>CM016725.1:25378581-25959935 GCA_005771605.1 Scutellaria baicalensis | reverse complement strand
GCTAACGACTCCCCAAAAACCCTAGTTTACCCTATCAAATTTTGAAAATTTTCAACTATAGAATTTTTCATCTGTTTCTTATTAATATACTTGATACAATGCAGAAACAACAAATATGAGAGAAAACAAGATTTTTTTGGTCATTAAAGCCATGAAAAGTAGCAAACGACTCCCCAAAAACCCTAATGTAAGCTATGAAATTTTGAAAATTTTCAACTATGGAATTTTTCATCTGTTTTTCATTAGATATACCTGATACGATGCAGAATCAATAATTTTGTGAGAAAACTAGATTTTTGTGGTCATTAAAGCCACGAAAAGTAGCAAACGACTCCCCAAAAACCCTAGTTTACCCTATGAAATTTTGAAAATTTTCAAATGTGGAATTTTTCATCTGTTTTTAAATGGATACACTTGATATGATGCAGAAACAATAAATATGAGAGAAAACAAGATTTTTTTGGTCATTAAAGCCATGAAAAGTAGCAAACGACTCCCCGAAAACCTTAATGTAAGCTATGAAATTTTGAAAATTTTCAACCATGGAATTTTTCATCCGTTTTTCATTAGATATACTTGATGTGATGCAGATTCAATAAATATGAGAGAAAACAAGATTTTTGTAGTCATTAAAGCCACGAAAAGTAGCAAACGACTCCCCAAAAACCCTAGTTTACCCTTTGACATTTTGAAAATTTTCAACTATAGAATTTTTCATCTGTTTCTTATTAATATACTTGACACAATGCAGAAACAATAAATATGAAAGAAAACAAGATTTTTTTGGTTATTAAAGCCATGAAAAGTAGCAAACAACTCCCCAAATACCCTAGTTTACCCTAGTAAATTTTGAAAATTTTCAACTATGGAAATTTTCATCTTTTTCTTATGAAATAGAGTTGATATGAAGTAGAAACATGAAATATGAGAGAAAACAAGATTTTTGGTCATTAAAGCCATGAAAAATAGCAAACGACTCCCCAAAAACTATAATGTAAGCTAAGAAATTTTAAAAATTTTCAAGTATGGAATTTTTAATATGTTTTTGATTAGATATACTTGATATGATGCAGAATCAATAAATATGAGAGAAAACTAGATTTTTGTGGTCATTAAAGCCACGAAAAGTAGCAAACGACTCCCTAAAAACCCTAGTTTACCCTATGAAATTTTTAAAATTTTCAACTATGAAATTTTTCATCTGTTTTTTACTAAATATACTTGATATGATGCAGAAACAATAAATATGATAGAAAACAAGATTTTTTTGGTCATTAAAGCCATGAAAAGTAGCAAACAACTCCCCAAATACCCTAGTTTACCCTACTAAATTTTGAAAATTTTCAACTATGGAATTTTTCATCTGTTTCTTATGAAATAGAGTTGATATGAAGGAGAAACATTAAATATGAGAGAAAACAAGATTTTTTTGGTCATTAAAGCCATGAAAAATAGCAAACGACTCCCCAAAAACAATAATGTAAGCTAAGAAATTTTAAAATTTTTCAAGTATGGAATTTTTAAAATGTTTTTGATCAGATATACTTGATATGATATAGAATCAATAAATATGTGAGAAAACTAGATTTTTGTGGTCATTAAAGCCACATAAAGTAGCTAACGACTCCCCAAAAACCATAGTTTACCCAATGAAATTTTGAAAATTTTCAAATGTGGAATTTTTCATCTGTTTTTAAATGGATACACTTGATATGATGCAGAAACAATAAATATGAGACAAAACAAGATTTTTTTTGGTCATTAAAGCCATGAAAAGTAGCAAACGACTCCCCAAAAACCTTAATGTAAGCTATGAAATTTTGAAAACTTTCAACTATGGAATTTTTCACTGTTTTTCATTTGATATACTTGATGTGATGCAGATTCAATAAATATGAGAGAAAACAAGATTTTTGTAGTCATTAAAGCCACGAAAAGTAGCAAACGACTCCCCAAAAACCCTAGTTTACCCTTTGAAATTTTGAAAATTTTCCACTATAGATTTTTTCGTCTGTTTCTTATTAATATACTTGATACAATGCAGAAACAATAAATATGAGAGAAAACAAGATTTTTTTGGTTATTAAAGCCATGAAAAGTAGCAAACGACTCCCTAAAAACCCTAATGTAAGCTATGAAATTTTGAAGATTTTCAACTATGGAATTTTTCATCCATTTTACGTTAGATAAACTTGATACGATGCAGAATCAATTAATATGAGAGAAAACTAGATTCTTGTGGTCATTAAAGTCACAAAAAGTAGCTAACGACTCCCCAAAAACCCTAGTTCACCCTATGAAATTTTGAAAATTTTCAACTATAGAATTTTTCATCTGTTTCTTATTAATATACTTGATACAATGCAGAAAAACAAATATGAGAGAAAACAAGATTTTTTTGGTCATTAAAGCCATGAAAAGTAGCAAACGACTCCCCAAAAACCCTAATGTAAGCTATGAAATTTTGAAAATTTTCAACTATGGAATTTTTCATCTGTTTTTCATTAGATATACCTGATACAATGCAGAATCAATAATTTTGTGTGAAAACTAGATTTTTGTGATCATTAAAGCCACGAAAAGTAGCAAACGACTCCCCAAAAACCCTAGTTTACCCTATGAAATTTTGAAAATTTTCAAATGTGGAATTTTTCATCTGTTTTCAAATGGATACATTTGATATGATGCAGAAACAATAAATATGAGACAAAACAAGATTTTTTTGGTCATTAAAGTCATGAAAAGTAGCAAACGACTCCCCGAAAACCTTAATGTAAGCTATGAAATTTTGAAAATTTTCAACTATGGAATTTTTCATCCGTTTTTCATTAGATATACTTGATGTGATGCAGATTCAATAAATATGAGAGAAAACAAGATTTTTGTAGTCATTAAAGCCACGAAAAGTAGCAAACGACTCCCCAAAAACCCTAGTTTACCCTTTGAAATTTTGAAAATTTTCAACTATAGAATTTTTCATCTGTTTCTTATTAATATACTTGATACAATGCAGAAACAATAAATATGAGAGAAAACAAGATTTTTTTGGTCATTAAAGCCATGAAAAGTAGCAAACGACTCCCCGAAAACCTTAATGTAAGCTATGAAATTTTGAAAATTTTCAACTATGGAATTTTTCATCCGTTTTTCATTAGATATACTTGATGTGATGCAGATTCAATAAATATGAGAGAAAACAAGATTTTTGTAGTCATTAAAGCCACGAAAAGTATTAAACGACTCCCCAAAAACCCTAGTTTACCCTTTAAAATTTTGAAAATTTTCAACTATAGAATTTTTCATCTGTTTCTTATTAATATACTTGATACAATGCAGAAACAATAAATATGAGAGAAAACAAGATTTTTTTTGGTCATTAAAGCCATGAAAAGTAGCAAACGACTCCCCGAAAACCTTAATGTAAGCTATGAAATTTTGAAAATTTTCAACTATGGAATTTTTCATCCGTTTTTCATTAGATATACTTGATGTGATGCAGATTCAATAAATATGAGAGAAAACAAGATTTTTGTAGTCATTAAAGCCACGAAAAGTAGCAAACAACTCCCCAAATACCCTAGTTTACCCTAGTAAATTTTGAAAATTTTCAACTATGGAAATTTTCATCTGTTTCTTATGAAATACAGTTGATATGAAGTAGAAACATTAAATATGAGAGAAAACAAGATTTTTGGTCATTAAAGCCATGAAAAATAGCAAACGACTCCCCAAAAACTATAATGTAAGCTAAGAAATTTTAAAAATATTCAAGTATGGAATTTTTAATATGTTTTTGATTAGAAATACTTGATATGATGTAGAATCAATAAATATGAGAGAAAACTAGATTTTTGTGGTCATTAAAGCCACGAAAAGTAGCAAACGTCTCCCTAAAAACCCTAGTTTACCCTATGAAATTTTTAAAATTTTCAACTATGAAATTTTTCATCTGTTTTTTATTAAATATACTTGATATGATGCAGAAACAATAAATATGATAGAAAACAAGATTTTTTTGGTCATTAAAGCCATGAAAAGTAGCAAACAACTCCCCAAATACCCTAGTTTACCCTACTAAATTTTGAAAATTTTCAACTATGGAATTTTTCATCTGTTTCTTATGAAATAGAGTTGATATGAAGGAGAAACATTAAATATGAGAGAAAACAAGATTTTTTTGGTCATTAAAGCCATGAAAAATAGCAAACGACTCCCTAAAAACAATAATGTAAGCTAAGAAATTTTAAAATTTTTCAAGTATGGAATTTTTTAAATGTTTTTGATTAGATATACTTGATATGATATAGAATCAATAAATATGAGAGAAAACTAGATTTTTGTGGTCATTAAAGCCACAAAAAGTAGCTAACGTCTCCCCAAAAACCCTAGTTTACCCTATGAAATTTTGAAAATTTTCAACTATAGAATTTTTCATCTGTTTCTTATTAATATACTTGATACAATGCAGAAACAACATATATGAGAGAAAACAAGATTTTTTTTGTCATTAAAGCCATGAAAAGTAGAAAACGACTCCCCAAAAACCCTAATGTAAGGTATGAAATTTTGAAAATTTTCAACTATGGAATTTTTCATCTGTTTTTCATTAGATATACCTGATACGATGCAGAATCAGTAATTTTGTGAGAAAACTAGATTTTTGTGGTCATTAAAGCCACGAAAAGTAGCGAACGACTCCCCAAAAACCCTAGTTTACCCTATGAAATTTTGAAAATTTTCAAATATGGAATTTTTCATCTGTTTTTAAATGGATACACTTGATATGATGCAGAAACAATAAATATGAGACAAAACAATACTTTTTTGGTCATTAAAGCCATGAAAAGTAGCAAACGACTCCCCGAAAACCTTATTGTAAGCTATGAAATTTTGAAAATTTTCAACCATGGAATTTTTCATCCGTTTTTCATTAGATATACTTGATATGATGCAGATTCAATAAATATGAGAGAAAACAAGATTTTTGTAGTCATTAAAGCCACGAAAAGTAGCGAACGACTACCCAAAAACCCTAGTTTACCCTTTGAAATTTTGAAAAGTTTCAACTATAGAATTTTTCATCTGTTTCTTATTAATATACTTGATACAATGCAGAAACAATAAATATGAGAGAAAACAATATTTTTTTGGTCATTAAAGCCGTGAAAAGTAGCAAACGACTCCCCAAAAACCCTAGTTTACCCTATGAAATTTTGAAAATTTTCAAATGTGGAATTTTTCATCTGTTTTTAAATGGATACACTTGATATGATGCAGAAACAATAAATATGAGACAAAACAAGATTTTTTTGGTCATTAAAGTCATGAAAAGTAGCGAACGACTCCCCGAAAACCTTAATGTAAGCTATGAAATTTTGAAAATTTTCAACTATGGAATTTTTCATCCGTTTTTCATTAGATATACTTGATGTGATGCAGATTCAATAAATATGAGAGAAAACAAGATTTTTGTAGTCATTAAAGCCACGAAAAGTATTAAACGACTCCCCAAAAACCCTAGTTTACCCTTTAAAATTTTGAAAATTTTCAACTATAGAATTTTTCATCTGTTTCTTATTAATATACTTGATACAATGCAGAAACAATAAATATGAGAGAAAACAAGATTTTTTTTGGTCATTAAAGCCATGAAAAGTAGCAAACGACTCCCCGAAAACCTTAATGTAAGCTATGAAATTTTGAAAATTTTCAACTATGGAATTTTTCATCCGTTTTTCATTAGATATACTTGATGTGATGCAGATTCAATAAATATGAGAGAAAACAAGATTTTTGTTGTCATTAAAGCCACGAAAAGTAGCAAACGACTCCCCAAAAACCCTAGTTTACCCTTTGAAATTTTGAAAATTTTCAACTATAGAATTTTTCATCTGTTTCTTATTAATATACTTGATACAATGCAGAAACAATAAATATGAGAGAAAACAAGATTTTTTTGGTCATTAAAGCCATGAAAAGTAGCAAACAACTCCCCAAATACCCTAGTTTACCCTAGTAAACTTTGAAAATTTTCAACTATGGAAATTTTCATCTGTTTCTTATGAAATACAGTTGATATGAAGTAGAAACATTAAATATGAGAGAAAACAAGATTTTTGGTCATTAAAGCCATGAAAAATAGCAAACGACTCCCCAAAAACTATAATGTAAGCTAAGAAATTTTAAAAAATTTCAAGTATGGAATTTTTAATACGTTTTTGATTAGAAATACTTGATATGATGTAGAATCATTAAATATGAGAAAAAACTAGATTTTTGTGGTCATTAAAGCCACGAAAAGTAGAAAACGTCTCCCTAAAAACCTTAGTTTACCCTATGAAATTTTTAAAATTTTCAACTATGAAATTTTTCATCTGTTTTTTATTAAATATACTTGATATGATGCAGAAACAATAAATATGAGAGAAAACAAGATTTTTTTGGTCATTAAAGCCATGAAAAGTAGCAAACAACTCCCCAAATACCCTAGTTTACCCTACTAAATTTTGAAAATTTTCAACTATGGAATTTTTCATCTGTTTCTTATGAAATACAGTTGATATGAAGGAGAAACATTAAATATGAGAGAAAACAAGATTTTTGGTCATTAAAGCCATGAAAAATAGCAAACGACTCCCCAAAAACTATAATGTAAGCTAAGAAATTTTAAAAATTTTCAAGTATGGAATTTTTAATATGTTTTTGATTAGATATACTTGATATGATGTAGAATCAATAAATATGAGAGAAAACTAGATTTTTGTGGTCATTAAAGCCACGAAAAGTAGCAAACAACTCCCTAAAAACCCTAGTTTACCCTATGAAATTTTTAAAATTTTCAACTATGAAATTTTTCATCTGTTTTTTATTAAATATACTTGATATGATGCAGAAACAATAAATATGAGAGAAAACAAGATTTTTTTGGTCATTAAAGCCATGAAAAGTACCAAACAACTCCCCAAATACCCTAGTTTACCCTACAAAATTTTGAAAATTTTCAACTATGGAATTTTTCATCTGTTTCCTATGAAATAGAGTTGATATGAAGAAGAAACATTAAATATGAGAGAAAACAAGATTTTTTTGCTCATTAAAGCCATGAAAAATAGCAAACGACTCCCCAAAAACAATAATGTAAGCTAAGAAATTTTAAAAATTTTCAAGTATGGAATTTTTAAAATGTTTTTGATTAGATATACTTGATATGATATAGAATCAATAAATATGAGAGAAAACTAGATTTTTGTGGTCATTAAAGCCACAAAAAGTAGCTAACGACTCCCCAAAAACCCTAGTTTACCCTATGAAATTTTGAAAATTTTCAACTATAGAATTTTTCATCTGTTTCTTATTAATATACTTGATACAATGCAGAAAGAACATATATGAGAGAAAACAAGATTTTTTTTGTCATTAAAGCCATGAAAAGTAGCAAACGACTCCCCAAAAACCCTAATGTAAGGTATGAAATTTTGAAAATTTTCAACTATGGAATTTTTCATCTGTTTTTCATTAGATATACCTGATACGATGCAGAATCAATAATTTTGTGAGAAAACTAGATTTTTGTGGTCATTAAAGCCACGAAAAGTAGCAAACGACTCCCTAAAAACCCTAGTTTACCCTATGAAATTTTTAAAATTTTCAACTATGAAATTTTTCATCTGTTTTTTATTAAATATACTTGATATGATGCAGAAACAATAAATATGAGAGAAAACAAGATTTTTTTGGTCATTAAAGCCATGAAAAGTACCAAACAACTCCCCAAATACCCTAGTTTAGCCTACTAAAGTTTGAAAATTTTCAACTATGGAATTTTTCATCTGTTTCCTATGAAATAGAGTTGATATGAAGAAGAAACATTAAATATGAGAGAAAACAAGATTTTTTTGCTCATTAAAGCCATGAAAAATAGCAAACGACTCCCCAAAAACAATAATGTAAGCTAAGAAATTTTAAAATTTTTCAAGTATGGAATTTTTAAAATGTTGTTGATTAGATATACTTGATATGATATAGAATCAATAAATATGAGAGAAAACTAGATTTTTGTGGTCATTAAAGCCACAAAAAGTAGCTAACGACTCCCCAAAAACCCTAGTTTACCCTATGAAATTTTGAAAATTTTCAACTATAGAATTTTTCATCTGTTTCTTATTAATATACTTGATACAATGCAGAAACAACATATATGAGAGAAAACAAGATTTTTTTTGTCATTAAAGCCATGAAAAGTAGCAAACGACTCCCCAAAACCCTAATGTAAGGTATGAAATTTTGAAAATTTTCAACTATGGAATTTTTCATTTGTTTTTCATTAGATATACTTGATACGATGCAGAATCAATAAATATGTGAGATAACTAGATTTTTGTGGTCATTAAAGCCACGAAAAGTAGCAAACGACTCCCCAAAAACCCTAATGTAAGCTATGAAATTTTGAAGATTTTCAACTATGGAATTTTTCATCCATTTTACGTAATTAGATAAACTTGATACGATGCAGAATCAATTAATATGTGAGAAAACTAGATTCTTGTGGTCATTAAAGCCACGAAAAGTAGCAAACGACTCCCCAAAACCCTAGTTTACCCTATGAAATTTTGAAACTTTTCAAATATGGAATTTTTCATCTGTTTTTCAATTGATATACTTGATATGATCCAGAATCAATAAATATGAGAGAAAACAAGATTTTTTTGGTCATTAAAGCCATGAAAAGTAGCAAACAACTCCGCAAATACCCTAGTTTACCCTACTAAATTTTGAAAATTTTCAACTATGGAATTTTTCATCTGTTTCTTATGAAATACAGTTGATATGAAGGAGAAACATTATATATGAGAGAAAATCAGATTTTTTTTGTCATTAAAGCCATGAAAAATAGCAAACGACTTACAAAAAACAATAATGTAAGCTAAGATTTTTTTTCCGCTGCATTTTCCAAAAATTCGTATTTCATACCAATGCTTCATGGAATAATAGTTTACAGCTATTTTCCAGAATTTAGTTTTCTTTATTATTACTAAAAAGGTCTAATTTAAATTTAAGTAACGCCAAAGCAAGATTTTATGTTTTTAAGAAACGGGGCGTTACAGGTGGTATCAGAGCGGGTCTGTGATTCTGTAGACTCGCTAAAATATTTTATTTTCTAAAAGTCTTTGTTTAATTAAAATTTCAGGAAAGCAAAAATATATTTTTGTTTGATATAAAAATTTCATTAGCTACCAGCATTCACGTCCCTGTCTCTCCGACTCCGGTAAGCTACGCTACGATGTTTGAAGATTATGTGATCTTGAATTATGTGAAGATGGAAGTTTTAAGAATTTATATAAATCTCAATGTCATGTGGAATGTTATATGACTACAGATTTGTTTCGTATTGAACTTTTACATCATGTTATGATTATGAGGTTGTGAATATTTATCTTTGCAAATAACAAAAGTATGGGCTTCTAGACAAAGAATAATACTTACGAATGAACTTTTAGTTGACGTGCTTCAATAAATTATGATCTTTTAATTGTTTTGTGTTACTATTATCAACACACTGCTTACTGGACGCCGCCACTGAGCCGCTGACTGCAGCAGCATGAGCTCGTGTGCGTAAATGGCCGTTTGCAGGAGTTGGTGTAGTATTATGGGGGGTAGATTATGCAAGGATAATGAACAAATGATATAAAACCATCTGATTTATTGAAATGATGGAAACAAGATCGTTGTAACTGTTTTAGTATCACATAAGACAAGATAAAGCTCTCATAAAATGCGATAATCGTTAGAATAACTTAGTCACTAAGAAAGGACTTCACGAGCTTTGAGTTACAGGAAAAGAATGACACTGAAATTTATGTATAGATAGAATCTTTAAGTTTACGTTCACAATAAATACAACGTTCTGGATTAAAAATCGATCAACGTTAGCGGAACGACCTTGGAAGAAAATTTATGAGTACAACCGTACTGAAAAAAAAAATGAAATAAAAATATGTTATCCTAATAATTTCCTTTATGTAAATCGAACGTTTCACTCTAAGATTCAATCTAATTTACTTTGGTACGTTTTAAATTTCGAGGACGAAATTTCTTTTAGGAGGGAAGAATATAACACCCAAAAATAGTTTTAATTATATATATATATATATATATATATGAGTTTGCAGCAAGAAAATTTGCATTTTTAATTGCTTAATTTTTAGTAAGCCCAAATTTTTTTATTGGATCCAAATCAAATATTATTTTTAGCCCACTCCATGCCCATATCTCTTAACAATTATATTGAGAAGAAAAGTTGATCTTTGCAACTTTGATATATATAGTACACGTGTAGAGATATTTTGGGGAAAAAGCATTTGGATAAATATCCACTTTTTCATCTCTCTCATTCCATCTTCATCTTCTTCATTCCTTTGCTTGTGCTTCGACTTGCAGGAAAAATATTTTAGAAGGGGTAAAGATTTTATTTACTTTCAAATTTTATCCCCAAATTAATATATAGATGTAGATGTATGTATATATGTATTTGTTGTGTGTGCTGAGATTGGAGATTAGAAAGGGAGGAAGAAAACAGGGGAAAAGATGGGGAAAAACAGAGGAAAGAAAAGAGGAAGAAGAGGGGGAAATAGGGAGAGACGGGAGGAGGCGCCACCGCACGGAGCGGTGCCGAACGGAGATGAAGAGGGTGGTGCCGCTCACGGGCCGCCGTGGTGTGTTTTGTGTGTGTTTTGTGTGTGTTTGTATGTGTGTATCATGTGTATATATATATGTGTATTTTGTGTATATGCATGCTGTGCGTGTGTTGCAGGGGAGGAAAGGAGGGGGCGCCGCCGCGGCGCCGTGAGCAGGGCTGGGCGGCAGCGCCGCCGGCGGTGGCGCTGCGAGCTGTTGTGCGTGAGTGTTGTGCTGTGTGTGCGTGTGATGTGTTGTGTGTGTGTTGCTGGGAGAAGGGGGCGCCGCCGTGAGTGGCGGCGCCGTGCAAGGTGGACGCCGGCGACGGGCCTGTCGCCGGCAGCAGTGGTGGCGGACGGCTGGGCAGCAGGGAGGGGGTTTGGGAGTTAGGGATGGGGTTTGAGAATTTGATTAATTGCAGGGATTAAAATGCAAAATCCCAACTTTACTTTATTCATGTTTCAACCCCTGAACCTTTGTATAATTATTTTCAGCCCTTAGAGCTTGCTAAAATTGTGATATAACCCCAGAATTTCATGTTTTATATGATATAAACCCTATATTTAGTAACCCTAGTTCGAACACGTCGATCATGGACTCCTATCGGATTTAAACCAATACAAATTATTCTATAATTAAGTTCCTAAATTGAACTCTATATCTTATAGGAAATTCGAATGAGGGACTAGCCTGAAAGACAAGGAACTGTCACCAAACGTCAACTACCAACGGTGGGGGTAAATTATGTGTTTTATTATCTGTTAAAATGTGCGCAATTAATTATGTACAAAATGTGATCAAGTTGATTGTACTTATTTGTGATTGAATTGGACGTTGACGTTCAGCGTTCCTCTTCAATCAATTATGTGTGTATGCGTATGCGTGTGCAGGAGTTTCAGACGTGGCTCCGTTATGTAAAGTTTGAGGTTTCAAATATGGCCTCGTTAAAGTTTATGTGGGAAATTCCGAAGGAACTTATGTTCGGAGGGGTAACACCCCGGGTCAGAAGACCCGAGGAATGCAATGCCTTCGTTATGTTCAATGTTATGTTATGTTCAATGTCTAAATGTTTGATGTATGTGCCTTTACCTCCACTGAGTGTTTCTTTCGCACACTCACCCCTATATGATTAAATGTTTAGGACAGGGTATGTGAACGTGGCATGCTGGTAGCCGATATTATCAAGGTCAATGAAGATTTTAAATACAGAATTTTATATTTATAAATTCCAAACATGTTTATTTATGTAAATGTTTATTTTATCGCTCTTTTTATTGTATAACAAATTTGTTTGTAAAGAAAGGAATTTCAAGAAAAACGTTTCCGCTGCATTTTCCAAAATTTCGTATTTCATACCAATGCTTCATGGAATAATAGTTTACAGCTATTTTCCAGAATTTAGTTTTCTTTATTATTACTAAAAAGGTCTAATTTTAATCTAAGTAACGCCAAAGCAAGATTTTATGTTTTTAAGAAACGGGGCGTTACATGTTTGGTCATTAAAGCCATGAAAAGTAGCAAGCGACTCCCCGAAAACCTTAATGTAAGCTATGAAATTTTGAAAATTTTCAACTATGGAATTTTTCATCCTTTTTCATTAGATATACTTGATATGATGCAGATTCAATAAATATGAGAGAAAACAAGATTTTTGTAGTCATTAAAGCCACTAAAAGTAGCAAACGACTCCCCAAAAACCCTAGTTTACCCTATGAAATTTTGAAAATTTTCAACTATAGAATTTTTCATCTGTTTTTATTAAATATACTTGATACAATGCAGAAACATAAATATGAGAGAAAACAAGATTTTTTTTGTTATTAAAGCCATGAAAAGTAGCAAACAACTCCCCAAAAACCCTAATGTAAGCTATGAAATTTTGAAGATTTTCAACTATGGAATTTTTCATCCATTTTACGTTAGATAAACTTGATACGATGCAGAATCAATAAATATGAGAGAAAACTAGATTCTTGTGGTCATTAAAGCCACGAAAAGTAGCAAACGACTCCCCAAAAACCCTAGTTTACCCTATGAAATTTTGAAAATTTTCAAATATGGAATTTTTCATCTGTTTTTCAATGGATATACTTGATATGATGCAGAATCAATAAATATGAGAGTAAACTAGATTTTTGTGGTCATTAAAGCCACGAAAAGTAGCAAACGACTCCCTAAAAACCCTAGTTTACCCTATGAAATTTTGAAAATTTTCAACTATGAAATTTTTCATCTGTTTTTTATTAAATATACTTGATATGATGCAGAAACAATAAATATGAGAGAAAACAAGATTTTTTTGTTCATTAAAGCCATGAAAAGTAGCAAACAACTCCGCAAATACCCTAGTTTACCCTACTAAATTTTGAAAATTTTTAGCTATGGAATTTTTCATCTGTTTCTTATGAAATACAGTTGATATGAAGGAGAAACATTAAATATGAGAGAAAACAAGATTTTTTTGGTCATTAAAGACATGAAAAATAGCAAACGAGACCCCAAAAACAATAATGTAAGCTAAGAAATTTTAAAAAATTTCAAGTATGGAATTTGTAATATGTTTTTGATTAGATATACTTGATATGATGTAGAATCAATAAATATGAGAGAAAACTAGATTTTTGTGGTCATTAAAGCCACGAAAAGTAGCTACCGACTCCCCAAAAACCCTAGTTCACCCTATGAAATTTTGAAAATTTTCAACTATAGAATTTTTCATCTGTTTCTTATTAATGTACTTGATACAATGCAGAAACAATAAATATGAGAGAAAACAAGATTTTTTTGGTCATTAAAGCCATGAAAAGTAGCAAACGACTCCCTAAAAACCCTAATGTAAGCTATGAAATTTTGAAGATTTTCAACTATGGAATTTTTCATCCATTTTACGTTAGATAAACTTGATACGATGCAGAATCAATTAATATGAGAGAAAACTAGATTCTTGTGGTCATTAAAGCCACAAAAAGTAGCTAACGACTCCCCAAAAACCCTAGTTTACCCTATGAAATTTTGAAAATTTTCAAATGTGGAATTTTTCATCTGTTTTTAAATGGATACACTTGATATGATGCAGAAACAATAAATATGAGACAAAACAAGATTTTTCTGGTCATTAAAGCCACGAAAAGTAGCAAACGACTCCCCAAAAACCCTAGTTTACCCTATGAAATTTTGAAAATTTTCAAATATGGAATTTTTCATCTGTTTTTCATTGGATATACTTGATATGATGCAGAATCAATAAATATGAGAGTAAACTAGATTTTTGTGGTCATTAAAGCCACGAAAAGTAGCAAACGACTCCCTAAAAACCCTAGTTTACCCTATGAAATTCTGAAAATTTTCAACTATGAAATTTTTCATCTATTTTTTATTAAATATACTTGATATGATGTAGAAACAATAAATATGAGAGAAAACAAGATTTTTTTGTTCATTAAAGCCATGAAAAGTAGCAAACAACTCCGCAAATACCCTAGTTTACCCTACTAAATTTTGAAAAATTTTAGCTATGAAATTTTTCATCTGTTTCTTATGAAATACAGTTGATATGAAGGAGAAACATTAAATATGAGAGAAAACAAGATTTTTTTGGTCATTAAAGACATGAAAAATAGCAAACGACACCCCAAAAACAATAATGTAAGCTAAGAAATTTTAAAAAATTTCAAGTATGGAATTTGTAATATGTTTTTGATTAGATATACTTGATATGATGTAGAATCAATAAATATGAGAGAAAACTAGATTTTTGTGGTCATTAAAGCCACGAAAAGTAGCTACCGACTCCCCAAAAACCCTAGTTCACCCTATGAAATTTTGAAAATTTTCAACTATAGAATTTTTCATCTGTTTCTTATTAATGTACTTGATACAATGCAGAAACAATAAATATGAGAGAAAACAAGATTTTTTTGGTCATTAAAGCCATGAAAAGTAGCAAACGACCCCCTAATGAGTTAGTCTCCTGTGCACCAGTTGCATGGATCTGTGATCCGTGCAACCGGGCCGCACGCGGGCTGGGCTGGCCCGCTCAGCCCGTGCCTCTTTACTTATTTTGCATGTTTTGGTCGTTACTCTCACGTTATGTTAGGGTTACTTTCGCGTTATGTTAGAGTTACCTTCGCGTTATGTTAATGTGACTCCATATCCAGATTTCATACCCTTAGTTTAAAACCACTAAACTAAAATCTTAATCATACCCTCATGTTATGTTAGAGTTACCCTCATGTTATGTTAGAGTTACCTTCATGTTATGTTAGTGTTACCCTCGTGAGGGTAACACGGGTAACTCTAACATAACATGAGGGTAACCCTAACATAACATGAGGGTATGACTGTCTGAGCGAATCTTGGTGGGTTTGAGCGCCCACCAGGGTAACACGGGTAACCCTAACATAACATGAGAGTAACCCTAATATAACATGAGGGTAACCCTAACATAACATGAGGGTATGACTGCCTGAGCGAATCTTGGTAGGTTTGAGCGCACCCACCAGGCGCGTGGGGGCGCGTGAGAGTGCGTTGGGGCGCGTAAAAACGCGCGTCAGAGGCGCGTGGGGTGGGTCGACCCGGGTGCATGGATCCTAGATCCATGCACCAGTTGCATAAAATATTTTGCCAAAACCCTAATGTAAGCTATGAAATTTTGAAGATTTTCAACTATGGAATTTTTCATCCATTTTACGTAAGATAAACTTGATACGATGCAGAATCAATTAATATGAGAGAAAACTAGATTCTTGTGGTCATTAAAGCCACAAAAAGTAGCTAACGACTCCCCAAAAACCCTAGTTTACCCTATGAAATTTTGAAAATTTTCAAATGTGGAATTTTTCATCTGTTTTTAAATGGATACACTTGATATGATGCAGAAACAATAAATATGAGACAAAACAAGATTTTTTTGGTCATTAAAGCCATGAAAAGTAGCAAGCGACTCCCCGAAAACCTTAATGTAAGCTATGAAATTTTGAAAATTTTCAACTATGGAATTTTTCATCCGTTATTCATTAGATATACTTGATGTGATGCAGATTCAATAAATATGAGAGAAAACAAGATTTTTGTAGTCATTAAAGCCACGAAAAGTAGCAAACGACTCCCCAAAAACCCTAGTTTACCCTATGAAATTTTGAAAATTTTCAACTATAGAATTTTTCATCTGTTTTTATTAAATATACTTGATACAATGCAGAAACAATAAATATGAGAGAAAACAAGATTTTTTTGGTCATTAAAGCCATGAAAAGTAGCAAACGACTCCCCAAAAACCCTAATGTAAGCTATGAAATTTTGAAAATTTTCAACTATAGAATTTTTCATCTGTTTTTCATTAGATATACTTGATACGATGCAGAATCAATAAATATGTGAGAAAACTAGATTTTTGTGGTCATTAAAGCCACGAAAAGTAGCAAACGACACCCCAAAAACCTAGTTTACCCTATGAAATTTTGAAAATTTTCAAATGTGGAATTTCTAATCTATTTTTAAATGGATACATTTGATATGATGCAGAAACAATAAATATGTGAGAAAACAAGATTTTTTTGGTCATTAAAGCCATGAAAAGTAGCAAGCGACTCCCTGAAAACCTTAATGTAAGCTATGAAATTTTGAAAATTTTTAACTATGGAATTTTTCATCCGTTTTTCATTAGATATACTTGATGTGATGCAGATTAAATAAATATGAGAGAAAACAAGATTTTTGTAGTCATTAAAGCCACGAAAAGTAGCAAACGACTCTCCAAAAACCCTAGTTTACCCTATGAAATTTTGAAAATTTTCAACTATAGAATTTTTCATCTGTTTCTAATTAATATACTTGATACAATGTAGAACCAATAAATATGAGAGAAAAGAAGATTTTTTTGGTCATTAAAGCCATTAAAAGTAGCAAACGACTCCCCAAAAACCCTAATGTAAGCTATGAAATTTTGAAAATTTTCAACTATGGAATTTTTCATCCATTTTACGTTAGATAAACTTGCTACGATGAAGAATCCATTAATATGAGAGAAAACTAGATTCTTGTGGTCATTAAAGCCACGAAAAGTAGCAAACGACTCCCCAAAAACCCTAGTTTGCCCTATGAAATTTTGAAAAATTTCAACTATAGAATTTTTCATTTGTTTTTTATTAAATATACTTGATACGATGCAGAAACAATAAATATGAGAGAAAAGAAGATTTTTTGGGTTATTAAAGCCATGAAAAGTAGCTCACGACTCCCTAAAAACCCTAGTTTACCCTATGAAATTTTGAAAATTTTGAACTATAGAATTTTTCATCTGTTTTTTATTAATATACTTGATACAATGCAGAAACAATAAATATGAGAGAAAACAAGATTTTTTTGGTCATTAAAGCCATGAAAAGTAGCAAACGACTCCCCAAAAACCCTAATGTAAGCTATGAAATTTTGAAAATTTTCAACTATGGAATATTTATTAAGTCATACTGTGTCGGTAGAACTGGATGATGGTTCAATAATTGAACAAAATGATGCTTGTGACTTCTTAATTATAACGATTGCCATGTATTTCATAGGTAATCCTAAAGAAGAAATTGATTCTACTCAAATTGTTTTATCTAGTTTAAGCTGTCCTACTTTATCTGATTATAGGTGGTATAAGGATGTGTTTCTTACTCATGTTTTAAAAAGAACTGATTGTAATGCATCTTTCTGGAAAGAAAGATTTATTGCTGGTCTTCCGAAGTTATTCGGAACAAGAATTCATCAAAAACTAAAAGATGCTATTGGTCAAGATAGCATTGACTTTGAAAAAATTACTTATGGGCAATTGTTTGCCTTTGTCAAAAAAGAAGGTTTAGCCTTATGTGCTGAACTTAAAATTCAATCAAAATATGGATCTGAAAAATCCAGATATAAGAAAGAAGTAGGAACCTTTTGCGAAGCATTTGGCTTGCAAAAGATACAAGCTCCTTCTTCAAAACATAAACAAAAGTTAAAACATTTTAAGAAAAAAGATAATCAAAATTCTAAAAATGAAAGTAAACCTTATAAAAAGAAATTTAAGAAAATATTTAATAATAATCAACCTGTGACTTGTTATAAATGTCATAAGATAGGACATAAAGCTGATGCTTGTCCCCTTAATCAAAAGATAAATGAGTTATTCAAAGACGATGAAGATCTGAGAAACAAGATCTCTGCTCTTCTTATTTCAGAAAAAGAAGAATCAAATAAGGAAGATTCTTCTCCTAACTCAAAAGACTTTTATTCTACTCAAACATCTTCTGATGAAGAAGATAATAATTGTGAAGGATTTTGTCCTTTATCTATAAATGTTATAACGAAAACTGAACAAGAATTATTGTTCGATCTTATTGAGAAAGTTCCTAATGAAGAAGATAGATTAAAATATCTTTTAAAACTCAAAGAATTAATAACTATCAAAGAAGAACCTAAGAAAGATAAGATTCTTCAAAATCTTGAATCTTTCAGTATTTCAAAATTATTTGATAAATTACCTTCCACTAATATTTCAAAAATTGTTTCAACAAATGATTTAAACAAAGAAATTAATATTCTTTAAGAGATGTTATTAATCTTCAAAATGAAGTTATAAATCTTCAAACTAAAGATTTAGAACTTGAAACTAGACTTTCATTAATAAATTATAATGATATTAATAAAACATCTCAAGAAGGTGCTCCTGAAACTTTTTATCAAAAGCATGAAGATAATATTGTGTCTGTTCAGGCCATTGAAAAAATTTCATATCAAAAATGGTATTCAATTATTAATCTTGTCATTGATGATTATCAGATAAGTATTCCATGTCTTATAGATAGCGGAGCAGATCAAAATTGTATCAAAGAAGGATTAATCCCTTCTAAATATTATGAAAAAACTAATGAAAGGTTAATGGCGGCCAATGCTACACCTTTAAATATTAAATATAAACTTTCAAAAGCTTACATTAAAAATAAGGGTTATTGTTTCAAAACACCTTTCATTTTAGTTAAAAATCTTACTCAAGGTATCATTTTAGGAAATCATTTCCTAACTACAATATATCCTTTCAAAGTTAATAATATAGGAATTTCAACAAATGTTATGGGAGAAACTGTAAACTTTGATTCATGACTCCTATAAAAATTGAAGATGTTTCTTTTATTCAAAATTATTCTATATTTAGACAAATAAATCAAATTAAAGAACAATTGATTCTTTCTGATTGCTGGTATTTACCTCATTATTATTCCAAAATAAGAGAAGATTTCTTTCAATTATTTTGTAAAGACAAATCTTTCAAATCCTTCAAAGTCATCTTTTTAAAAGATTCTTTATCAAGATTGCTTATAAAACAGCATGAGAAACTCTTTGAGAAGAGATTAAGAAATTCTTTTAGAAACAAATCTTTGATAAAAAATAAAAACTTTTATCAAGCTTTTAGTTTACTTGCAAGAATTTCAAAAATTTATCTTATTGTTTGTTTGATTTTCTTATCAGAAGAATTCTTTGAAAGAAGCATCATGAGGAAATCCATTACTCAAAAGACTAATCAGTCTATTGTTACTCAAAATCCTTTTCAAACTCTTGCACCTTTATCATATGCTCAAACTGCTCTAGCTCCACCAACCCTGACAAAAGGTAATACTTCATAAGAATAATTATTTCATAAAAACAGATGTTGAGCATCTTACTCCAACAGTTTTTACTGAGATTTAATCTCTTTCTACTTTGAAATATATCATCAGCAGATATTTCAGAGAAGATTGTCTCTGGTATACTGATGATATCAATAAAAATCAAAAATTTTATGAATTCATTTTAATTGATTCACAATCTGTAGATATATCTCATACTATGGATCGTGATAATCCTGAAAGGATTGCATATTCAAAATGTATTATTAAAAATGTTTTCAAAGCATCCGATAATAATAATTTATATAATTTGAGAGCTTTCTCTTCTCTTCCTCATCCTAATTCCCCTAAAGGATATTCTTATCCTGATTATAAGATGGCCTGGTTCAGAGCCTTTTTCAAAAGATCTTTTGATCATTCATGGTTTTTCACTTTTCATCATGACTTCGTGAAAACCATTTTCCCCATTTGGTTTCTTGAATGGTGGCTTTCATTTGGACCTTTACCTATCATTTGTCCATCAGAAATTCAAAAGGCTCATTCATATTATATGTGTAAGTCTAACATTGAACCGTTCAAAAGAGAACTCTTTTTTTTCGCGGAATTCAAAGTTCCTTGGATTCTTTGCTGGAGTTTCTCATTCAAACAATGGAAACCTAAACCCTTTCCAATCTCTATTGTTAGAGAATTCAAAGTTAAATGGTGGCAAGGATATTCTGAGAAATACTGCAACCTTGATGTTATCAAAACTTTCCTTACTACAGGAGCAAAGCCAAAATGGGATAAAACCTCTAAGGACAAATTATCCCAACCCATTACTCCTAGTCATTCTCATTACATCTCAAAGTACCCTGCTTTGCCCTCAAATCCAAATCCTAATAAAATGGATATTATACGAGCAGCACAACAGGAAGATAATGTGCGAAGAAAAATACATGATGAAGAAAGTTCTTCTGACTCAGAGATTTCTGAGGCAGAAATGAAAATTATCAAAAAGATGGTGAAGAGGATTTCTCAGAAAAAGAAAAAAGTAAAATTTCATTCTGTTCAAGAGTCTGATGATCTTGACGAATTAATTAATTCTGACAGTGATTATGACCCATTTGGAGGACCATGTGGACAACAAGTCTTATGACTATCTGTTCAAGAGGAAATTTATCAAAAAATGGAAAAGAGGGCGAAAAACAGAACTGCCCAAATAAAAAGAAAAATGACGAAGATAAAAATAGAAAAATCTTGCGAGAAAAATTCAAATGAAAAAAGAGAGGCAAAAACAGAATACAGCCTCCATATCAAAAGAGAGACAAAAAAAGAAAAAAATCTCCAATTTATCAAAAAGGATTTCTTTTTGCAGGAATCACGATTTTCAAAATCTGTATGTTTTCATACTCCTTTTGTGAAAAGATACAGCTTCAAAAACGGGGGGAAAAGGTGATCATCTTCCCAACCAATTATCTTATCGAACAACAATTTCAGTAGAAATTCATCAGTAATTCAAATTCATTTGAGTGGTAGACAAGAAATTGTTTCAACAAATGATTTAAACAAAGAAATTAATATTCTTAAAAGAGATGTTATTAATCTTCAAAATGAAGTTATACATCTTCAAACTAAAGATTTAGAACTTGAAACTAAACTTTCATTAATAAATTATAATATTAATAAAACATCTCAAGAAGATGTTCCTGAAACTTCTTATCAAAAGCATGAAGATAACATTGTGTCAGTTCAAGCTATTGAAAAAATTTCATATCAAAAATGGTATTCAATTATTAATCTTGTCATTGATGATTATCAGATAAGTATTCCATGTCTTATAGATAGCGGAGCAGATCAAAATTGTATCAAAGAAGGATTAATCCCTTCCAAATACTATGAAAAAACTAATGAAAGATTAATGGCGGCCAATGCTACACCTTTGAATATTCAATATAAACTTTCAAAAGCTTACATTAAAAATAAGGGTTATTGTTTCAAAACGCCTTTCATTTTAGTTAAAAATCTTACTCAAGGTATCATTTTAGGAAATCCCTTCCTAACTACAATATATCCTTTCAAAGTTAATAATATAGGAATTTCTACAAATGTTATGGGAGAAACTGTAAAATTCGATTTCATGACTCCTATAAAAATTGAAGATGTTTCTATTATTCAAAATTATTCTATATTTAGACAAATAAATCAAATTAAAAAGGATTCAAAAGAACAATTGATTCTTTCTGATTGTTGGTATTTACCTCATTATTATTCCAAAACAAGAGAAGATTTCTTTCAATTATTTTGTAAAGACAAATCTTTCAAATCTTTCAAAGTCATCTTTTTAAAAGATTCTTTATCAAGATTGCTTATAAAACAGCATGAGAAACTCTTTGAGAAAATATTAATAAGTTCTTTTGGAAACAAATCTTTGATAAAAGATAAAACCTTTTATCAAGCTTTTAGTTTACTTGCAAGCATTTCTAAAATTTATCTTATTGTTTGTTTGATTTTCTTATCAGAAGAATTCTTCGAAAGAAGTATCATGAGGAAATCCATTACTCAAAAGACTAATCAGTCTATTGTTACTCAAAATCCTTTTCAAACTCTTGCACCTTTAACATATGCTCAAACTGCTCAGGCTCCATCAACCCCGACAAAAGGTGAGTCCTCTTCTCAAAAGGTAATACTTCATAAGAATAATTATTTCATAAAAACAGATGTTGAACATCTTACTCCAACTGTTTTTACTGAAACTAGTAGTGTACCCGTGCGTTGCACAGTGTGTTATATATATAATTATTAGAAAAATATAATAACATATAAAATGTAATGATTATTATTTTAACAAAAATATATTGATACTTTTTTAATTTGCATTAGTATAAAGCTAGGTATTTTAACTTTAAATTTATGCTATTATAAATAATTATATTCGAAAATATTAGAAATTTGAAATGTATAAAGTAATATATTAATCTATGGATTAAACAAACAAATAAAACAAATTTGTGTCAGAACATTACATGGGTAGTGAAATTTTAAAAAATAAATTTAATATCTAAAAATAAGTTATACTACTATGTATTAGAAACGTTATGATTTAAGTATTGAGATAAATAAATTTATATTTTATTGGCATTTATAACTATAAATACACACGTATCTTAATATATTTTTTTGGTTCAACGCCACATATAACTAATTTATTTTAAATAAAATAAAAAATTATATCAGTTTATCAAATACATTAAAATCTCTCTTGCTATCTATTTAAATGAAACAATTCAAAATTGGACTTAATCTACACATTTTGAATAAAAAAATTATGAATAATAATTATAAGATTGATAAGCCAATATATCAGGGACTAAAAATGATGAAATTTTAATTTGTGAAAAATCAGAAAAATTACGTCTGTTCAATCCCTTATGCCACCTCAATTAATCAGAATATAATATAAATAAAATTTGACAATAAATAAATATAAAATAAGAAATATAAAATAAGATATTTGTATATTTCAAATGAATAAGTTGGTTAACTTGCAATAATAATTTTAATCTAATTTTTCTATTTGATATGTTTTATATGTGTAATCTATTAGGTACACCTATAATATTTTTTTTATTTCTACATTTTAATATCAATTTACAATAAATTAATATTGTATATCATAAAAACGTTTAAAAATGAAAAATCATTGAAGCCCACACACATAAATTTCCATATTTCAGTTTGATAAATTTTATATGAATATTAAATTTAAGATCATTAAATAATGATTGATTTTATATATTATATATTTAAAATTGATTTAAAATAGGGTAAATTACAAAAAACAACCCCAGCTATCAACATTTTTAAAATTGCAACCTAATTTGTTTTTTTTTTTTTAAGATTGCCACCCAGTCTTTATGTGGTTTTGCCGATTGCAAAATTTCCCGTCATTTTTCCGGCAAATGAATTAATTTTTTTCACTTTGCAACCCAAACTTTAATTTTTTTGTCCAATTGCAAATCATGATTTTTTTTTCCGCTTCACACTGATACCTTTATGTTATATATATGAGTGTAACATTTATGTTATATAAGTGTGATCGATATTCATAAAATAAATATCAAGGAAATATTGGTCAAAATTGGTGAAATATATGTAACATCGGTAAAAAATCGATGGAATATCAATAAATATCGAGAAAGTATCGAAATATATTGGTAAATATAGGAAAAATAACAATAAATATATGTACCCATATTTCCATTGATATCGATATTTTCACGATATTTCCGTGAATTTAAGTTACCTATATTTCCACCGGAATCGAAATTTTCATTCTTAGTTGTAATTTGAAAAAAGTCGATAGGTGGAGTTGTTTTTTGTAATTTATCCTTTACAATAAGTACTTAAAAATAAGATGAGAGATAATAAATATATAATCCCTTATTTCATCTTATTTATCTATTTATTTTTTATTTGAAATTTCTATACAATAAATACTAAATTGAGTATCATAACTGATTTCTTAAATTAAATATTTATGTATTTGTATTGAATTTCTTAAAATACAATAAATAGGTTTATTTATTTTTATTTGTATTGAGTTTCTTAAAATACAATAAATAGGTTTATTTATATTTATTTATTTGTATTGAGTTTTTTTACAATAAATACAATATGAAAGCAATTAATAGGTATCTTAAAATAGTAATTATTTAATAGGTAGATAATTTATTGCAGTTATTTTTGGTAGAATATCCTGCTTATATATATATATATATTCTAATGTTCTACGTGGATTAAAAAAAATTCATAAAGCTAACACAACTCTAATTTCATTCCTTATATTAATACATATACATATCAAAATAAATTACTACATATTTGTTCTTAACATCTATTGATCATGGTGCATCATTTTTATGATCGAGAATTAGGTTTATTTTCCTTAAATGCCTTTCAAGCATCACCATCTTGGTTGCTAATTAGTGAAAAATCACTTCACATTTGTTCTTCAACTATCATTGAATATCTACCTTCCAATCGCAAGTCAATATTTTCTTCAATCAATTTTTGCATAAAATAAATCATATCAAAGCTTACCCAAAAAATAAAATAAAATAATTATATTGCAGTGAGAATAATCCTTACACAATCATATCATGATATAAACTAAAGTAAAACAAAAATCGTCTATAAAGAAAATAATAATAACACAGAGCAATCAAATATTATATCATACAATCTCAAATCATTCAATAGTGAATGATTTTTATTATTCCGTAAAACAATGATCACTAAATAAAAACCATTAAATGCATCTAAATGATTCTCAAAAAACAAAAAGAAAATAAAATAAAATAAAAATTCAATCAATGGTTTGTACCTCTCAATATAAGGATTGACACTATTATTCGTTAGTGGTAATACGTGAAATTGCATGAGTGAATCAAAGGAAGATAAATTTATTTATAATGTCTATCTCTTAGATTATATAGGTAATCACCCTAATTCAAGTAATCAATTTAAAATGATTGATATCAATTTGAGATATAGCAATTAATTTGATTGATCATTAATAAATCCATTTGAACTTCAAAATTGGAATTGATAAATTGATGATTCCATTTGATCATAATTGATGAGTTTATTTTTTCATATATAAGTAGAACTTAAATTAGCTAACCGTGATTATTAATCTCATCTAATATATTTGGAAAGTTGTGTGATTAAAAAATATTATTTTTTACTATTAATTAAAAACTATGTATAATATAGCTAGATTTAACATTAATTTTTTGATAAATCTACATTAAATCACTCACATATAATACGGATTAGATTATTGACTCATTTATGTGAATACTAAATTCTTGTCATATATCTGTAATTCACTCACTTATTATTGTTATATAAAAGTCAACTCAATCACAAATATTATTAAAATATATTTATTGAGTCACTCATATATGTTTATATATATAGTGTGAATATCTTCCGTAATCTAATAAATGGTTTCAATCTATTAACATAAAAAAAATATCATATATACACATATATTGTGGTGTAAATCTCTTCCAAATATAACAAATTATTATGATAAATTAACATATATAATAAAATATGACATATGACTTTATTATTTAAGTCTTTTTTCTCAAATATATCAATGAAATTTAATAATTAATGTTGACTTACCTAATGAAATCATTTGTAAAATTAACCTTTTTTCTTCCATACTATTTCCTTATATATACATCATCATTCAAATCACTTGATAATTTCCATTTTCATTTACATTTTTCTATATATTGCATATTTCATATTTTAATAGAAATTAAATATCATTTATTTTAATATAAAAAATTTATTTCTAGATTTAGCAATAGACTTTTGGCAGGAAAAACTTGCCCTACTATTTGAGGAAATGTTTGTGTTTTTATATATATAAAGATAAAGATATGTAAGTCTAATTTTTCCAAATGAGAGACGTGTGATGCTACTATACTTTTTTTGTTTTCTAGAAATATGTATATGTCACCCAATTTTAAATTAAAAAACACACAGATTTAAGTATTGTTGGAAAGTCTATTAATTATTCATGCAAAATTCACATAATTGATTACCAAATTAATGGACTTGACTATTTCAACTTATTTGCATTCCATATTTATGAATATGTTTAATTATATGATCTTTAATACAAATACAATTGTTTTCACGATAATATATGTAATATTTTAGTATAGGATTTAAATAAACATAAAATCTCATACTATATTTATATTATAAATTAAATAATACTTTAATTTTCTATATTCAGAATGGGATAAATGTGAAATAAATGTCAATCAACTGAAACATATAATATATGTGTTACCATAATATATTATCTTTCCATATATATATATAATATCATGCTAGCATTGTTTTCCAAATTTAGTGGGGAGGGGATTGGCCAGAAAAATTATTTTAGGAAACATTTTTGGTTATATATATATAAAGATAAAAATAGTATATCATTTTATATTAGAGTGAATCATATAAATATATATTATTTATATCCATATTATATCATATATTTTATCATTGGATAGTGACGTAAATTTTATTATATATATATTATTCATACATTGGCTAATAGTGAATAAATGAAATATTTTTATATTGTTTTTATTGATTTTACCAATTAACATTACATAAAATATTTTAATTATATCAATTGAAATTTAATAATTAAAGTTGACTTACTATATAGATAAATATGTATGAATGTTTATTTTCATATCACTTCCTTATATGTATACATCATCAAACAATATCCCATTTTTATTCACATTCATTTATATATATATATATATACATATATATACACATATATATATAGTATCTATTAATAGAAAATAAATATCATTTATTATTTATTTTTTTTAAAAAATCATTTCCAATTTTAGCATGATGTTTTTGGCGGGAAAATTTTCATATTACTATTTCAGTAAATGTTTGTGTTTTTATATATATATATAAAGATTCAATCTCTTTCTACTTTGAAAGTTATCATCAGCAGATACTTTAGAGAAGATTGTCTCAGGTATACTGACAATATCAATAAAAATAAAAAATTTTATGAATTCATTTTAATTGATTCACAATCTGTAGATATATCTCATACTATGGATCGTGATAATCCTGAAAGGATTGCATATTCAAAATGTATTATTAAAAATGTTTTCAAAGCATCTGATAATAATAATTTATATAATTTGAGAGCTTTCTCTTCTCTTCCTCATCCTAATTCCCCTAAAGTATATTCTTATCCTGATTATAAGATGGCCTGGTTCAGAGCCTTTTTCAAAAAATCTTTTGATCATTCATGGTTTTTCAGTTTTCATCATGACTTTGTGAAAACCATTTTCCCCATTTGGTTCCTTGAATGGTGGCTTTCATTCGGACCTTTACCTATCATTTGTCCATCTGAAATTCAAAAGGCTCATTCATATTATATGAGTAAGGCTAACATTGAACCTTTCAAAAGAGAACTCTTCTTTTTCGCAGAATTCAAAGTTCCTTGGATTCTTTGCTGGAGTTTCTCATTCAGACAATGGAAACCTAAACCCTTTCCAATCTCTATTGTTAGAGAATTCAAAGTTAAATGGTGGCAGGGATATTCTGAGAAATACTGCAACCTTGATGTTATCAAAACTTTCCTTACTACAGGAGCAAAGCCAAAATGGGATAAAACTTCTAAGGACAAAGTATCCCAACCCATTACTCCAAGTCATTCTCATTACATCTCAAAGTACCCTGCTTTGCCCTCAAATCCTAATAAAAAGCATATTATACGAGCAGCACAACAGGAAGATAATGTACGAAGAAAAGTACATGATGAAGAAAGTTCTTCTGACTCAGAGATTTCTGAGGCAGAAATGAAAATTATCAAAAAGATGGCGAAGAGGATTTCTCAGAAAAAGAAAAAAGAAAAATTTCATTCTGTTCAAGAGTCTGATGATCTTGATGAATTAATTAATTCTGACAGTGATTATGACCCATTTGGAGGACCATGTGGACAAGAAGTCTTATGACTATCTGTTCAAGAAAAAATTTATCAAAAAATAGAAAAAAGGGCGAAAAACAGAACTGCCCAGATAAAAAGAAATATAACCAAGATAAAAATAGAAAATTCTTGGGAGAAAAATTCAAATGAAAAAAGAGAGGCAAAAACAGAATACAGCCTCCATATCAAAAGAGAAACAAAAACAGAAAAAAGTCTCCAATTTATCAAAAAGGATTTCTTTTTGCAGTTATCGCAGTTTTCAAAATCTGTATGTTTCCATACTCCTTTTGCGAAAAGATACAGCTTCAAAAACGGAGGGAAAAGGTGATGATCATCTGATCATCTTCTCAATTTTCGGCAAATTCAGTTGAAATTTATCGGTAATTCAAATTCATTTGAGTGGTTGACAAGTATGGCCGACCGCCATTATCAAAAGGAGCAGCAAAGTCAAAAGGCACACAGTAGCTGACAATGATTGCTGCCACAGATGTCAAAAGAAGAATACCACAGAAGTCAAAAGGTGAATAGTAAAAGTATTTCACTATTCAAGAAAAACAAGTCAAAAAGAGTCGACAACTTTCACTATTCAAGAAAGTGACAAGGCGGCTACCGACGATTCAAATGAAATTCAGATTCATTTGAAATTCAAAATCAAATTCAAAGTTCTTCTATAAAAGGCGAAGAACTTCCTAATTCAAAACACACCAGATTTTAGACTCTAAAATCTTCTCACTTCTCTCTCATTTCTGTCCTATTCAAGAACGAAGTTCTTCCATAGTTGTATTTATACGACTTCCTTGTAAGACTTCTTTATCATTTTCATATTTCTGTGTGTATTTTACTGGTATGTCAGTATAATACTCTGTATCTATTCAATTTTGTTAATACAATTGTTGTTCATTTTACTCTGAGTTCAATTACTTGCATTCATACCTGAATTACTTTCCTAATTGCTCAATTTTATGATATATACATGTCTTCCGCCGCAAATGGTATCAGAGCCATTAGTGTGTTTAGATTTTGAAAATTAACTTTGAAAACTTGAATCTTGCTGTTATAATCAAGATTTGATAAGTTCAAAATCTTAAGTAAGGGTGAAACGTTGGTAAGCCGTGAAATCCGTTGGTAAGCCCAGGTGAGGTGTTCCAGGTGGTGTTCCCGTCTATCCCCTACAAAAGATTGAAAACTTTATCAAATTAAGATTAGAACGATGGCTTCTAGTTCTAGAAGTATATGTTTTCAAAAAATAAATCTACTAATAATTCTGGTATTGTGTGTAGCCAAGAAGTGTCTATACCACAAAATTATGCAAATTGGACTATTCCAGAACAACCAATTGAAACTATGTATAAAATTGGATTAATGGATTTCAAACTTGCTTATTCTGTTAAAACTCATGAAGAAACTATTTCAATTAATAAAGAATTTCAAAGTATTCCTTTATTAAACAATGTTTCTGTTCAAAAATATCTTAAAAAAGGTTTTAGATATATTCATTTTGGTCTCATTCAAGTTGCTATCAAACCATTAGTGCATATAGGGGTTAATGCTCCTATTTATGTTGCTTTAAGTGATAATAGATTAATCAGATATAAATCTTCATTATTATCTATGATTCAAACTAACATATGCAATGGTCCTATGTATTTCAATTGTGCTCCTAATTATTCAATAGATCTTACTGATCCTCATGTTTTAGATTCTCTTATATTAGATATTCATCTACAAGAGAATGAATTTAAAGAAAACTGTAAAAACTTTGCAGTAATATATAGAATTTACTTTAGGGTTATGTCCTCACAGATAAATCCTAGGTACATGCTTACTCCAACAGATAAAGATGAAACTATCCTGTTACAAGTGGAGGCTGATAGTCCCACCTGTTTCGTACCTAAAAGACTCAAATGGAATGAGATAACCATTCCAAACGAATTCATAATTCAAAATCCTCAGATTCATAGGAACATTAGGAGAAATGTTTCTGATATAATAGAAGACTCAGATGGTAAGGTAATCCTTAGATTTGGATCTTTTAGAGAACATAGATCTAATATTCAAATTAAAGAAGTTAGTTCTAGACAATCTTTTTCTGAAGCCTCGTCTAGGTCTCAATTTTATAATCCAAATGTTGAGTTTAAAACTCCTTTACCTAATACTAATTATCAAAATGATAATAAATCTTCTATAGGTTCACCAACTATTTCTCAAATGGCAGATAATGGTATTAATATGATATTCAATATGTTTGTTTTAGATATGCCTTATCTTGAAAAAGAATTTGATTATGAAAAAGATAATAAAATTTGGTTTTTAAAATTAGATGAAAAAATTAGAGAAATTCTTACTAAAAAATGGTTAGAAGATCTTGAAAATATTTATCAATCAAATATTCCTTTATTAAGATGGTTTAATGCTTATTGTCAAATTGAATTTGGAAATAAGTATGATGAAGTTTATACATTAGATAACATTAATGTTCAAACAAGTTTATATAAAAAATGGAACCTAGTTTCAGGTCTAACTATAATTGCTATTCATCCACCTCTTCAAAGTATCAAGATACCCGTAGTTAATGGTGAAGTTATAGCTTCTCCTTTCAAAACCGGGAGGGAATGTGATGATAATGATCCTCCTACTATGAAAGATATAAAAAGGATTCATGAGCAAAGTAATTTTTCTAATCAAATTTTATCAACAATCGCTAATCAAGTTGACACTCTTTCAAATAAAATTGATTCAAAGTTGAGTAATCAAAGTGTTTCAAAATTTCCTAATAATAGCTCATATCCTCATTTTAACACAAGAAGTTTACCTAGTAACATAGAAGAAAAGTTAAAACTTCCTAGTAATGAGAATTTATTCGAAAAGATTAATAATCATATATCAAACTTAGCCTCTACCTCAGGAACTAAGAAAATAAGTTGCCTAGATAGAGATAGAGATTCTGAAGAAAATCAAAGTGATAATGAATTAAACAGAATTAGGTTTAATGGTAGTTCTAAGAACTATTATAACAGACCGACCCCTCCAGATATTCAATATGAAGAAAGAAACCAATTCAAAAGTTCAAAATATGATGGTAGTTTTATTCATGAATGGAACATAGACGGAAAATCCGAAAATGAAATTATCAATACTTTGCATGAAATAGGAATGGCCAGAATGGCCTATAAGATTAAGAATGTATCAGAAGAATCTGTAGCAGCCTTAGTTGTTTCAGGTTTTACAGGACAACTCAAAAACTGGTGGGATCACACCCTCAGTATTCAAAGTAAACAAGAAATCTTAAGTCATACTGTGTCGGTAGAACAGGATGATGGTTCAATAATTGAACAAAATGATGCTTGTTACTTCTTAATTATAACGATTGCCATGTATTCATAGGTAATCCTAAAGAAGAAATTGATACTACTCAAATTGTTTTATCAAGTTTAAGTTGTCCTACTTTATCTGATTATAGGTGGTATAAGGATGTGTTTCTTACTCATGTTTTAAAAAGAACAGATTGTAATGCATCTTTCTGGAAAGAAAGATTTATTGCTGGTCTTCCGAAGTTATTCGGAACAAGAATTCATCTAAAACTAAAAGATGCTATTGGTCAAGATAGCATTGACTTTGAAAAAATTACTTATGGGCAATTGTTTGCCTTTGTCAAAAAAGAAGGTTTAAATGAATCGTATAAGTATGAATTTTCATTTGACTGTGGAAATTTCTACTCAAAAGGCTATCCTTTATAAGAATAATTACTTCCTAAAAACAGAAGTCGAGCATATTACTCCAACTGTTTTTACGGATATTCAATCTTTGGCTACTTTAAACGATATCATTAGCAGATACTTCAAAGAGGATTGCATCTGGTATACTGATGATATCACTAAAGATCAAAAAATTTATGAATTCATTCTTGTTGATTCTCAATCCATAGAGCTTTCACATACTATGGATAAAGACAACCCTAGCAGAATCGCCTTCTCAAAATGTATTATCGAAAACGTTTTTAAAGCTGAGACTAATCTCTACAGCTTAAAACCTTATTCTGTTCCTTTTACTCATAAAGGATATTCATATCCTGATTATAAAATGGCCTGGTTTAGAGCCTTCTTCAAAAGATCTTTTGATCATTCCTGGTTCTTTACCTTTCATTACGATTTCGTGAAAACCCCTTTTCCTATATTGTTTCTCGAATGGTGGCAAACATTCGGACCTTTACCTTGCATCTGCCCTTCTAAAATCCAAAAGACCTACTCATACTACATAAACAAATCCAGTATTGAGCCATTCAAGAGGGAACTCTTTTTCTTTGCAGACTTCAAAGTCCCTTGGATTCTGTGTTGGAGCTTCTCTTTCACACAATTTAGACCTAAACCTTTCACGATCTCCATCATTAGGGAATTCAAAATCAAATGGTGGAAAAGATATTTTAAAAAATATTGCAATCTTGATATTGTTAAGACCTTCCTCTCCACTGGAGTTAAACCAAAATGGGAAAAGCCCTCAAAGGCTCGCCCATATCAACCCTCTACTCCAAATTTCTCTCAATCTATCAGAAAATTCCCAGCAGATTTTCCAGTCTTGCTGCCAAATCCTTCTAAGAAAGACATTGTGCATGCACCTTTGATTGAAAGTTCCTCTGACTCAGATATCTCTGAGGCAGAAATGAAGGTTATTAAAAAGATAGCAAAGAGGTATTCTCAAAAGAAAAAGAAAGAAAAAACTCTCATCATATCCGAATCAAGTGATCCAATTGATTCTGATGAAGATTCTTTTGATCCATTCGGTGGACCTTGCGGACAAGGGGACTTATGACTCTCCGTCCAAGAAAGGATGTATCAAGAAATAGAAAAAGGGGCGAAAAACAGAACTGCCCAATTAAAAAGAAGATTTACCAAGATAAAAATAGAAAAATCTTGGGAGAAAAATTCAAAAGAAAAAAGAGATGTAAAAGCTTTATCATATAAAGCCCTAAATTTTATAAGTATGAATTTTCGCTCATTTTTTGACAGTGGAAATTTTCAATTTTTGTTGTTCAGATAGACTTAATATGATGTAAAAATAATATGTACGAAGGGAAATTAAAATCTTTAACCATTTAAGCCCCGAAAAACTGCTCACGATTCATAAAAAGCCCTAAATTGTATAAGTATGGATTTTCGCTCATTTTTTGACAGTGGAAATTTTAAATTTTTGTTGTTCAAATAGACTTAATATGATGTAAAAATAATATGTATGAAGGGAAATTAAAATTTTTAACCATTTAAGCCCGAAAAACTGATCACGATTCATAAAAAGCCCTAAATTGTATAAATATGAATTTTCGCTCATTTTTTGACTGTGGAAATTTTCATTTTTTATTGTTCAGATAGACTTAATATGATGTAAAAATAATATGTACACAGGGAAATTAAAATCTTTAACCATTTAAGCCCCGAAAAACTGCGCACGATTCATAAAAAGCCCTAAATTGTATAAGTAAGGATTTTCGCTAATTTTTTTGACTGTGGAAATTTTCAATTTTTGTTGCTCATATAGACTTAATATGATGTAAAAATAATATGTATGAAGGGAAATTGAAATCTTTAACCATTTAAGCCCCGAAAAACTGCTCACGATTCATAAAAAGCTATAATTTGTATAAGTATGAATTTTCGCTCATTTTTTGACTGTGGAAATTTTCAATATTTGTTGTTCAGATAGACTTAATATGATGTAAAAATAATATGTATGAAGGGAAATTAAAATCTTTAACCATTTAAGCCCCGAAAAACTGCTCACGATTCATTAAAAGCCCAAAATTGTATAAGTATGAATTTTCGCTCATTTTTTGACATTGGAAATTTTCAATTTTTGTTGTTCAGATAGACTTAATATGATGTAAAAATAATATGTATGAAGGGAAATTAAAATCTTTAACCATTTAAGCCCGAAAAACAGCTCACGATTCATAAAAAGCCCTAAATTGTATAAGTATGAATTTTCGCACATTTTTTGACTGTGGAAATTTTCAATTTTTGTTATTCAGATAGACTTAATATGATGTAAAAATAATATGTATCAAGGGAAATTAAAATCTTTAACCATTTAAGCCCCGAAAAACTGCTCACGATTCATAAAAAGCCCTAAATTGTATAAGTATGAATTTTCGCTCATTTTTTGACATTGGAAATTTTCAATTTTTGTTGTTCAGATAGACTTAATATGATGTAAAAATAATATGTATGAAGGGAAATTAAAATCTTTAACCATTTAAGCCCGAAAAACAGCTCACGAATCACAAAAAGCCCTAAATTGTATAAGTATGAATTTTCGCACATTTTTTGACTGTGGAAATTGTCAATTTTTGTTGTTCAGATATAATATATATTATGTAAAAATAATATGTATGAAGGGAAATTAAAATCTTTAACCATTATGCCCGAAAAACAGCTCACGATTCATAAAAAGCCCTAAATTGTATAAGTATGAATTTTCGCACATTTTTTGACTGTGGAAATTTTCAATTTTTTTTGTTCAGATAGACTTAATATGATGTAAAAATAATATGCAGGAAGGGAAATTAAAATCTTTAACCATTTAAGTCCAGAAAAACTGCTCACGATTCATAAAAAGCCCTAAATTGTATAAGTATGGATTTTCGCTCATTTTTTGACAGTGGAAATTTTAAATTTTTGTTGTTCAAATAGACTTAATATGATGTAAAAATAATATGTATGAAGAGAAATAAAAATCTTTAACCATTTAAGCCCGAAAAACAGCTCACGATTCATTAAAAAACCTAAATTGTATAAGTATGGATTTTCGCTCATTTTTTGACAGTGGAAATTTTAAATTTTTGTTGTTCAAATAGACTTAATATGATGTAAAAATAATATGTATGAAGGGAAATTAAAATCTTTAACCATTTAAGCCCGAAAAACTGCTCACGATTCATAAAAAGCCCTAAATTGTATAAATATGAATTTACGCTCATAAATTTAATATAAAGTGAATTGAATCTTGATTAACCATTTAAGCCCGAAAAACAGCTCCCGATTCATAAAAAGCCCTAAATTGTATAAGTATGAATTTTCACTCATTTTTTGACAGTGGAAATTTTCAATTTTTGTTGTTCAGATAGACTTAATTTGATGTAAAAATAATATGTAGGAAGGGAAATTAAAATCTTTAACCATTTAAGCCCGAAAAACTGCTCACGATTCATAAAAAGACCTAAATTGTATAAGTATGAATTTTCGCTCATTTTTTGACTGTGGAAATTTTCATTTTTTCTTGTTCAGATAGACTTAATATGACGTAAAAATAATATGTAGGAAGGGAAATTAAAATCTTTAACCATTTAAGCCCCAAAAAACTGCGCACGATTCATAAAAAGCCCTAAATTGTATAAGTATGAATTTTCGCTCATTTTTTGACTGTGGAAATTTTCAATTTTTGTTGTTCAGATAGACTTAATATGATGTAAAAATAATATGTATGAAGGGAAATTAAAATCTTTAACCATTTAAGCCCCGAAAAACTGCTCACGATTCATAAAAAGCCCTAAATTGTATAAGTATGAATTTTCGCTCATTTTTTGACATTGGAAATTTTCAATTTTTGTTGTTCAGATAGACTTAATATGATGTAAAAATAATATGTATGAAGGGAAATTAAAATCTTTAACCATTTAAGCCCGAAAAACAGCTCACGATTCATAAATAGCCCTAAATTGTATAAGTATGAATTTTCGCACATTTTTTGACTGTGGAAATTTTCAATTTTTGTTATTCAGATAGACTTAATATGATGTAAAAATAATATGTATCAAGAGAAATTAAAATCTTTAACCATTTAAGCCCCGAAAAACTGCTCACGATTCATAAAAAGCCCTAAATTGTATAAGTATGAATTTTCGCTCATTTTTTGACATTGGAAATTTTCAATTTTTGTTGTTCAGATAGACTTAATATGATGTAAAAATAATATGTATGAAGGGAAATTAAAATCTTTAACCATTTAAGCCCGAAAAACAACTCACGATTCATAAAAAGCCCTAAATTGTATAAGTATGAATTTTCGCACATTTTTTGACTGTGGAAATTGTCAATTTTTGTTGTTCAGATATAATATATATTATGTAAAAATAATACGTATGAAGGGAAATTAAAATCTTTAACCATTATGCCCGAAAAACTGCTCACGATTCATAAAAAGCCCTAAATTGTATAAGTATGAATTTTCGCACATTTTTTGATTGTGGAAATTTTCAATTTTTTTTGTTCAGATAGACTTAATATGATGTAAAAATAATATGCAGGAAGGGAAATTAAAATCTTTAACCATTTAAGCCCAGAAAAACTGCTCACGATTCATAAAAAGCCCTAAATTGTAGAAGTATGGATTTTCGCTCATTTTTTGACAGTGGAAATTTTAAATTTTTGTTGTTCAAATAGACTTAATATGATGTAAAAATAATATGTATGAAGGGAAATAAAAATCTTTAACCATTTAAGCCCGAAAAACTGCTCACGATTCATAAAAAGTCCTAAATTGTATAAGTATGGATTTTCGCTCATTTTTTGACAGTGGAAATTTTAAATTTTTGTTGTTCAAATAGACTTAATATGATGTAAAAATAATATGTATGAAGGGAAATTAAAATCTTTAACCATTTAAGCCCGAAAAACTGCTCACAATTCATAAAAAGCCCTAAATTGTATAAATATGAATTTTCGCTCATAAATTTAATATAAAGTGAATTGAATCTTGATTAACCATTTAAGCCCGAAAAACAGCTCCCGATTCATAAAAAGCCCTAAATTGTATAAGTATGAATTTTCACTCATTTTTTGACAGTGGAAATTTTCAATTTTTGTTGTTCAGATAGACTTAATTTGATGTAAAAATAATATGTAGGAAGGGAAATTAAAATCTTTAACCATTTAAGCCCGAAAAACTGCTCACGATTCATAAAAAGACCTAAATTGTATAAGTATGAATTTTCGCTCATTTTTTGACTGTGGAAATTTTCATTTTTTCTTGTTCAGATAGACTTAATATGACGTAAAAATAATATGTAGGAAGGGAAATTAAAATATTTAACCATTTAAGCCCCAAAAAACTGCTCACGATTCATAAAAAGCCCTAAATTGTATAAGTATGAATTTTCGCTCATTTTTTGACTGTGGAAATTTTCAATTTTTGTTGTTCAGATAGACTTAATATGATGTAAAAATAATATGTATGAAGGGTAATTAAAATCTTTAACCATTTAAGCCCCGAAAAACTGCTCACGATTCATAAAAAGCCCTAAATTGTATAAGTATGAATTTTCGCTCATTTTTTCACATTGGAAATTTTAAATTTTTATTGTTCAGATAGACTTAATATGATGTAAAAATAATATGTAGGAAGGGAAATTAAAATCTTTAACCATTTAAGCCCGAAAAACAGCTCACGATTCATAAAAAGCCCTAAATTGTATAAGTATGAATTTTCGCACATTTTTTGACTGTGGAAATTTTCAATTTTTGTTGTTCAGATATAATATATATGATGTAAAAATAATATGTATGAAGGGAAATTAAAATCTTTAACCATTTATGCCCAAAAAACAACTCACGATTCATAAAAAGCCTAAATTGTATAAGTATGAATTTTCGCACATTTTTTGACTGTGGAAATTTTCAATTTTTGTTGTTCAGATAGACTTAATATGATATAAAAATAATATGCAGGAAGGGAAATTAAAATCATTAACCATTTAGACCCAGAAAAACTGCGCACGATTCATAAAAAGCCCTAAATTGTATAAGTATGGATTTTCGCTCATTTTTTGACAGTGGAAATTTTAAATTTTTGTTGTTCAAATAGACTTAATATGATGTAAAAATAATATGTATGAAGGGAAATTAAAATCTTTAACCATTTAAGCCCGAAAAACTGCTCACGATTCATAAAAAGCCCTAAATTGTATAAATATGAATTTTCGCACATTTTTTGATTGTGGAAATTTTCAATTTTTTTTGTTCAGATAGACTTAATATGATGTAAAAATAATATGTATGAAGGGAAATTAAAATCTTTAACCATTTAAGCCAGAAAAACTGCTCACGATTCATAAAAAGTCCTAAATTGTATAAGTATGGATTTTCGCTCATTTTTTGACAGTGGAAATTTTAAATTTTTGTTATTCAAATAGACTTAATATGATGTAAAAATAATATGTATGAAGGGAAATTAAAATCTTTAACCATTTAAGCCCGAAAAACTGCTCACGATTCATAAAAAGCCCTAAATTGTATAAATATGAATTTTCGCTCATAAATTTAATATAAAGTGAATTGAATCTTGATTAACCATTTAAGCCCGAAAAACAGCTCCCGATTCATAAAAAGCCCTAAATTGTATAAGTATGAATTTTCACTCATTTTTTGACAGTGGAAATTTTCAATTTTTGTTGTTCAGATAGACTTAATTTGATGTAAAAATAATATGTACGAAGGGAAATTAAAATCTTTAACCATTTAAGCCCGAAAAACTGCTCACTATTCATAAAAAGACCTAAATTGTATAAGTATGAATTTTCGCTCATTTTTTGACTATGGAAATTTTCATTTTTTCTTGTTCAGATAGACTTAATATGACGTAAAAATAATATGTAGGAAGGGAAATTAAAATCTTTAACCATTTAAGCCCCAAAAAACTGCTCACGATTCATAAAAAGCCCTAAATTGTATAAGTATGAATTTTCGCTCATTTTTTGACTGTGGAAATTTTCAATTTTTGTTGTTCAGATAGACTTAATATGATGTAAAAATAATATGTACGAAGGGTAATTAAAATCTTTAACCATTTAAGCCCGGAAAAACTGCTCACGATTCATAAAAAGCCCTAAATTGTATAAGTATGAATTTTCGCTCATTTTTTGACATTGGAAATTTTAAATTTTTATTGTTCAGATAGACTTAATATGATGTCAAAATAATATGTAGGAAGGGAAATTAAAATCTTTAACCATTTAAGCCCGAAAAACAGCTCACGATTCATAAAAAGCCCTAAATTGTATAAGTATGAATTTTCGCACATTTTTTGACTGTGGAAATTTTCAATTTTTGTTGTTCAGATATAATATATATGATGTAAAAATAATATGTATGAAGGGAAATTAAAATCTTTAACCATTTATGCCCAAAAAACAGCTCACGATTCATAAAAAGCCTAAATTGTATAAGTATGAATTTTCGCACATTTTTTGACTGTGGAAATTTTCAATTTTTGTTGTTCAGATAGACTTAATATGATGTAAAAATAATATGCAGGAAGGGAAATTAAAATCATTAACCATTTAGGCCCAGAAAAACTGCGCACGATTCATAAAAAGCCCTAAATTGTATAAGTATGGATTTTCGCTCATTTTTTGACAGTGGAAATTTTAAATTTTTGTTGTTCAAATAGACTTAATATGATGTAAAAATAATATGTATGAAGGGAAATTAAAATCTTTAACCATTTAAGCCCGAAAAACTGCTCACGATTCATAAAAAGCCCTAAATTGTATAAATATGAATTTTCGCTCATTTTTTGACTGTGGAAATTTTCATTTTTTATTGTTCAGATAGACTTAATATGATGTAAAAATAATATGTACGCAGGGAAATTAAAATCTTTAACCATTTAAATCCCGAAAAACTGCGCACGATTCATAAAAAGCCCTAAATTGTATAAGTATGGATTTTCGCTAATTTTTTTGACTGTGGAAATTTTCAATTTTTGTTGTTCATATAGACTTAATATGATGTAAAAATATTATGTATGAAGGGAAATTAAAATCTTTAACCATTTAAGCCCCGAAAAACTGCTCACGATTCATAAAATGCCATAATTTGTATAAGTATGAATTTTCGCTCATTTTTTTACTGTGGAAATTTTCAATTTTTATTGTTCAGATAGACTTAATATGATGTAAAAATAATATGTATGAAGGGAAATTAAAATCTTTAACCATTTAAGCCCCGAAAAACTGCTCACGATTCATAAAAAGCCCTAAATTGTATAAGTATGAATTTTCGCTCATTTTTTGACATTGGAAATTTTGTTAAAACATTTTAAGAAAAAAGATAATCAAAATTCTAAAAATGAAATTATACCTTATAAAAAGAAATTTAAGAAAAGATTTAATAATAATCAACCTGTGACTTGTTATAAATGTCATAAGATATGACATAAAGCTGATGCTTGTCCCCTTAATCAAAGGATCAATGAGTTATTCAAAGACGATGAAGATCTGAGAAACAAGATCTCTGCTCTTCTTATTTCAGAAAAAGAAGAATCAGGTAAGGAAGATTCTTCTCCTAACTCAAAAGACTTTTATTCTACTCAAACATCTTCTGATGAAGAAGATAATAATTGTGAAGGATTTTGTCCTTTATCTATAAATGTTATAACGAAAACTGAACAAGAATTATTGTTCGATCTTATTGAGAAAGTTCCTAATGAAGAAGATAGATTAAAATATCTTTTAAAACTCAAAGAATTAATAACTATCAAAGAAGAACCTAAGAAAGATAAGATTCTCCAAAATCTTGAACCTTTGAGTATTTCAAAATTATTTGATAAATTACCTTCCACTAATATTTCAAAAATTGTTTCAACAAATGATTTAAACAAAGAAATTAATATTCTTAAAAGAGATGTTATTAATCTTAAAAATGAAGTTATAAGTCTTCAAACTAAAGATTTAGAACTTGAAACTAAACTTTCATTAATAAATTATAATGATATTAATAAAACATCTCAAGAAGATGCTCCTGAAAATTTTTATCAAAAGCATGAAGATAATACTGTGTCTGTTCAGGCCATTGAAAAATTTTCATATCAAAAATGGTATTCAATTATTAATCTTGTCATTGATGATTATCAGATAAGTATTCCATGTCTTATAGATAGCGTAGCAGATCAAAATTGTATCAAAGAAGGATTAATCCCTTCCAAATATTATGAAAAAACTAATGAAAGGTTAATGGCGGCCAATGCTACACCTTTAAATATTAAATATAAACTTTCAAAAGCTTACATTAAAAATAAGGGTTATTGTTTCAAAACACCTTTCATTTTAGTTAAAAATCTTACTCAAGGTATCATTTTAGGAAATCCTTTCCTAACTACAATATATCCTTTCAAAGTTAATAATATAGGAATTTCAACAAATGTTATGGGAGAAACTGTAAACTTTGATTTCATGACTCCTATAAAAATTGAAGATGTTTCTGTTATTCAAAATTATTCTATATTTAGACAAATAAATAAAATTAAAGAACAATTGATTCTTTCTGATTGCTGGTATTTACCTCATTATTATTCCTAAACAAGAGAAGATTTCTTTCAATTATTTTGTAAAGACAAATCTTTCAAATCCTTCAAAGTTATCTTTTTAAAAGATTCTTTATCAAGATTGCTTATAAAACAGCATGAGAAACTCTTTGAGAAGAGATTAAGAAATTCTTTTAGAAACAAATCTTTGATAAAAGATAAAAACTTTTATCAAGCTTTTAGTTTACTTGCAAGAATTTCAAAAATTTATCTTATTGTTTGTTTGATTTTCTTATCAGAAGAATTCTTCGAAAGAAGCATCATGAGGAAATCCATTACTCAAAAGAGTAATTAGTCTATTGTTACTCAAAATCCTTTTCAAACTCTTGCACCTTTATCATATGCTCAAACTGCTCAGGCTCCACCAACCCCGACAAAAGGTGAGTCCTCTTCTCAAAAGGTAATACTTCATAAGAATAATTATTACATAAAAACAGATGTTGAGTATCTTACTCCAACTGTTTTTACTGAGATTCAATCTCTTTCTACTTTGAAAGATATCATCAGTAGATATTTCAGAGAAGATTGTCTTTGGTATACTGATGATATCAATAAAAATAAAAAATTTTATGAATTCATTTTAATTGATTCACAATCTGTAGATATATCTCATACTATGGATCGTGATAATCCTGAAAGGATTGCATATTCAAAATGTATTATTATGTTTCCTGGCGCTAGCAAATTGGTGTAGAAACATATTGCTAAAATCCCTGAAAGATCTTACGATGTCCTCTGCCAATTGGCCAAACCACCTTTGTGCTGCTTGCATTAATGTAGTGAAGAAAACCCTGCATTTTACTCCATCGGTGTATTGGTGAAGAAGCGCCACTTTTTCGAACCTTAACAGATGATCATATGGGTCAGTGGTCCCATCATATTCAAAGGTCAATGGTTTTGAGAATTTTCAACTATGGAATTCTTTATCTGTTTTACATTAGATATACTTGATATGATGCAAAATCAATAAATATGAGAGAAAACTAGATTTTTGTGGTCATTAAAGCCACGAAAAGTAGCAAACGACTCCCCAAAAACCCAAGTTTACCCTACGAAATTTTGAAAATTTTAAACTGTGGAATTTTTCATCTGTTTTTCATGAGATATACTTGATATGATGCAGAAAGAATATATATGACAAAAACAAGATTTTTGTGGTCATTAAAGCCACGAAAAGTAGCAAACAACTCCCCAAAAACCCTAATTTACGCTATAAATTTTGAAAATTTTCAACTATGGAATCTTTCATCTGTTTTTTATTAAATATACTTGGTATGACGCAGAAACAATAAATATGAGAGAAAACAAGATTTTTTTGGTCATTAAAGCCATGAAAAGTAGCAAACGACTCCCCAAAAACCATAATTTACGCTATGAAATTTTGACAATTTTCAACTATGTAATTTTTCATCTGTTTTTGATTAGATATATTTGATATGATGCTGAATCAATAAATAAGTTAGAAAACAAGATTTTTGTGGTCATTAAAGCCACGAAAAGTAGCAAACGACTCCCCAAAAACCCTAGTTTACCCTATGAAATTTTGAAAATTTTAAATTGTGGGATTTTTCATCTGTTTTTAATATGACATACTTGATATGATGCAGAAAGAATATATATGACAGAAAACAAGATTTTTTTGGTCATTAAAGCTACGAAAAGTAGCAAACGACTCCCCAAAATCCCTGGTTTACCCTATGAAATTTTAAAAATTTTCAACTTTGGCATTTTTCATCTATTTTCTATTATATATACTTCATATGATGCAGAAACAATAAATATGAGAGAAAACAAGATTTTTTTAGTCATTAAAGCCATGAAAAGTAGCAAACGACTCCCCAAAAACCCTAGTTTACCCTACGAAATTTTGAAAATTTTAAACTGTGGAATTTTTCATCTATTTTTCATGAGATATACTTGATATGATGCACAAACAAAATATTTGATAGAAAACAAGATTTTTGTGGTCATTAAGGCCACGAAAAGTAGCAAACGACTTCCCAAAAACCCTAGTTTACCCTATGAAATTTTGAAAATTTCCAACTGTCGAAATTTTCTTCTAATTTTCATATGATGTATTTGATACGATGTAGAAACAATAAATATGAGAGAAAACTAGATTTTTGTTGTCATTAAAGCCACGAAAAGTAGCAAATGACTCCCCAAAAACCCTAGTTTACCCTATGAAATTTTGAAAATTTTAAACTGTGGAATTTTTCATCTGTTTTTCATAGGATATATTCGATATGATGCAAAAACAATAAAATATGAGATAAAACAAGATTTTTTTGGTCATTAAAGCCATGAAAAGTAGCAAACGACTCCCCAAAAACCCTAGTTTACCCTATGAAATTTTGAAAATTTTCAACTATGAAATTTTTCATTTGTTTTTTATGAAATACACTTGATATGATGCAGAAACAATAAATATGAGAGAAAACAAGATTTTTTTGGTCATTAAAGACTTGAAAAGTAGGAAATGACTGCCTAAAAACCCTAATTTACGTTACGAAATTTTGAGAATTTTCAACTATGGAATTTTTTATCTGTTTTACATTAGATATACTTGATATGATGCAGAATCAATAAATATGAGAGAAAACTAGATTTTTGTGGCCATTAAAGCCATGAAAAGTAGCAAACGACTCCCCAAAAACCCAAGTTTACCCTACGAAATTTTGAAAATTTTAAACTGTGGAATTTTTCATCTGTTATTCATTAAATATACTTGATATGATGCACAAACAAAATATATGATAGAAAAATAGATTTTTTGTGGTCATTAAAGCCACGAAAAGTAGCAAACGACTCCCCAAAAACCCTATGTTTTCCCTATGAAATTTTGAAAATTTTAAACTGTGGAAATTTTCAACTAATTTTCATATGATATATTTGATATGATGCAGAAACAATAAATGAGAGAAAACAAGATTTTTTTGGTCATTAAAGCCATGAAAAGTAGCAAACGACTACCCAAAAACCCTAGTTTACCCTATGAAATTTTGAAAATTTTCAACTATGGAATTTTTCATCTGTTATTTATGAAATACACTTGACATGATGCAGAAACAATAAATATGATAGAAAACAAGATTTTTTTGGTCATTAAAGACATGAAAAGTAGCAAACAACTCCCCAAAAACCCTAATTTACGTTATGAAATTTTAAAAATTTTAAATTATAGAATTTTATATCAGTTTTTTGTTTGATATACTTGATATGATGCAGAATGAATAAATATGTGAGAAAACAAGATTTTTGGGGTCATTAAAGCCACGAAGAGTAGCAAACGACTCCCCAAAAACCCAAGTGTACCCTATGAAATTTTGAAAATTTTCAACTGTGGAATTTTTCATCTGCTTTTTATTATATATACTTGATATGATGCAGAAACAATAAATATGAGAGAAAACAAGATTTTTTTAGTCATTAAAGCCATGAAAAGTAGCGAACGACTCCCCAAAAACCCTAGTTTACCCTACGAAATTTTGAAAATTTTAAACTGTAGATTTTTTCATCTGTTTTTCATGAGATATACTTGATATGATGCACAAACAAAATATAAGATAGAAAACAAGATTTTTATGGTCATTAAAGCCACCAAAAGTAGCAAACGACTCCCCCAAAAACCCAGTGTACCCTATGAAATTTTGAAAATTTTCAACTGTGGAATTTTTCATCTGCTTTTTATTATATATACTTGATATGATGCAGAAACAATAAATATGAGAGTAAACAAGATTTTTTTAGTCATTAAAGCCATGAAAAGTAGCAAACGACTCCCCAAAAACCCTAGTTTACCCTACGAAATTTTGAAAATTTTAAACTGTGGAATTTTTCATCTGTTTTTCATGATGCACAAACAAAATATAAGATAGAAAACAAGATTTTTATGTTCATTAAAGCCACGAAAAGTAGCAAACGACTCCCCAAAAACCCTAGTTTTCCCTATGAAATTTTGAAAAATTTAAATTGTGAAAATTTTCATCTAATTTTCATATGATATATTTGATATGATGCAGAAACAATAAATATGAGAGAAAAAAAGATTTTTTTGGTCATTAAAGCCATGAAAAGTAGCAAACGACTGCCCAAAAACCCTAATTTACGCTATGAAATTTTGAAAATTTTCAACTATGGAATTTTTCATCAGTTCTTCATTAGATATACTTGAAAAACAGATGAAAATTTCCATAATTGAAAATTTTAAAAATTTAATAGCGTAAATTATGGTTTTTGGGGAGTCGTTCAATACTTTTCATGTCTTGAATGACCAAAAAAATCTTATTTTCTCTCATATTTATTGTTTCTGCATCATATCAAGTATATTTCATTAAAAACAGATTAAAAATTCCAGAGTTATAAATTTTCAAAATTTCAAACTAGGGTTTTGGGGAGTCGTTTTGGTACTTTTCATGGCTTTAATGGCCAGAAAAATCTTGTTTTCTCTCATATTTTGTTGTCTCTGCATCATATCAAATATATATCTAATGAAAATCAGATGAAAAATACCATAGTTGAAAATTTTAAAAATTTCATAGAGTAAATTAGGGTTTTTGGGGAGTCGTTTGCTACTTTTCATGGCTTTAATGACCAAAAAATTATTGTTTTCTCTCATATTTATTGTTTCTGCATCATATCAAATATATCTTATGAAAAACAGATCAAAAATTTTCAAAATTTCGCAAGGTAAACTAGGGTTTTTCAAAATTTTCAACTATGGAATTTTTCATCTGTTTTTCATTAGATATACTTGATATGATGCATAATCAATAAATATGAGAGAAAACAAGATTTTTGTGGTCATTAAAGCCACGAAAAGTAGGAAACGACTCCCCAAAAACCCTAGTTTACCCTATGAAATTTTAAAAATTTTCAACTGTGGAATTTTTCATTTGTTTTTCATTAGATATACTTGATATGATGCAGAAACAATATATATGACAGAAAAGAAGATTTTTGTGGTCATTAAAGCCACGAAAAGTAGAATACGACTCCCCAAAACCCTAATTTACGCTTTGAAATTTTGAAAATTTTCAACTATGGAATTTTTCATCTGTTTTTTATTAAATATACTTGATATGATGCAGAAACAATAAATATGAGAAAAACAAGATTTTTTTGGTCATTAAAGCCATGAAAAGTAGCAAACGACTCCCCAAAAACCCTAATTTACGCTATGAAATTCTGAAAATTTTCAACCATGGAATTTTTCATTTGTTCATTAGATATACTTGAAAAACAGATGAAATATTCCATAGTTCAAAATTTTCAAAATTTCATAGCGCCAATTAGGGTTTTTGGGGAGTTGTTTGCTACTTTTCATGTCTTGAATGACCAAAAAAATCTTGTTTTCTCTCATATTTATTGTTTCTGCATCATATCAAGTGTATTTCATAAAAAACAGATTAAAAATTCCAGAGTTGAAAATTTTCAAAATTTCATAAGGTAAACTTGGGTTTTTGGGCAGTCGTTTGCTACTTTTCATGGCTTTAATGACCAAAATAATCTTGTTTTCTCTCATATTTTTTGTCTCTGCATCATATCAAGTATATCTTTTGAAAAACATATGAAAAATTACATAGTTGAAAATTTTCAAAATTTCATAGCGTAAATTAGGGTTTTTTGGAAGTCGTTTGCTACTTTTCATGGCTTTAATGACCAAAAAAATCTTGTTTTCTCTCATATTTTTTTGTCTCTGCATCATATCAAGTATGTCTTTCAAAAAACAAATGAAAAATTCCATAGTTGAAAATTTTCAAAATTTCATAGCGTAAATTAAGGTTTTTTTGGAGTCGTTTGCTACTTTTCATGGCTTTAATGACCAAAAAAATCTTGTTTTCTCTCATATTTACTGTTTCTACATCATATCAAATATATCATATGAAAATTAGATGAAAATTTCCACAGTTTAAAATTTTCAAAATTTCATAGGGAAAACTAGGAATTTTGGGGAGTCGTTTGCTACTTTTCGTGGCTTTAATGACCACAAACATCTTTTTTTCTATCATATATTTTGTTTGTGCATCATATCAAGTATATTTAATGAAAAACAGATGAAAAATTCCACAGTTTAAAATTTTCAAAATTTCGAAGCATAAACTAGGGTTTTTGGGGAGTCGTTTGCTACTTTTCATGGCTTTAATAACCACAAAAATCTAGTTTTCACTCATATTTATTGATTCTGCATCATATCAAGTATATCTAATGTAAAACAGATCAATGAATATGACAGAAAAGTGGATTTTTGTGGTCATTAAAGCGACGAAAAGTAGCGAATGACTCACCAAAAACCCTAGTTAACCCTATGAAATTTTGAAAATTTTAAACTGTGGAATATTTCATGTGTTTTTCATAGGATATATTAGATATGATGCAAAAACAATAAATATAAGATAAAACAAGATTTTTTTGGTCATTAAAGCCATGAAAAGTAGCAAACGACTCCCCAAAAATCCCAGTTTATGCTATGAAATTTTGTAAATTTTCAACTATGGAATTTTACATCTGTTTTTTATGAAATACACTTGATATGATGCAGAAACAATAAATATGAGAGAAAACAAGATTTTTTTGGTCATTAAAGCCATGAAAAGTAGCGAACGACTCCCCAAAAACCATAATTTACGCTATGAAATTTTGACAATTTTCAACTATGTAATTTTTCATCTGTTTTTGATTAAATATATTTGATATGATGCTGAAACAATAAATATGAGTGAAAACAAGATTTTTGTGGTCATTAAAGCCATTAAAAGTAGCAAACGACTCCCCAAAAACCCAAGTTTACCCTACGAAATTTTGAAAATTTTAAACTGTGGAATTTTTCATCTGTTATTCATTAAATATACTTGATATGATGCACAAACAAAATATATGATAGAAAAAAAGATTTTTTGTGGTCATTAAAGCCACGAAAAGTAGAAAACGACTCCCCGAAAACCCTAGTTTTCCCTATGAAATTTTGAAAATTTTAAACTGTGGAAATTTTCATCTACTTTTCATATGATATATTTGATATGATGCAGAAACAATATATATGAGAGAAAACAAGATTTTTTGGGTCATTAAAGCCATGAAAAGTAGCAAATGACTCCCCAAAAACCATAGTTTACCCTATGAAATTTTGAAAATTTTCAGCTATGGAATTTTTCATCTGTTTTTTATGAAATACACTTGACATGATGCAGAAACAATAAATATGAGAGAAAACAAGATTTTTTTGGTCATTAAAGACATGAAAAGTAGCAAACAACTCCCCAAAAACCCTAATTTACGTTATGAAATTTTAAAAATTTTCAACTATAGAATTTTATATCAGTTTTTCATTTGATATACTTGATATGATGCAGAATGAATAAATATGAGAGAAAACAAGATTTTTGTGGTCATTATAGCAACGAAAAGTAGCAAACGACTCCCCAAAAAACCCTAGTTTACCCCATGAAATTTTGAAAATTTTAAAGTGTCGAATTTTTCATCTGTTTTTCATAAGATATACTTGATATGATGCAGAAAGAATATATATGACAGAAAACAAGATTTTTTTTTGGTCATTAAAGCTACGAAATTTTGAAAATTTTGAAAATTTTCAACTGTGGAATTTTTCATCTGTTTTTTATTATATATACTTGATATGATGCAGAAACAATAAATATGAGAGAAAACAAGATTTTTTTAGTCATTAAGGCCATGAAAAGTAGCAAACGACTCCCCAAAAACCCTAGTTTACCCTATGAAATTTTGAAAATTTTAAACTGTGGAATTTTTCATCTGTTTTTCATAGGATATATTTGATATGATGCAAAAACAATAAAGAAGAGAGAAAACAAGATTTTTTTGGTCATTGAATCCATGAAAAGTAGCAAACGACTCCCCAAAAACCCTAGTTTACCCTATGAAATTTTGAAAATTTTCAACTATGGAATTTTTCATCTGTTTTTTATGAAATACACTTGAAATGATGCAGAAACAATAAATATGAGAGAAAACAAGATTTTTTTCGTCATTAAAGACATGAAAAGTAGCAAACGACTCCCCAAAAACCCTAATTTACGTTACGAAATTTTGAGAATTTTCAACTATGGAATTTTTTATCTGTTTTACATTAGATATGCTTGATATGATGCACAAACAATAAATATGAGAAAAAAAACTTAACAATTACAGATAACTTGTTCACCAAGTAAAGATTGTTAGAGTTCAAAATTAAGTCTTTTGAGATTATAATTGACAAATTTATACCTAATGTATTATGATCTTGATTAAAATTTCATTCATTTAAAGTTCTACATTAAATAATATGAACATGCACAACAACCAAAGTTTTAAACATATAACCATAGTGCGTAAGTTGTCTCAAAGCCAAAATGGAAAGGTGTACATTATTGGCATCATTTTATACTTCCAGAGATGTAACAAAAGTTTATTACAACTAATCAAACTTAATATAAAAGTAACTACAAACTTTTAGAATAAAGTTTATGGATAACTTTCTCGCCAAGTTAAGCTTCATGGGATTCAAAATAATTCGAAACATAACATTTATAGATAACTTCTTCACCAAGTAAAGATTGTTAGAGTCCTAAATTATGTCTTTTGAGACTGACACAGTTACATTTAATATACTATGATCTTAATCAAGGTTTCATTATCTATTGCTACTATAGATATGCTGTAAAAGTAATTTTAAACTTAACTCTTACAGATAACTCGTTCACCAAGTAAAGACTTTTAGAGTTTAAAACTTTTGAGGCTATAATTGACAAAGTTATAGCTACATTTAATATATATGATCTTAATCAAGGTTTCATTATCTATTGTTACTATAGATATGTAGAAAAAGTAATTTTAAACTTAACACTTACAGATAACTTGTTCACCAAGTAAAGATTGTTAGAGTTCAAAACTTTTGAGGCTATAATTGACAAAGATATAGCTATCGTAGTGTGATCTTGGTTGAAATTTCATTCATTTAAAGTTCAACACAAATAATATGAACATGCACAATAATCAAAGTTTAAAACATATAGTCTTCATGCATAAGTTCTCTGAAAGCCAAGTGGAAGGGTCTCCATTATTATCATCGTTTTCTGTTCTACATATATGTAACAATAGTTTATTAACAATCAAACTTAATATGAAAGTAATTCAGCAATTTTCTATTAACATTTACAGATAACTTGCTCACTAAGTAAAGCATCTTGGGATTCATTCGAAGTAATTCGAAACTTAACATATATAGATAACTTGTTCACAAAGTAAAGATTGTTAGAGTTCTAAATTGTGTCTTTTGAGACTACAATTGACATACTTGTAGTTAAAGTACTATGTTCTTGATGAAGATTTCATTATCTAGAGTTAATATAGATATGCTATAAAAGTAATTTGAAACTTAACAATTACAGATAATTTGTTCACCAAGTAAAGATTGTTAGAGTTCAAAATTAAGTCTTTTGAGATTGTAATTGACAAATTTATACCTAATGTATTATGAACTTGATTAAAATTTCATTCATTTAAAGTTCTACATTAAATAATATGAACATGCACAACAACCAAAGTTTTAAACATATAACCATAGTGCGTAAGTTGTCTCAAAGCCAAAATGGAAGGGTCTACATTATTAGCATCATTTTATACTTCCAGAGATGTAACAAAAGTTTATTACTACTAATCAAACTTAATATAAAAGTAACTACAAACTTTTAGAATAAAGTTTATGGATACCTTTCTCGCCAAGTTAAGCTTCATGGGATTCAAAATAATTCGAAACATAACATTTATAGATAACTTCTTCACCAAGTAAAGATTGTTAGAGTCCTAAATTATGTCTTTTAAGACTGACATAGTTACATTTAATATATATGATCTTAATAAAGGTTTCATTATCTAATGTTACTATAGATATGTAGTAAAAGTAGTTTGAAACTTAACAATTACAGATAACTTGTTCACCAAGTAAAGATTGTTAGAGTTCAAAATTAAGTCTTTTGAGATTGTAATTGACAAATTTATACCTAATGTATTATGATCTTGATTAAAATTTCATTCATTTAAAGTTCTACATTAAATAATATGAACATGCACAACAACCAAAGTTTTAAACATATAACCTTAGTGCGTAAGTTGTCTCAAAGCCAAAATGGAAGGGTGTACATTATTAGCATCATTTTATACTTCCAGAGATGTAACAAAAGTTTATTACTACTAATCAAACTTAATATAAAAGTAACTAAAAACTTTTAGAATAAAGTTTATGGATAACTTTCTCGCCAAGTTAAGCTTCATGGGATTCAAAATAATTCGAAACATAACATTTATAGATAACTTCTTCACCAAGTAAAGATTGTTAGAGTCCTAAATTATGTCTTTTGAGACTGACATAGTTACATTTAATATACTATGATCTTAATCAAGGTTTCATTATCTGTTGCTACTATAGATATGCTGTAAAAGTAATTTTAAACTTAACTCTTACAGATAACTCGTTCACCAAGTAAAGACTTTTAGAGTTTAAAACTTTTGAGGCTATAATTGACAAAGTTATAGCTACATTTAATATATATGATCTTAATCAAGGTTTCATTATCTATTGTTACTATAGATATGTAGAAAAAGTAATTTTAAACTTAACACTTACAGATAACTTGTTCACCAAGTAAAGACTGTTAGAGTTCAAAACTTTTGAGGCTATAATTGACAAAGATATAGCTAACGTAGTGTGATCTTGGTTGAAATTTCATTCATTTAAAGTTCAACACAAATAATATGAACATGCACAATAATCAAAGTTTAAAACATATAGTCTTCATGCATAAGTTCTCTGAAAGCCAAGTGGAAGGGTCTCCATTATTATCATCGTTTTCTGTTCCACAGATATGTAACAATAGTTTATTAACAATCAAACTTAATATGAAAGTAATTCAGCAATTTTCTATTAACATTTACAGATAACTTGCTCACTAAGTAAAACATCTTGGGATTCATTCGAAGTAATTCGAAACTTAACATATATAGATAACTTGTTCACAAAGTAAAGATTGTTAGAGTTCTAAATTGTGTCTTTTGAGACTACAATTGACATACTTGTAGTTAAAGTACTATGTTCTTGATGAAGATTTCATTATCTAGAGTTAATATAGATATGCTATAAAAGTAATTTGAAACTTAACAATTACAGATAATTTGTTCACCAAGTAAAGATTGTTAGAGTTCAAAATTAAGTCTTTTGAGATTGTAATTGACAAATTTATACCTAATGTATTATGAACTTGATTAAAATTTCATTCATTTAAAGTTCTACATTAAATAATATGAACATGCACAACAACCAAAGTTTTAAACATATAACCATAGTGCGTAAGTTGTCTCAAAGCCAAAATGGAAGGGTCTACATTATTAGCATCATTTTATACTTCCAGAGATGTAACAAAAGTTTATTACTACTAATCAAACTTAATATAAAAGTAACTCAAAACTTTTAGAATACATTTTATGGATACCTTTCTCGCCAAGTTAAGCTTCATGAGATTCAAAATAATTCGAAACATAACATTTATAGATAACTTCTTCACCAAGTAAAGATTGTTAGAGTCCTAAATTATGTCTTTTAAGACTGACATAGTTACATTTAATATATATGATCTTAATAAAGGTTTCATTATCTAATGTTACTATAGATATGTAGTAAAAGTAGTTTGAAACTTAACAATTACAGATAACTTGTTCACCAAGTAAAGATTGTTAGAGTTCAAAATTAAGTCTTTTGAGATTGTAATTGACAAATTTATACCTAATGTATTATGATCTTGATTAAAATTTCATTCATTTAAAGTTCTACATTAAATAATATGAACATGCACAACAACCAAAGTTTTAAACATATAACCTGAGTGCGTAAGTTGTCTCAAAGCCAAAATGGAAGGGTGTACATTATTAGCATCATTTTATACTTCCAGAGATGTAACAAAAGTTTATTACTACTAATCAAACTTAATATAAAAGTAACTAAAAACTTTTAGAATAAAGTTTATGGATAACTTTCTCGCCAAGTTAAGCTTCATGGGATTCAAAATAATTCGAAACATAACATTTATAGATAACTGCTTCACCAAGTAAAGATTGTTAGAGTCCTAAATTATGTCTTTTGAGACTGACATAGTTACATTTAATATACTATGATCTTAATCAAGGTTTCATTATCTATTGCTACTATAGATATGCTGTAAAAGTAATTTTAAACTTAACTCTTACAGATAACTCGTTCACCAAGTAAAGACTTTTAGAGTTTAAAACTTTTGAGGCTATAATTGACAAAGTTATAGCTACATTTAATATATATGATCTTAATCAAGGTTTCATTATCTATTGTTACTATAGATATGTAGAAAAAGTAATTTTAAACTTAACACTTACAGATAACTTGTTCACCAAGTAAAGACTGTTAGAGTTCAAAACTTTTGAGGCTATAATTGACAAAGATATAGCTAACGTAGTGTGATCTTGGTTGAAATTTCATTCATTTAAAGTTCAACACAAATAATATGAACATGCACAATAATCAAAGTTTAAAACATATATTCTTCATGCATAAGTTCTCTGAAAGCCAAGTGGAAGGGTCTCCATTATTATCATCGTTTTCTGTTCTACAGATATGTAACAATAGTTTATTAACAATCAAACTTAATATGAAAGTAATTCAGCAATTTTCTATTAACATTTACAGATAACTTGCTCACTAAGTAAAGCATCTTGGGATTCATTCGAAGTAATTCGAAACTTAACATATATAGATAACTTGTTCACAAAGTAAAGATTGTTAGAGTTCTAAATTGTGTCTTTTGAGACTACAATTGACATACTTGTAGTTAAAGTACTATGTTCTTGATGAAGATTTCATTATCTAGAGTTAATATAGATATGCTATAAAAGTAATTTGAAACTTAACAATTACAGATAATTTGTTCACCAAGTAAGATTGTTAGAGTTCAAAATTAAGTCTTTTGAGATTGTAATTGACAAATTTATACCTAATGTATTATGAACTTGATTAAAATTTCATTCATTTAAAGTTCTACATTAAATAATATGAACATGCACAACAACCAAAGTTTTAAACATATAACCTTAGTGCGTAAGTTGTCTCAAAGCCAAAATGGAAGGGTCTACATTATTAGCATCATTTTATACTTACAGAGATGTAACAAAAGTTTATTACTACTAATCAAGCTTAATATAAAAGTGACTCAAAACTTTTAGAATAACGTTTATAGATAACTTTCTCGCCAAGTTAAGCTTCATGGGATTCAAAATAATTAGAAACATAACATTTATAGATAACTTGTTCACCAATTAAAGATTGTTAGAGTCCTAAATTATGTCTTTTGAGACTGACATAGTTACATTTAATATACTATGATCTTAATCAAGGTTTCATTATCTATTACTACTATAGATATGCTGTAAAAGTAATTTTAAACTTAACACTTACAGATAACTTGTTCACCAAGTAAAGACTGTTAGAGTTCAAAACTTTTGAGGCTATAATTGACAAAGATATAGCTAACGTAATGTGATCTTCATTGAAATTTCTTTCATTTAAAGTTCAACATAAATAATATGAATATGCGCAACAATTAAATTTAAAACATATAGTCTTCATGCATAAGTTCTCTGAAAGCCAAGTGGAAGGGTCTCCACTATTATCATCGTTTTATGCTCTAGAGATATGTGACAATAGTTTATTGGCAATCAAACTTAATATAAAAATAATTCCACAATTTTCTACTAACATTTACAGATAACTTACTAACTAAGTAAATCTTCGTGGGATTCATTCGAAGTAATTCGAAACTTAACATATGTAGATAACTTTTTCACCAACTAACAATTGTTAGAGTTCTAAATTATGTCGTTTGAGACTACAATTGACATACTTATAGTTAATGTACTATGTTCTTGATAAAGATTTCATTATCTTGAGTTAATATAGATATGATATAAAAGTAATTTGAAACTTGACAATTACAGATAACTTGCTCACCAAGTAAAGATTGTTAGAGTTCAAAATTAAGTCTTTTGAGATTGTAATTGACAAATTAATAGCTAATGTATTATGATATTGATTAAAATTTCATTCATTTAAACTTCTACATTAAATAATATGAACATGCACAACAATCAAAATTTTAAACATATAACCTTAGTGCGTAAGTTGTCTCAAAGCCAAAATGGAAGGGTCTACATTATTAGCATCATGTTCTACTTCCAGAGATGTAGAAATAGTTTATTACTACTAATCAAACTTAATATAAAAGTAACTCAAAACTTTTAGAATAACGTTTAGAGATAACTTGCTCGCCAAGTCAAGCTTCTTGGGATTCAAAGTAATTCGAAACATAACATTTATAGATAACTTCTTCACCAAGTAAAGATTGTTAGAGTCCTAAATTATGTCTTTCGAGATTGACAGAGTTACATTTAATATACTATGATCTTAATCAAGGTTTCATTATCTATTACTACTATAGATATGTTGTAAAAGTAATATTAAACTTAACACTTACAGATAACTTGTTCACCAAGTAAAGACTGTTAGAGTTCAAAACTTTTGTGGCTATAACTGACAAAGTTATAGCTATATTTAATATATATGATCTTAATCAATTCACTTAGAATTGAATAATAAGATTCAATTCACTTAGAGAAAGACCTAATCAAGATAGACCAGAATCATCTAAAGCAAGACAATCATTTTCAAATCTTTCTGATATACATCATAGATATAGATTTACTACACCAATTCCAGAAGCACATAGTTATTCAGCCTCAAATTCACCCACTCAAAATAATTTTGCTCCTACCTCTCCAAATACTGAAAGTATGATTAATGTAATAATTTCAGGAAAAGATTTTGAACCAATGATAGATTTTTTTAAAAATGAAATGAAAGATGATTACCATAGGGAAAAAAGAATTTGGTATAAACAATTAGATAAGAAGGTTAGAAACAAATTAAAAGAAGAATGGATATTGGAAATGAAAAAATTAAAAACAAATATTCCTTTTTATACATTTTTACTCATATTTTTGTCAAAAGAAGGTATAAATGATTTTCTCAAAAAGCCAGCTATAGAAGTAAATACAAGCTTATATAAAAAATGGACTTTAACTAATAATGATGTTGTAAGTTCAATACATCCTCCTCTTCAACCTCTAAAAATTCAAACTTCAAAAGGAGAAATTATAGCTGATCCCTTTAAAGTAGCAAATGATAATAATGATAATATTAATAGATTAATACATCAAAATAATTATTCAAATCAGATATTAAGTACAATAGCTAACCAAGTAGATCATATCTCAAATAAGATTTTAGATAATGATAAAGTAAAAACACCTTTTAATGATATTAAAAAACCATATTTTAAGATTGATAATAACTTAGAAAAACAAAAGGTAAGTTTTAACCCAAAGACTGATAATATATTAGTTAAAATATCAAATAAATTATCTGAAATAGGATCTAGTAGTAAAAATATAAATTGTTTAGAAACTATTAATGAAGAAAATGAAAATAGTAGTGAAGAAAGTGAAAATTCTAGTATTTCAAAAGAAGTTTCTGATAATAATACTCAAAAAAACAGATAGTTCAGAAGAAGATGAAATTACAAAAGAAATAAATAAGATAAGTGATAATTTTCAAAATAGTGATAATGAAGTCAATAGAATTTTTAGGAGAAGAAGATATAAAAATCAAAATACAAAAAATTATTATAGAAGACCTACACCAATAGATATTCAATTTGAAGAAAGAAATCAATTTACTAGAAATAAATATGATGGATTATCAATAACAGAATGGAATATAGATGGAAAATCAGAATATGAAATAATGAATACACTTCAAGAAATGGGAATGGCTAGAGCAGCCTACAAAATACATAATCAAGCTGAAGAAACTGCATGTATGTTAATAGTTCAAGGATTTACAGGTCAACTCAAAAACTGGTGGGATAATTCATTAAGTTTAGAAGCAAAAAATGAAATTTTAAATCATAAGTCTTTAGTTTTAATAGAAGGAACAGAGAATGAATTTGCAGAAAGAAATGATGCTTGTGAATATTTAATAGTAACAATTTCAATGTATTTTATAGGAAATCCAAAAGAAGAATTTAATTCATCAAAAATTGTGTTAACAAATTTAAGATGTCCAATCTTAACAGATTATAGATGGTATAAAGATGTATTTTTAACTCAGGTATTAAGAAGACAAGCTTGTAATTCATCATTTTGGAAAGAAAGATTTATAATGGGATTACCAAAATTATTTGCAGAAAGAATTATTCAAAAACTTAAAAGTGAAACAGGGTTTGAAGATATACCCTTTGAAGAATTAACATTTGGACAATTGTTTGCTTTTATTAAAAAAGAAGGATTAAATTTATGCTCAGAATTAAAATTACAACAAAAATATAAAAAAGATAAGAAAAATACTAGAATAGAATTAGGATGTTTTTGTGAAGCCTTTGGTATAGAAAAGATAGAAGCTCCCTCTACATCTTATAAGAAAAAACAAAGAAGATTTAAGCATAAACAATCTAATGAAGAATATCATAGGAAAAGTTATAAGAAAAAGAAATTTCATAAAAAGCAATCTAATAATCAAAATCAAGATCAGAAGAAGCCAATAGGAAATTGTTGGAATTGTGGTAAGCCTGGACATACAGCAGATAGATGTTGGAAGAAGAAAAATAAAGTTAGAGAATTAAGATATGAATTAAATAATTTATTAGATAAATTACAAGAAAATTCAGAATCAGATAAAGAAACAGAACGGCAAGAAGAAAATTCAGATTCAAATCAAAGTAGTCATGGTTTATGTAACATAAATGTTATTTCAAAAGATAAGAAAGAAGCAATATTTGATTTAATACAAGAGATTCCAGATAATGAAATTAAAAAAGAATATTTAAATAAATTAAAAGATTTAATTTTAGAAGAAGAATCTAAGAAGTCACCACAAATACAAGAAAATTTTAGTTTAGGAAAATTATTAGATAAATATCCAAGTCAAAGCATAATAAAACAAATAACAACTAGAGATTTACAAAATGAAGTCAATATTCTTAAAAAAACAAGTTAATCAAATGCAAAAAGATATTTTTGAATTAAAACAAAAAGATTTAGAGTTAGAAATGAAATATTGGATAGATAAAAAAGATTTACCAAGTACTAGTCAAAGTCATATACAAGATAATAAGATACCTTTAGAAGATGAAATAGATAATAATAAATTTATTAATTCAATTCAAAAGATAGAATTTCAAAAATGGTATATAAAGATCAAATTAGTTGTTGGAAAATTCAAATTAGATTTAATAGCCTTATTTGATTCAGGAGCAGATCATAATGTAATAAGAGAAGGATTAATACCTACTATATATTATGAAAAAACCAATGAACAATTATATACAGCAAACTCAAAACCTTTAAATATTAAATATAAATTAAGTCAAGCTCATATATGTTGTGATGGATATTGTTTCAAAAATGTTTTTACTTTGGTAAAAGATATAAGTCAAGATGTGATATTAGGAACTCCCTTTTTAACTCAAATATACCCTTTTAAAGTTGATAATAATGGTTTAGAAACCAATATACATGGTAGAAAGATTTCTTTTCCATTTATAAACCCTATAAAACAAAGAGAAATAAATATGCTTCAAAATAATTCAATATTTAGACAAATTAATTTGATAGAAAGAAAAAGAAATCAAATTTATTTTTTAAAAGAAGAAATAATATATCAAAGATTAGAAGAAAGATTGCAAGATTTAAATATAAAACAAAAAATTAAAGAAATTCAAGATTTATTTGTAAAAGATTTATGTAGTGATATTCCAAATGCTTTTTGGGAAAGAAAACATCATATAGTAGATTTACCTTATGAAAAAGATTTTAGAGGAAGAAATATACCTACTAAAGCAAGACCCATTCAAATGAATCAAGAATTCTTAGAACATTGCAAAAAAGAAATAAAAATGTTATTAGAGAAAAAATTAATAAGAAAGTCAAAATCTCCATGGAGTTGTTCTGCTTTTTATGTTGTCAAACAATCAGAATTAGAAAGAGGTGTACCAAGATTAGTTATTAATTATAAACCTTTAAACAAAGTATTACAATGGATTAGATATCCTATACCAAATAAAAGAGATTTAATTAATAGATTACATTCAGCAAAAATATTTTCAAAATTTGATTTAAAATCAGGATTTTGGCAAATTCAAATTGCAGAAAAAGATAGATATAAAACAGCTTTTACTGTTCCTTTTGGGCATTTTGAATGGAATGTTATGCCTTTTGGACTCAAAAATGCACCCTCAGAATTTCAAAGAATTATGAATGATATATTTAGTAATTATAGTAATTTCATAATAGTTTATATTGATGATATATTGGTTTATTCAAATGATATAGAACAACATATTAAACATTTAAATGCTTTGTATTATATAATCAAAAAGAATGGTTTAGTGTTGTCTGAGTCAAAGATGAAATTATTTCAAACATCAATAAGATTCCTAGGACATGATATACATAAAGGATTAATCAAACCAATAAATAGATTAATAAATTTTACTGAAAAATTTCCAGATCAAATAAAAGATAAAAACCAACTTCAAAGATTTCTAGGATGTCTTAATTATATATCAGATTTCTTCCCAGATCTTAGAAAATTATGTAAACCTCTTTTTGATAGACTTAAGAAGAATCCTCCAGAATGGACTAGTGAGCATACTCAAATTGTTAGACAGATCAAAGATAAGATTAAAGTTCTTCCGTGTCTAGGAATACCCAATCCAAATGCATTTATGATAGTTGAAACAGATGCTTCAGAAGTAGGATATGGAGGCATATTAAAACAAAAGTTGCATTCAAAAGAAAGTTTGATTAGATTTCATTCTGGTGTCTGGTCAGGACCCCAGAAAAATTATTCAACAATTAAAAAAGAAATTTTATCAATTGTTTTGTGCATTTCAAAGTTTCAAGATGATCTTTTCAATAAAAAGTTTCTTTTAAGAATTGATTGCAAATCTGCAAAAGAAGTTTTGACAAAAGATGTTCAAAATATAGTTTCAAAACAGATTTTTGCTAGATGGCAGGCTATTCTGTCAGTGTTTGATTTTGAAATTGAGTTTATCAAAGGTGAAAATAATCATTTACCAGATTTTTTAACAAGAGAATTTTTACAAGGAAATAATTGATTACAAATTCCTTTTACAGATGGAACCCTTCAAAAAGCTTTCTTCAAAAGATTATGAGATTCCAGAGAGTAAAGAAATTGTGAGATATCCTCAAATACCTCAAAAAACCCTACAACTCAGACCCCAAATGAGAGCTCCCTCTCCTTTTCAAAACCGTTTTGCACCACTTTCAAATATCCCAGAACTCCCATACAAATCTGTTTTAGCCTCTCCATATTGTTCTGATCCAAAGAATATTACTCCTTATCCTTATCAGCAAAGAAAAGATGAAGAATTCAAATATGAAACAAAAGGATGGTTTGAGGATATATGTTTAGCTCCTTATCTTGATTATCCAAAAGATATCAAAGAATATCTCAAAAGAAAGTTTCCAGAAAAAATATATTGGGATGCAGAAAGTTTGAAAAAAGACAGAATTTTTTATGAGTTAGTTTTGGTTGATTCAAATTCAATAGAGATTTCTCACAAGTGTGATGACAAAGATGAAATCATTTATTCAAAGATCATAATCAAGAATGTTATTTCCCAAGTTGATTGGGGAAATTTTCCAGAAAGATCCTTTAGTGTTAGGTTCAAACTTCCTTCATATAATTACCATGACTATCGAATGGCATGGTATAGAGTCCTTTATGTTCGTCCTTTCTATCATTCCTGGTTCATAACTTTTCATAGTGATATTTCAAAGAGTTTCCCAATTTGGTTTTATGAGTGGTTCAAAAAGATAGGTTCAGATTCTTCAATTCTTCCTCCTACTGTCAAAAAAGGTTTAGATGTTTTTGTTGCAAGTTCCATAGCTCCAGCTTATCAAAAGAGTCTTTTATTTCATGCAGAGTTTAAAGTCCCATGGATCTTTGCCTGGGATTTCTTTTTCCAAAAGTGTCTTCAAGAACCAATTCCTTACTCATTGTTTAGGTCCTTTAGGATAAAATGGTGGTCAAAGTTCGATCAAAGTATTTGTTCTGAAAAATCCATTACAAAGTTTCTACAAACAGGTGAAAAAGTCCGTTTTCAAAGTGAAACTTCTCCCTCTCCAAAGGGAAAAGAGAAAATATCCAAAGATGATGACAAAGATCTGCCAGCCAAAGACAAAATACTTTTTGAAACCCTCAAGAAATATCCAGAATTGCAAAGTCAGTTTTTTGAATTTATGGCAGAAAGATCAGAGAAAACAAATTCAGAGGAATCAACTTCAAATGTAGCAAAAGATCAAGAGGAACAAGACTCACAAGACCCTTTTGATTTTTGAAAAACAAAAAAAGATTATTCAAAATGGAATGATGAGGTGTCCAAAGTGATCAAAGATTGTCAAAAAGAAAGACTCAAATGTCAAAAAGTTGTTGTCAAAGTTGTCAAAAGCAAAAGAGATTCCCAACAAAGAATAAAGTGATTGAAGAATTTTCAAAAGGATTGCAAGAAGATAATGCAAAGATGGTCCAGTCAAAAGTTGCCGACAGTCTCTACCAATGAGGATTGCCGACAGTCCAAATTAAATTCAAATGTTTGGAAATTTTACTCAAATTCAAATTTAGATTTTAGTATATATATATGATTGTATCAAATGTAATCTCAGAACTGATTGGAGAATTAAGAGAGCCTTTTAGCTTAGCCTTTCAAATTTCCTTCCAATATCCTTCCTTGTATTTCCATCAAAGATTGTAATCAAAAGTTTGAGAAATCAAAGATTTCTACGAAGCAGACCTTTGCTTCATTTGTTTTCAAAACTGTAAGTTTATTTATTGTTTTAATTTCATAAGCATGGCATTATCATTTAAACCTAGATTTTATCTTAGGATTAGAAGACCTTGTTGGTTCTGTGAAAGAATACCTAGATTAACTTTCCAATGCCCAATTTGCAATAGACTTCCAAATTATCAAATTAATTGTAACTGCCCAGTCTGTGTTTATCAAAGAATATCTGAACAACAAAAATTGAAAATTTCCACAGTCAAAAAAATGAGCGAAAATCCATACTTATACAATTTAGGGCTTTTTATGAATCGTGAGCAGTTTTTTGGGGCTTAAATGGTTAAAGATTTTAATTTCCCTTCATACATATTATTTTTACATCATATTAAGTCTATTTGAACAACAAAAATTTAAAATTTCCACTGTCAAAAAATGAGCGAAAATCCATACTTATACAATTTAAGGCTTTTTATGAATCGTGAGCAGTTTTTCGGGGCTTAAATGGTTAAAGATTTTAATTTCCCTTCCTACATATTATTTTTACATCATATTAAGTCTATTTGAACAACAAAAATTGAAAATTTCCACGGCCAAAAAATGAGCGAAAATTCATACTTATACAATTTAGGTCTTTTTATGAATCGTGAGCAGTTTTTTGGGCTTAAATAGTTAAAGATTTTAATTTCCCATCCTACATATTATTTTTACATCAAATTAAGTCTATCTGAACAACAAAAATTGAAAATTTCCACTGTCAAAAAATGAGCGAAAATTCATACATATACAATTTAGGTCTTTTTATGAATCGTGAGCTGTTTTTCGGGCTTAAATGGTAAAAGATTTTAATTTCCCTTTGTACATATTATTTTTACATCATATTAAGTCTATCTGCACAACAAAAATTGAAAATTTCCACTGTCAAAAAATGAGCGAAAATTCATACTTATACAATTTAGGGCTTTTTATGAATCGTGAGCAGTTTTTCAGGGCTTAAATGGTTAAAGATTTTAATTTCCCTTCCTACATATTATTTTTAAATCATATATATTATATCTGAAAAACAAAAATTGAAAATTTCCACATTAAAAAATGAGCGAAAATTCATACTTATACAATTTAGGGCTTTTTATGAATCGTGAACTGTTTTTCGGGCTTAAATGGTTAAAGATTTTAATTTCCCTTCATACATATTATTTCTACATCATATTATGTCTATTCGAACAACAAAAATTGAAAATTTCCAATGTCAAAAAATGAGCGAAAATTCATACTTGTACAATTTAGGGCTTTTTATGAATCGTGAGCAGTTTTTCGGGGCTTAAATGGTTAAAGATTTTAATTTCCCTTCATACATATTAATTTTACATGATATTAAATCTATCTGAACAACAAAAATTGAAAATTTCCACAGTCAAAAAATGAGCGAAAATTCATACTTATACAATTTAGGGCTTTTTATGAATCGTGAGCAGTTTTTCGGGGCTTAAATGGTTAAAGATTTTAATTTCCCTTCATACATATAATTTTTACATCATATCAAGTCTACCTGAACAACAAAAATTGAAAATTTCCACAGTCAAAAAATGAGCGAAAATTCATACTTATACAATTTAGGGTTTTTTATGAATCGTGAGCAGTTTTTCGGGCTTAAATGGTTAAAGATTTTAATTTCCCTTCATACATATTATTTTTAGATCATATTAAGTCTATTTGAACAACAAAAATTGAAAATTTCCACAGTCAAAAAATGAGCGAAAATCCATACGTATACAATTTAGGGCTTTTTATGAATCGTGAGCAGTTTTTAGGGGCTTAAATGGTTATAGATTTTAATATTCCTTCATACATATTATTTTTACATCATATTAAGTCTATCTGAACAACAAAAATTGAAAATTTCCACAGTCAAAAAATGAGCGAAAATTCATACTTATACAATTTAGGGCTTTTTATGAATCGTGAGCAGTTTTTAGGGGCTTAAATGGTTAAAGATTTTAATTTTCCTTCATACATATTATTTTTACATCATATTAAGTCTATCTGAACAACAAAAATTGAAAATTTCCACAGTCAAAAAATGAGCAAAAATCCATACTTATGCAATTTAGGGCTTTTTATGAATCGTGAGCAGTTTTTCGGGGCTTAAATGGTTAAAGATTTTAATTTCCCTTCGTACATATTATTTTTACATCATATTAAGTCTATCTGAACAAGAAAAATTGAAAATTTCCAATGTCAAAAAATGAGTGAAAATTCATACTTATACAATTTAGGGCTTTTTATGAATCGTGAGCAGTTTTTCGGGGCTTAAATGGTTAAAGATTTTAATTTCCCTTCATACATATAATTTTTACATCATATCAAGTCTACCTGAACAACAAAAATTGAAAATTTCCACAGTCAAAAAATGAGCGAAAATCCATACTTATACAATTTAGGGCTTTTTATGAATCGTGAGCAGTTTTTCGGGGCTTAAATTATTAAATATTTTATTTTCCCTTCATACATATTATTTTTACATCATATTAAGTCTATCTGAGCAACAAAAATTGAAAATTTCCACAGTAAAAAAATGAGCAAAAATTCATACTTATACAATTTAGGGCTTTTTATGAATCGTGAGCAGTTTTTCGGGGCTTAAATGGTTAAAGATTTTAATTTCCATTCGTACATATTATTTCTACATCATATTAAGTCTATCTGAACAACAAAAAATGAAAATTTCCACAGTAAAAAAATGAGCGAAAATTCGTACTTATACAATTTAGGGCTTTTTATGAATCGTGAGCAGTTTTTCGGGCTTAAATGGTTAAAGATTTTAATTTCCCTTCATACATATTATTTTTACATCATATTAAGTCTATTTGAACAACAAAAATCTTTAATTCTGAAGAAAATCAAAGTGATAATGAATTAAACAGAATTAGGTTTAATGGTAGTTCTAAGAACTATTATAACAGACCGACCCCTCCAGATATTCAATATGAAGAAAGAAACCAATTCAAAAGTTCAAAATATGATGGTAGTTTTATTCATGAATGGAACATAGACGGAAAATCCGAAAATGAAATTATCAATACTTTGCATGAAATAGGAATGGCCAGAATGGCCTATAAGATTAAGAATGTATCAAAAGAATCTGTAGCAGCCTTAGTTGTTTCAGGTTTTACAGGACAACTCAAAAACTGGTGGGATCACACCCTCAGTATTCAAAGTAAACAAGAAATCTTAAGTCGTACTGTGTTGGTAGAACAGGATGATGGTTCAATAATTGAACAAAATGATGCTTGTTACTTCTTAATTATAACGATTGCCATGTATTCATAGGTAATCCTAAAGAAGAAATTGATACTACTCAAATTGTTTTATCAAGTTTAAGTTGTCCTACTTTATCTGATTATAGGTGGTATAAGGATGTGTTTCTTACTCATGTTTTAAAAAGAACAGATTGTAATGCATCTTTCTAGAAAGAAAGATTTATTGCTGGTCTTCCGAAGTTATTCGGAACAAGAATTCATCTAAAACTAAAAGATGCTATTGGTCAAGATAGCATTGACTTTGAAAAAATTACTTATGGGCAATTGTTTGCCTTTGTCAAAAAAGAAGGTTTAGCCTTATGTGCTGAACTTAAAATTCAATCAAAATATGGATCTGAAAAATCCAGATATAAGAAAGAAGTAGGAACCTTTTGCGAAGCATTTGGCTTCCAAAAGATACAAGCTCCTTCTTCAAAACATAAACAAAAGTTAAAACATTTTAAGAAAAAAGATAATCAAAATTCTAAAAATGAAATTATACCTTATAAAAAGAAATTTAAGAAAAGATTTAATAATAATCAACCTGTGACTTGTTATAAATGTCATAAGATATGACATAAAGCTGATGCTTGTCCCCTTAATCAAAAGATCAATGAGTTATTCAAAGACGATGAAGATCTGAGAAACAAGATCTCTGCTCTTCTTATTTCAGAAAAAGAAGAATCAGATAAGGAAGATTCTTCTCCTAACTCAAAAGACTTTTATTCTACTCAAACATCTTCTGATGAAGAAGATAATAATTGTGAAGGATTTTGTCCTTTATCTATAAATGTTATAACGAAAACTGAACAAGAATTATTGTTCGATCTTATTGAGAAAGTTCCTAATGAAGAAGATAGATTAAAATATCTTTTAAAACTCAAAGAATTAATAACTATCAAAGAAGAACCTAAGAAAGATAAGATTCTCCAAAATCTTGAACCTTTGAGTATTTCAAAATTATTTGATAAATTACCTTCCACTAATATTTCAAAAATTGTTTCAACAAATGATTTAAACAAAGAAATTAATATTCTTAAAAGAGATGTTATTAATCTTAAAAATGAAGTTATAAGTCTTCAAACTAAAGATTTAGAACTTGAAACTAAACTTTCATTAATAAATTATAATGATATTAATAAAACATCTCAAGAAGATGCTCCTGAAAATTTTTATCAAAAGCATGAAGATAATACTGTGTCTGTTCAGGCCATTGAAAAATTTTCATATCAAAAATGGTATTCAATTATTAATCTTGTCATTGATGATTATCAGATAAGTATTCCATGTCTTATAGATAGCGGAGCAGATCAAAATTGTATCAAAGAAGGATTAATCCCTTCTAAATATTATGAAAAAACTAATGAAAGGTTAATGGCGGCCAATGCTACACCTTTAAATATTAAATATAAACTATATAAACTTTCAAAAGCTTACATTAAAAATAAGGGTTATTGTTTCAAAACACCTTTCATTTTAGTTAAAAATCTTACTCAAGGTATCATTTTAGGAAATCCTTTCCTAACTACAATATATCCTTTCAAAGTTAATAATATAGGAATTTCAACAAATGTTATGGGAGAAACTGTAAACTTTGATTTCATGACTCCTATAAAAATTGAAGATGTTTCTGTTATTCAAAATTATTCTATATTTAGACAAATAAATAAAATTAAAGAACAATTGACTCTTTCTGATTGCTGGTATTTACCTCATTATTATTCCTAAACAAGAGAAGATTTCTTTCAATTATTTTGTAAAGACAAATCTTTCAAATCCTTCAAAGTTATCTTTTTAAAAGATTCTTTATCAAGATTGCTTATAAAACAGCATGAGAAACTCTTTGAGAAGAGATTAAGAAATTCTTTTAGAAACAAATCTTTGATAAAAGATAAAAACTTTTATCAAGCTTTTAGTTTACTTGCAAGAATTTCAAAAATTTATCTTATTGTTTGTTTGATTTTCTTATCAGAAGAATTCTTCGAAAGAAGCATCATGAGGAAATCCATTACTCAAAAGAGTAATTAGTCTATTGTTACTCAAAATCCTTTTCAAACTCTTGCACCTTTATCATATGCTCAAACTGCTCAGGCTCCACCAACCCCGACAAAAGGTGAGTCCTCTTCTCAAAAGGTAATACTTCATAAGAATAATTGTTACATAAAAACAGATGTTGAGTATCTTACTCCAACTGTTTTTACTGAGATTCATTCTCTTTCTACTTTGAAAGATATCATCAGTAGATATTTCAGAGAAGATTGTCTTTGGTATACTGATGATATCAATAAAAATAAAAAATTTTATGAATTCATTTTAATTGATTCAGAATCTGTAGATATATCTCATACTATGGATCGTGATAATCCTGAAAGGATTGCATATTCAAAATGTATTATTATGTTTCCTGGCGCTAGCAAATTGGTGTAGAAACATATTGCTAAAATCCCTGAAAGATCTTACGATGTCCTCTGCCAATTGGCCAAACCACCTTTGTGCTGCTTGCATTAATGTAGTGAGGAAAACCCTGCATTTTACTCCATCGGTGTATTGGTGAAGAAGCGCCACTTTTTCGAACCTTAACAGATGATCATATGGGTCAGTGGTCCCATCATATTCAAAGGTCAATGGTTTTGAGAATTTTCAACTATGGAATTCTTTATCTATTTTACATTAGATATACTTGATATGATGCAAAATCAATAAATATGAGAGAAAACTAGATTTTTGTGGTCATTAAAGCCACGAAAAGTAGCAAACGACTCCCCAAAAACCCAAGTTTACCCTACGAAATTTTAAAAATTTTAAACTGTGGAATTTTTCATCTGTCTTTCATGAGATATACTTGATATGATGCAGAAAGAATATATATGACAAAAACAAGATTTTTGTGGTCATTAAAGCCACGAAAAGTAGCAAACGACTCCCCAAAAACCCTAATTTACGCTATGAAATTTTGAAAATTTTCAACTATGGAATCTTTCATCTGTTTTTTATTAAATATACTTGGTATGACGCAGAAACAATAAATATGAGAGAAAACAAGATTTTTTTGGTCATTAAAGCCATGAAAAGTAGCAAACGACTCCCCAAAAACCATAATTTACGCTATGAAATTTTGACAATTTTCAACTATGTAATTTTTCATCTGTTTTTGATTAGATATATTTGATATGATGCTGAATCAATAAATAAGTTAGAAAACAAGATTTTTGTGGTCATTAAAGCCACGAAAAGTAGCAAACGACTCCCCAAAAACCCTAGTTTACCCTATGAAATTTTGAAAATTTTAAATTGTGGGATTTTTCATCTGTTTTTAATATGACATACTTGATATGATGCAGAAAGAATATATATGACAGAAAACAAGATTTTTTTGGTCATTAAAGCTACGAAAAGTAGCAAACGACTCCCCAAAATCCCTGGTTTACCGTATGAAATTTTAAAAATTTTCAACTTTGGCATTTTTCATCTATTTTCTATTATATATACTTCATATGATGCAGAAACAATAAATATGAGAGAAAACAAGATTTTTTTAGTCATTAAAGCCATGAAAAGTAGCAAACGACCCCCCAAAAACCCTAGTTTACCCTACGAAATTTTGAAAATTTTAAACTGTGGAATTTTTCATCTATTTTTCATGAGATATACTTGATATGATGCACAAACAAAATATATGATAGAAAACAAGATTTTTGTGGTCATTAAGGCCACGAAAAGTAGCAAACGACTTCCCAAAAACCCTAGTTTACCCTATGAAATTTTGAAAATTTTAAACTGTCGAAATTTTCATCTAATTTTCATATGATGTATTTGATACGATGCAGAAACAATAAATATGAGAGAAAACAAGAATTTTTTGGTCATTAAACATATGAAAACTAGCAAACGACTCCCCAAAAACCCTAATTTACGCTATAAAATTTTGAAAATTTCCAACTATGGTATTTTTCATCAGTTTTTCATTAGATATACTTGATATAATGCAGAATCAATGAATATGAGAGAAAACTAGATTTTTGTTGTCATTAAAGCCACGAAAAGTAGCAAATGACTCCCCAAAAACCCTAGTTTACCCTATGAAATTTTGAAAATTTTAAACTGTGGAATTTTTCATCTGTTTTTCATAGGATATATTCGATATGATGCAAAAACAATAAAATATGAGATAAAACAAGATTTTTTTGGTCATTAAAGCCATGAAAAGTAGCAAACGACTCCCCAAAAACCCTAGTTTACCCTATGAAATTTTGAAAATTTTCAACTATGAAATTTTTCATTTGTTTTTTATGAAATACACTTAATATGATGCAGAAACAATAAATATGAGAGAAAATAAGATTTTTTTGGTCATTAAAGACTTGAAAAGTAGGAAATGACTGCCTAAAAACCCTAATTTACGTTACGAAATTTTGAGAATTTTCAACTATGGAATTTTTTATCTGTTTTACATTAGATATACTTGATATGATGCAGAATCAATAAATATGAGAGAAAACTAGATTTTTGTGGTCATTAAAGCCATGAAAAGTAGCAAACGACTCCCTAAAAACCCAAGTTTACCCTACGAAATTTTGAAAATTTTAAACTATGGAATTTTTCATCTGTTATTCATTAAATATACTTGATATGATGCACAAACAAAATATATGATAGAAAAATAGATTTTTTGTGGTCATTAAAGCCACGAAAAGTAGCAAACGACTCCCCAAAAACCCTATGTTTTCCCTATGAAATTTTGAAAATTTTAAACTGTGGAAATTTTCAACTAATTTTCATATGATACATTTGATATGATGCAGAAACAATAAATGAGAGAAAACAAGATTTTTTTGGTCATTAAAGCCATGAAAAGTAGCAAACGACTCCCCAAAAACCCTAGTTTACCCTATGAAATTTTGAAAATTTTCAACTATGGAATTTTTCATCTGTTATTCATGAAATACACTTGACATGATGCAGAAACAATAAATATGATAGAAAACAAGATTTTTTTGGTCATTAAAGACATGAAAAGTAGCAAACAACTCCCCAAAAACCCTAATTTACGTTATGAAATTTTAAAAATTTTAAATTATAGAATTTTATATCAGTTTTTTGTTTGATATACTTGATATGATGCAGAAAGAATAAATATGTGAGAAAACAAGATTTTTGGGGTCATTAAAGCCACGAAGAGTAGCAAACGACTCCCCAAAAACCAAAGTGTACCCTATGAAATTTTGAAAATTTTCAACTGTGGAATTTTTCATCTGCTTTTTATTATATATACTTGATATGATGCAGAAACAATAAATATGAGAGAAAACAAGATTTTTTTAGTCATTAAAGCCATGAAAAGTAGCGAACGACTCCCCAAAAACCCTAGTTTACCCTACGAAATTTTGAAAATTTTAAACTGTAGAATTTTTCATCTGTTTTTCATGAGATATACTTGATATGATGCACAAACAAAATATAAGATAGTAAACAAGATTTTTATGGTCATTAAAGCCACGAAAAGTAGCAAACGACTCCCCAAAAACCCTAGTTTTCCCTATGAAATTTTGAAAATTTTCAACTATGAAAATTTTCATCTGTTTTTTATGAAATACACTTGATATGATGCAGAAACAATAAATATGAGAGAAAACAAGATTTTTTTGGTCATTAAAGACTTGAAAAGTAGCAAACGACTCCCTAAAAACCCTAATTTACGTTACGAAATTTTGAGAATTTTCAACTATGGAATTTTTTATCTCTTTTACATTAGATATACTTGATATGATGCAGAATCAATAAATATGAGTGAAAACTAGATTTTTGTGGTCATTAAAGCCATGAAAAGTAGCAAACAACTCCCCAAAAACCTACGTTTACCCTACGAAATTTTGAAAATTTTAAACTGTGGAATTTTTCATCTGTTATTCATTAAATATACTTGATATGATGCAGAAAGAATATATATGACAGAAAACAAGATTTTTTTTTGGTCATTAAAGCTACGAAAAGTAGCAAACGACTCCCCCAAAAACCCAGTGTACCCTATGAAATTTTGAAAATTTTCAACTGTGTAATTTTTCATCTGCTTTTTATTATATATACTTGATATGATGCAGAAACAATAAATATGAGAGTAAACAAGATTGTTTTAGTCATTAAAGCCATGAAAAGTAGCAAACGACTCCCCAAAAACCTTAGTTTACCCTACGAAATTTTGAAAATTTTAAACTGTGGAATTTTTCATCTGTTTTTCATGAGATATACTTGATATGATGAACAAACAAAATATAAGATAGAAAACAAGATTTTTATGTTCATTAAAGCCACGAAAAGTAGCAAACGACTCCCCAAAAACCCTAGTTTACCCTATGAAATTTTGAAAATTTTAAACTGTGGAAAATTTTAAACTGTGGAATTTTTCATCTGTTCATTAGATATACTTGAAAAACAGATGAAATATTCCATAATTCAAAATTTTCAAAATTTCATAGCGCAAATTAGGGTTTTTGGGGAGTTGTTTGCTACTTTTCATGTCTTGAATGACCAAAAAAATCTTGTTTTCTCTCATATTTATTGTTTCTGCATCATATCAAGTGTATTTCATAAAAAACAGATTAAAAATTCCAGAGTTGAAAATTTTCAAAATTTCATAAGGTAAACTAGGGTTTTTGGGCAGTCGTTTGCTACTTTTCATGGCTTTAATGACCAAAATAATCTTGTTTTCTCTCATATATTTTGTCTCTGCATCATATCAAATATATCTTTTGAAAAACAGATGAAAAATTCCATAGTTGAAAATTTTCAAAATTTCATAGCGTAAATTAGGGTTTTTTGGAAGTCGTTTGCTACTTTTCATGGCTTTAATGACCAAAAAAATCTTGTTTTCTCTCATATTTTTTGTCTCTGCATTATATCAAGTATGTCTTTCAAAAAACAAATGAAAAATTCCATAGTTGAAAATTTTCAAAATTTCATAGCGTAAATTAAGGTTTTTTTGGAGTCGTTTGCTACTTTTCATGGCTTTAATGACCAAAAAAATCTTGTTTTCTCTCATATTTATTGTTTCTGCATCATATCAAATATATCATATGAAAATTAGATGAAAATTTCCACAGTTTAAAATTTTCAAAATTTCATAGGGAAAACTAGGAATTTTGGGGAGTCGTTTGCTACTTTTCGTGGCTTTAATGACCACAAACATCTTTTTTTCTATCATATATTTTGTTTGTGCATCATATCAAGTATATTTAATGAAAAACAGATGAAAAATTCCACAGTTTAAAATTTTCAAAATTTCGAAGCATAAACTAGGGTTTTTGGGGAGTCGTTTGCTACTTTTCATGCTTTAATAACCACAAAAATCTAGTTTCACTCATATTTATTGATTCTGCATCATATCAAGTATATCTAATGTAAAACAGATGATCAATGAATATGAGAGAAAAGTGGATTTTTGTTGTCATTAAAGCGACGAAAAGTAGCGAATGACTCCCCAAAAACCCTAGTTAACCCTATGAAATTTTGAAAATTTTAAACTGTGGAATTTTTCATGTGTTTTTCATAGGATATATTAGATATGATGCAAAAACAATAATATAAGAGAAAACAAGATTTTTTTGGTCATTAAAGCCATGAAAAGTAGCAAACGACTCCCCAAAAATCCTAGTTTATGCTATGAAATTTTGTAAATTTTCAACTATGGAATTTTACATCTGTTTTTTATGAAATACACTTGATATGATGCAGAAACAATAAATTTGAGAGAAAACAAGATTTTTTTGGTCATTAAAGACTTGAAAAGTAGCAAACAACTCCCCAAAAATCCTAGTTTATGCTATGAAATTTTGTAAATTTTCAACTATGGAATTTTACATCTGTTTTTTATGAAATACACTTGATATGATGCACAAACAAAATATATGATAGAAAAAAAGATTTTTTGTGGTCATTAAAGCCACGAAAAGTAGAAAACGACTCCTCAAAAACCGTAGTTTTCCCTATGAAATTTTGAAAATTTTAAACTGTGGAAATTTTCATCTACTTTTCATATGATATATTTGATATGATGCAGAAACAATAAATATGAGAGAAAACAAGATTTTTTGGGTCATTAAAGCCATGAAAAGTAGCAAATGACTCCCCAAAAACCCTAGTTTACCCTATGAAATTTTGAAAATTTTCAGCTATGGAATTTTTCATCTGTTTTTTATGAAATACACTTGACATGATGCAGAAACAATAAATATGAGAGAAAACAAGATTTTTTTGGTCATTAAAGACTTGAAAAGTGGCAAACGACTCCCTAAAAACCCTAATTTACGTTACGAAATTTAGAGAATTTTCAACTATGAAATTTTTTATCTGTTTTACATTAGATATACTTGATATGATGCAGAATCAATAAATATGAGTGAAAACAAGATTTTTGTGGTCATTAAAGCCATTAAAAGTAGCAAACGACTCCCCAAAAACCCAAGTTTACCCTACGAAATTTTGAAAATTTTAAACTGTGGAATTTTTCATCTGTTATTCATTAAATATACTTGATATGATGCACAAACAAAATATATGATAGAAAAAAAGATTTTTTGTGGTCATTAAAGCCACGAAAAGTAGAAACCGACTCCCCAAAAACCCTAGTTTTCCCTATGAAATTTTGAAAATTTTAAACTGTGGAAATTTTCATCTACTTTTCATATGATATATTTGATATGATGCAGAAACAATAAATATGAGAGAAAACAAGATTTTTTGGGTCATTAAAGCCATGAAAAGTAGCAAATGACTCCCCAAAAACCCTAGTTTACCCTATGAAATTTTGAAAATTTTCAGCTATGGAATTTTTCATCTGTTTTTTATGAAATACACTTGACATGATGCAGAAACAATAAATATGAGAGAAAACAAGATTTTTTTGGTCATTAAAGACATGAAAAGTAGCAAATAACTCCCCAAAAACCCTAATTTATGTTATGAAATTTTTAAAATTTTCAACTATAGAATTTTATATCAGTTTTTCATTTGATATACTTGATATGATGCAGAATGAATAAATATGAGAGAAAACAAGATTTTTGTGGTCATTATAGCAACGAAAAGTAGCAAACGACTCCCCAAAAACCCTAGTTTACCCCATGAAATTTTGAAAATTTTAAAGTGTCGAATTTTTCATCTGTTTTTCATAAGATATACTTGATATGATGTAGAAAGAATATATATGACAGAAACCAAGATTTTTTTTTTGGTCATTAAAGCTACGAAATTTTGAAAATTTTGAAAATTTTCAACTGTGGAATTTTTCATCTGTTTTTTATTATATATACTTGATATGATGCAGAAACAATAAATATGAGAGAAAACAAGATTTTTTTAGTCATTAAGGCCATGAAAAGTAGCAAACGACTCCCCAAAAACCCTAGTTTACCCTATGAAATTTTGAAAATTTTAAACTGTGGAATTTTTCATCTGTTTTTCATAGGATATATTTGATATGATGCAAAAACAGTAAAGAAGAGAGAAAACAAGATTTTTTTGGTCATTGAATCCATGAAAAGTAGCAAACGACTCCCCAAAAACCCTAGTTTAACCTATGAAATTTTGAAAATTTTCAACTATGGAATTTTTCATCTGTTTTTTATGAAATACACTTGAAATGATGCAGAAACAATAAATATGAGAGAAAACAAGATTTTTTTGGTCATTAAAGACATGAAAAGTAGCAAACGACTCCCCAAAAACCCTAATTTACGTTACGAAATTTTGAGAATTTTCAACTATGGAATTTTTTATCTGTTTTACATTAGATATACTTGATATGATGCACAAACAATAAATATGAGAAAAAAAACTTAACAATTACAGATAACTTGTTCACCAAGTAAAGATTGTTAGAGTTCAAAATTAAGTCTTTTGAGATTGTAATTGACAAATTTATACCTAATGTATTATGATCTTGATTAAAATTTCATTCATTTAAAGTTCTACATTAAATAATATGAACATGCACAACAACCAAAGTTTTAAACATATAACCATAGTGCGTAAGTTGTCTCAAAGCCAAAATGGAAAGGTGTACATTATTGGCATCATTTTATACTTCCAGAGATGTAACAAAAGTTTATTACTACTAATCAAACTTAATATAAAAGTAACTAAAAACTTTTAGAATAAAGTTTATGGATAACTTTCTCGCCAAGTTAAGCTTCATGGGATTCAAAATAATTCGAAACATAACATTTATAGATAACTTCTTCACCAAGTAAAGATTGTTAGAGTCCTAAATTATGTCTTTTAAGACTGACATAGTTACATTTAATATACTATGATCTTAATCAAGGTTTCATTATCTATTACTACTATAGATATGCTGTACAAGTAATTTTAAACTTAACACTTACAGATAACTCGTTCACCAAGTAAAGACTGTTAGAGTTCAAAACTTTTGAGGCTATAATTGACAAAGTTATAGCTACATTTAATATATATGATCTTAATCAAGGTTTCATTATCTATTGTTACTATAGATATGTAGAAAAAGTAATTTTAAACTTAACACTTACAGATAACTTGTTCACCAAGTAAAGACTGTTAGAGTTCAAAACTTTTGAGGCTATAATTGACAAAGATATAGCTAACGTAGTGTGATCTTGCTTGAAATTTCATTCATTTAAAGTTCAACACAAATAATATGAACATGCACAATAATCAAAGTTTAAAACATATAGTCTTCATTCATAAGTTCTCTGAAAGCCCAGTGGAAGGGTCTCCATTATTATCATCGTTTTCTGCTCTACAGATATGTAACAATAGTTTATTAACAATCAAACTTAATATAAAAGTAATTCAGCAATTTTCTATTAACATTTACAGATAACTTGCTCACTAAGTAAAGCATCTTGGGATTCATTCGAAGTAATTCGAAACTTAACATATATAGATAACTTGTTCACAAAGTAAAGATTGTTAGAGTTCTAAATTGTGTCTTTTGAGACTACAATTGACATACTTGTAGTTAAAGTACTATGTTCTTGATGAAGATTTCATTATCTAGAGTTAATATAGATATGCTATAAAAGTAATTTGAAATTTAACAATTACAGATAATTTGTTCACCAAGTAAAGATTGTTAGAGTTCAAAATTAAGTCTTTTGAGATTGTAATTGACAAATTTATACCTAATGTATTATGAACTTGATTAAAATTTCATTCATTTAAAGTTCTACATTAAAGAATATGAACATGCACAACAACCAAAGTTTTAAACATATAACCATTGTGCGTAAGTTGTCTCAAAGCCAAAATGGAAGGGTCTACATTATTAGCATCATTTTATAATTCCAGAGATGTAACAAAAGTTTATTACTACTAATCAAACTTAATATAAAAGTGACTCAAAACTTTTAGAATAACGTTTATAGATAACTTTCTCGCCAAGTTAAGCTTCATGGGATTCAAAATAATTAGAAACATAACATTTATAGATAACTTCTTCACCAAGTAAAGATTGTTAGAGTCCTAAATTATGTCTTTTGAGACTGACATAGTTACATTTAATATACTATGATCTTAATCAAGGTTTCATTATCTATTGCTACTATAGATATGCTGTAAAAGTAATTTTAAACTTAACACTTACAGATAACTCGTTCACCAAGTAAAGATTGTTAGAGTTCAAAATTAAGTCTTTTGAGATTGTAATTGACAAATTTATACCTAATGTATTATGATCTTGATTAAAATTTCATTCATTTAAAGTTCTACATTAAATAATATGAACATGCACAACAACCAAAGTTTTAAACATATAACCTTAGTGCGTAAGTTGTCTCAAAGCCAAAATGGAAGGGTGTACATTATTAGCATCATTTTATACTTCCAGAGATGTAACAAAGGTTTATTACTACTAATCAAACTTAATATAAAAGTAACTAAAAACTTTTAGAATAAAGTTTATGGATAACTTTCTCGCCAAGTTAAGCTTCATGGGATTCAAAATAATTCGAAACATAACATTTATAGATAACTTCTTCACCAAGTAAAGATTGTTAGAGTCCTAAATTATGTCTTTTGAGACTGACATAGTTACATTTAATATACTATGATCTTAATCAAGGTTTCATTATCTATTGCTACTATAGATATGCTGTAAAAGTAATTTTAAACTTAACACTTACAGATAACTCGTTCACCAAGTAAAGACTTTTAGAGTTTAAAACTTTTGTGGCTATAATTGACAAAGTTATAGCTACATTTAATATATATGATCTTAATCAAGGTTTCATTATCTATTGTTACTATAGATATGTAGAAAAAGTAATTTTAAACTTAACACTTACAGATAACTTGTTCACCAAGTAAAGACTGTTAGAGTTCAAAACTTTTGAGGCTATAATTGACAAAGATATAGCTAACGTAGTGTGATCTTGGTTGAAATTTCATTCATTTAAAGATCAACACAAATAACATGAACATGTACAATAATCAAAATTTAAAACATATAGTCTTCACGCATAAGTTCTCTGAAAGCCAAGTGGAAGGGTCTCCATTATTATCATCGTTTTCTGTTCTACAGATATGTAACAATAGTTTATTAACAATCAAACTTAATATGAAAGTAATTCAGCAATTTTCTATTAACATTTACAGATAACTTGCTCACTAAGTAAAGCATCTTGGGATTCATTCGAAGTAATTCGAAACTTAACATATATAGATAACTTGTTCACAAAGTAAAGATTGTTAGAGTTCTAAATTGTATCTTTTGAGACTACAATTGACATACTTGTAGTTAAAGTACTATGTTCTTGATGAAGATTTCATTATCTAGAGTTAATATAGATATGCTATAAAAGTAATTTGAAATTTAACAATTACAGATAATTTGTTCACCAAGTAAAGATTGTTAGAGTTCAAAATTAAGTCTTTTGAGATTGTAATTGACAAATTTATACCTAATGTGTTATGAACTTGATTAAAATTTCATTCATTTAAAGTTCTACATTAAATAATATGAACATGCACAACAACCAAAGTTTTAAACATATAACCTTAGTGCGTAAGTTGTCTCAAAGCCAAAATGGAAGGGTCTACATTATTAGCATCATTTTATACTTACAGAGATGTGACAAAAGTTTATTACTACTAATCAAACTTAATATAAAAGTGACTCAAAACTTTTAGAATAACGTTTATAGATAACTTTCTCGCCAAGTTAAGCTTCATGGGATTCAAAATAATTAGAAACATAACATTTATAGATAACTTCTTCACCAAGTAAAGATTGTTAGAGTCCTAAATTATGTCTTTTGAGACTGACATAGTTACATTTAATATACTATGATCTTAATCAAGGTTTCATTATCTATTACTACTATAGATATGCTGTAAAAGTAATTTTAAACTTAACACTTACAGATAACTTGTTCACCAAGTAAAGACTGTTAGAGTTCAAAACTTTTGAGGCTATAATTGACAAAGATATAGCTAACGTAATGTGATCTTCATTGAAATTTCTTTCATTTAAAGTTCAACATAAATAATATGAATATGCACAACAATTAAATTTAAAACATATAGTCTTCATGCATAAGTTCTTTGAAAGCCAAGTGGAAGGGTCTCCACTATTATCATCGTTTTATGCTCTAGAGATATGTGACAATAGTTTATTGGCAATCAAACTTAATATAAAAATAATTCCACAATTTTCTACTAACATTTACAGATAACTTACTAACTAAGTAAATCTTCGTGGGATTCATTCGAAGTAATTCGAAACTTAACATATGTAGATAACTTTTTCACCAACTAACAATTGTTAGAGTTCTAAATTATGTCATTTGAGACTACAATTGACATACTTATAGTTAATGTACTATGTTCTTGATAAAGATTTCATTATCTTGAGTTAATATAGATATGATATAAAAGTAATTTGAAACTTGATAATTACAGATAACTTGCTCACCAAGTAAAGATTGTTAGAGTTCAAAATTAAGTCTGTTGAGATTGTAATTGACAAATTAATAGCTAATGTATTATGATATTGATTAAAATTTCATTCATTTAAACTTCTACATTAAATAATATGAACATGCACAACAATCAAAATTTTAAACATATAACCTTAGTGCGTAAGTTGTCTCAAAGCCAAAATGGAAGGGTCTACATTATTAGCATCATGTTCTACTTCCAGAGATGTAGAAATAGTTTATTACTACTAATCAAACTTAATATAAAAGTAACTCAAAACTTTTAGAATAACGTTTAGAGATAACTTGCTCGCCAAGTTAAGCTTCTTGGGATTCAAAGTAATTCGAAACATAACATTTATAGATAACTTCTTCACCAAGTAAAGATTGTTAGAGTCCTAAATTATGTCTTTTGAGACTGACATAGTTACATTTAATATATTATGATCTTAATCAAGGTTTCATTATCTATTACTACTATAGATATGCTGTAAAAGTAATTTTAAACTTAACACTTACAGATAACTTGTTCACAAAGTAAAGACTATTAGAGTTCAAAACTTTTGAGGCTATAATTGAGAAAGATATAGCTAACGTAGTGTTATCTTCATTGAAATTTCATTCATTTAAAGTTCAACACAAATAATACGAACATGCACAACAATCAAAGTTTAAAACATATAGTCTTCATGCATAAGTTCTCTGAAAGCCAAGTGGAAGGGTCTCCATTATTATCATTGTTTTCTGCTCTACAGATATGTAACAACACTTTATTAACAATCAAACTTAATATAAAAGTAATTCAGCAATTTTCTATTAACATTTACAGATAACTTGCTCACTAAGTAAAGCATCTTGGGATTCATTCGAAGTAATTCGAAACTTAACATATATAGATAACTTGTTCACAAAGTAAAGATTGTTAGAGTTCTAAATTATGTCTTTTGAGACTACAATTGAAATACTTGTATTTAAGGTACTATGTTCTTGATGAAGATTTCATTATCTATAGTTAATATAGATATGCTATAAAAGTAATTTGTAACTTAACAATTACAGATAACTTGTTCACCAAGTAAAGATTGTCAAAGTTCAAAATTAAGTCTTTTGAGATTGTAATTGACAAATTTATACCTAATGTATTATGGTCTTGATTAAAATTTCATTCATTTAAAGTACTACATTAAATAATATGAATATGCACAACAACCAAAGTTTTAAACATATAACCTTAGTGTGTAAGTTGTCTCAAAGCCAAAATGGAAGGGTCTACATTATTAGTATCATTTTATACTTCCAGAGATGTAACAAAAGTTTATTACTACTAATCAAACTTAATATAAAAGTAACTCAAAACTTTTAGAATAAAGTTTATGGATAACTTTCTCGCCAAGTTAAGCTTCATGGGATTCAAAATATTTCGAAACATAACATTTATAGATAACTTCTTCACCAAGTAAAGATTGTTAGAGTCCTAAATTATGTCTTTTGAGACTGACATAGTTACATTTAATATATTATGATCTTAATCAAGGTTTCATTATCTATTACTACTATAGATATGCTGTAAAAGTAATTTTAAACTTAACACTTACAGATAACTTGTTCACCAAGTAAAGACTGTTAGAGTTCAAAACTTTTGAGGCTATAATTGACAAAGATATAGCTAACGTAGTGTAATCTTGATTGAAATTTCATTCATTTAAAATTCAACACAAATATTATGAACATGCACAACAATCAAAGTTTAAAACATATAGTCTTCATGCATAAGTTCTATGAAAGCCAAGTGGAAGGGTCTCCACTATTATCATCGTTTTCTGCTCTAGAGATATGTAACAATAGTTTATTGACAATGAAACTTAATATAAAAGTAATTCAGTAATTTTCTATTAACATTTACAGATAACTTGCTACACTAAGTAAAACATCTTGGGATTCATTCGTAGTAATTTGAAACTTAACATATATAGATAACTTGTTCACCAAGTAAAGATTCTTAAGTTTCTAAATTACGTCTTTTGAGACTACAACTGACATACTTATAGTTAATTTACTATGTTCTTGATGAAGATTTCATTATCTAGAGTTAATATAGATATGCTATAAAAGTAATTTGAAATTTAACACTTACAGATAACTTGTTCACCAAGTAAAGATTGTTAGAGTTCAAAATTAAGTCTTTTGAGATTGTAATTGAAAAATTTATACCTAATGTATTATGATATTGATTAAAATTTCATTCATTTAAACTTCTACATTAAATAATATGAACATGCGCAACAACCAAAGTTTTAAACATGTAACCTAAGTGCGTAAGTTGTCTCAAAGCCAAAATGGAAAGGTCTACATTATTAGCATCATTTTATACTTCCAGAGATGTTACAATAGTTTATTACTACTAATCAAACTTAATATAAAAGTAACTCAAAACTTTTAGAATAACATTTATAGATAACTTTCTCGCCAAGTTAAGCTTCATGGGATTCAAAATAATTCGAAACATAACATTTATAGATAACTTGTTCACCAAATAAAGATTGTTAGAGTCCTAAATTATGTCTTTTGAGACTGACGTAGTTACATTTAATATACTATGATCTTAATCATGGTTTCATTATCCATTACTCCTATAGATATGCTGTAAAAGTAATTTTAAACTTAACACTTACCGATAACTTGTTCTCCAAGTAAAGACTGTTAGAGTTCAAAACTTTTGAGGCTATAATTGACAAAGATATAGCTAACGTAGTGTAATCTTGATTGAAATTTCATTCATTTAAAATTCAACACAAATATTATGAACATGCACAACAATCAAAGTTTTAAACATATAGTCTTCATGCATAAGTTCTCTGAAAGCCAAGTGGAAGGGTCTCCACTATTATCATCGTTTTCTGCTCTAGAGATATGTAACAATAGTTTATTGACAATGAAACTTAATATAAAAGTAATTCAGTAATTTTCTATTAACATTTACAGATAACTTGCACACTAAGTAAAACATCTAGGGATTCATTCGTAGTAATTTGAAACATAACATATATAGATAACTTGTTCACCATGTAAAGATTGTTAGATTTCTAAATTATATCTTTAGAGACTACAATTGACATACTTGTAGTTAAAGTACTATGTTCTTGATGAAGATTTCATTATCTAGAGTTAATATAGATATGCTATAAAAGTAATTTGAAATTAACATTTATAGATAACTTGTTCACCAAGTAAAGACTGTTAGAGTTCAAAATTAAGTCTTTTCAGATTGTAATTGACAAATTTAAAGCTAATGTATTATGATCTTGATTAAAATTTCATTCATTTAAAGTTCTATATTAAATAATATGAACATGCACAACAATCAAACTTTTAAACATATAACTTTAGTGCGTAGGTTGTCTCAAAGACAAAATTGAAGCGTCTACATTATTAGCATCATTTTCTACTTGCAGAGATGTAGCAATAGTTTATTACAACTAATCAAACTAAATATAAAAGTAACTCAAAACTTTTGGAATAACGTTTATGGATAACTTGCTCGCCAAGTTAAGCTTCTTGGGATTCAAAGTAATTCGAAACATAACATTTATAGATAACTTTTTCACAAAGTAAAGGTTGTTAGAGTACTAAATTATGTCTTTTGAGACTTACATATTTACATTTAATATACTATGATCTTAATCAAGGTTTCATTATCTATTGTTACTATAGATATGCTGTAAAAGTAATTTTAAACTTAACACTTACAGATAAATTGTTCACCAAGTAAAGACTGTTAGAGTTCAAAACTTTTGAGGCTATAATTGACAAAGATATAGCTAACGTAGTGTAATCTTTATTGAAATTTCATTCATTTAAAATTCAACATAAATATTATGAACATGCACAACAATCAAAGTTTAAAACATATAGTCTTCATGTATAAGTTCTCTGAAAGCCAAGTGGAAGGGTCTCCACTATTATTATCGTTTTCTGCTCTAGAGATATGTAACAATAGTTTATTAACAATCAAACTTAATATAAAAGTAATTCAGTAATTTTCTATTAACATTTACAGATAACTTGCTCACTAAGTAAAGCATCTTGGGATTCATTCGAAGTAATTCGAAACTTAACATATATAGATAACTTGTTCACAAGGTAAAGATTGTTAGAGTTCTAAATTATGTCTTTTGAGACTACAATTGACATACTTGTAGTTAAAGTACTATGTTCTTGATGAAGATTTCATTATCTAGAGTTAACATAGATATGCTATAAAAGTAATTTGAAACTTAACATTTATAGATAACTTGTTCACCAAGTAAAGATTGTTAGAGTTCAAAATTAAGTCTTTACAGACTGTAATTGACAAATTTATAACTAATGTATAATGATCTTCATTAAAATTTCATTCATTTAAAGTTCTACATTAAATAATATGAACATGCACAACAATCAAAGTTTTAAACATATAACTTTAGTGCGTAGGTTGTCTCGAAGCCAAAATGGAAGCGTCTATATTATTAGCATCATTTTCTACTTCTAGAGATGTAGCAATAGTTTATTATAAATAATCAAACTAAATATAGAAGTAACTCAAAACTTTTGGAATAACGTTTATAGATAACTTGCTCGCCAAGTTAAGTTTCTTGGGATTCAAAGTAATTCGAAACATAACATTTATAGATGACTTATTCACAAAGTAAAGGTTGTTAGAGAACTAAATTATGTCTTTTGAGACTTACATATTTACATTTAATATACTATGATCTTAATCAAGGTTTCATTATCTATTGTTACTATAGATATGCTGTAAAAGTAATTTTAAACTTAACACTTACAGAGAACTTGTTCACCAAGTAAAGACTGTTAGAGTTCAAAACTTTTGAGGCTATAATTGACAAAGATATAGCTAACGTAGTGTGATCTTAATTGAAATTTCATTCATTTAAAGTTTAAAACAAATAATATGAACATGCACAACAATCAAAGTTTAAAATATATAGTCTTCATGCATAAGTTCTCTGAAAGCCAAGTGGAAGGGTCTCCGTTATTATCATCGTTTTCTGCTCTAGAGATATGTAATAATAGTTTATTGACAATCAAACTTAATATATAAGTAATTCCGTAATTTTCTACTAAAATTTACAGATAACTTGCTCACTAAGTAAAGCTTCGTGGGATTCATTCGAAGTAATTCGAAACTTAACATATATAGATAACTTGTTAACCAAGTAAAAATTGTTAGAGTTCTAAATTAAGCCTTTTGAGACTGTAATTAACAAATTTATAGTTAATGTATTATGATAGTGATTAAAATTTCATTCATTTAAAGTTCTATATTAAATAATATGCATGAAGACTATATGTTTTAAACTTTTATTGTTGTGCATGTTCATAATATTTGTGTTGAATTTTATATGAATGAAATTTCAATCAAGATCACACTATGTTAGCTATATCTTTGTCAATTATAGCCTCAAAAGTTTTGAACTCTAACAGTGTTTACTAGGTGAACAAGTTATCTATAAGTGTTAAGTTTAAAATTACTTTTACAGCATATCTATAGTAACAATAGATAATGAAAACTTGATTAAGATCATATTATATTAAATGTAACTGTGTCAGTCTCAAAAGACATAATTTAGAACTCTAATAATCTTTACTTGGTGAACAAGTTATCTATAAATGTTATGTTTCGATCGAATTATTTTGAATCCCATGAAGCTTAACTTGGCGAGCAAGTTATCTATAAATGTTAATCCAAAAGTTTTGACTTACTTTTATATGAGGTTTGATTAGTAGTAATAAACTATTGTTACATCTCTAGAAGTATAAAATGATGCCAATAATGTAGACCCTTCCATTTTGGCTTTGAGACAACTTACGCACTAAGGTTATATGTTTAAAACTTTGATTGTTGTGCATGTTCATATTATTTAATGTAGAACTTTAAATGAATGAAATTTTAATCAAGATCATAATACATTAGTTATAAATTTGTCAATTACAATCTTAAAAGACTTAATTTTGAACGCTAACAATCTTTACTTGGTGAAAAAGTTATTTGTAATTGTTAAGTTTCAAATTACTTTTATATCATATCTATATTAACTCCAGATAATGAAATCTTCATCAAGAACATAGTACATTAACTATAAGTATGTCAATTGTAGTCTCAAAAGACATAATTTAGAACTCGGCCACGCCAGCCACTGTTCATGAATAGTGTTTTACTTTTGAATAAAGATTGTCGGCCATTTGCCGACTAAGTTTGATCTTGAATTTGTCGGCAAGACTTTGAACGCCAAAAGTTGAATTTGGGATGAATTTGGGAAGATCGTCACCTTCTTCCCCCGTTTTTGAAGGTGTAGCGTCTCGTGAATGGAGTATGGAAACGCACGGATTTTGAAAATTGGAATTCCTGCAGAAAGAAATCATTTTTGATATGTTGGAGTCATTTTTCTGTTTTTGTCTCTCTTTTGATTTGGAGGATATATTCTGCTTTTACATCTCTTTTTTCTTTTGAATTTTTCTCCCAAGATTTTTCTATTTTTATCTTGGTAAATCTTCTTTTTAATTGGGCAGTTCTGTTTTTCGCCCCTTTTTCTATTTCTTGATACATCCTTTCTTGGACGGAGAGTCATAAGTCCCCTTGTCCGCAAGGTCCACCGAATGGATCAAAAGAATCTTCATCAGAATCAATTGGATCACTTGATTCGGATATGATGAGAGTTTTTTCTTTCTTTTTCTTTTGAGAATACCTCTTTGCTATCTTTTTAATAACCTTCATTTCTGCCTCAGAGATATCTGAGTCAGAGGAACTTTCAATCAAAGGTGCACGCACAATGTCTTTCTTAGAAGGATTTGGCAGCAAGACTGGAAAATCTGCTGGGAATTTTCTGATAGAATGAGAGAAATTTGGAGTAGAGGGTTGATATGGGCGAGCCTTTGAGGGCTTTTCCCATTTTGGTTTAACTCCAGTGGAGAGGAAGGTCTTAACAATATCAAGATTGCAATATTTTTCAGAATATCTTTTCCACCATTTGATTTTGAATTCCCTAATGATGGAGATCGTGAAAGGTTTAGGTCTAAATTGTGTGAAAGAGAAGCTCCAACACAGAATCCAAGGGACTTTGAAGTCTGCAAAGAAAAAGAGTTCCCTCTTGAATGGCTCAATACTGGATTTGTTTATGTAGTATGAGTAGGTCTTTTGGATTTTAGAAGGGCAGATGCAAGGTAAAGGTCCGAATGTTTGCCACCATTCGAGAAACAATATAGGAAAAGGGGTTTTCACGAAATCGTAATGAAAGGTAAAGAACCAGGAATGATCAAAAGATCTTTTGAAGAAGGCTCTAAACCAGGCCATTTTATAATCAGGATATGAATATCCTTTATGAGTAAAAGGAACAGAATAAGGTTTTAAGCTGTAGAGATTAGTCTCAGCTTTAAAAACGTTTTCGATAATACATTTTGAGAAGGCGATTCTGCTAGGGTTGTCTTTATCCATAGTATGTGAAAGCTCTATGGATTGAGAATCAACAAGAATGAATTCATAAATTTTTTGATCTTTAGTGATATCATCAGTATACCCGATGCAATCCTCTTTGAAGTATCTGCTAATGATATCGTTTAAAGTAGCCAAAGATTGAATATCCGTAAAAACAGTTGGAGTAATATGCTCGACTTCTGTTTTTAGGAAGTAATTATTCTTATAAAGGATAGCCTTTTGAGTAGAAATTTCACATGTAACTGGTGTTGACGGAGCTGGTGCTCTGGCGGTTTGAGCATAGGTGAGAGGAGTAAAACTTTGAAACTGATTTTGAGTAACCAAATAGTGGTTTGCATTTTGAATGTTCAACTTACTCATTGCTTGGTTTCTGAAGGAATTCTTTGGTAAGAAAATCGGGTAAACAATTATTCTCTCATTTAATGAATTTAATTTCGAAATCAAACTTGATAGAATCGTCTGCCATCTAGCAAAGATTTGTTTTGAAACAATATTTTTGACATCCGTTTGAAGAATTTCTTTTGCTGATTTACAATCAACTCTAAGAAGAAATTTTTTGTTAAAAATATCACTTTGGAATTTAGATATGCATAGAACAATAGAAAGAATTTCTTTTTAATTGTAGAATAATTTTGCTGTGGTCCCGACCAGAAGCCAGAATGAAAGCGAACAAGCTGTTCTCTTGAGTCAGTCTTTTGTTTAAGTATACCTCTGTATCCTTGTTCAGAGGCATCAGTTTCAACTATCATAGAAGCATTTTGTTTAGGTATCCCTAAACAAGGAAGTGATTTAACTTGAATTTTTTTTTTGTTTAATAATATGAGTATGTTCATCTATCCATAAAGGAGGATATTTTTTCAATCTTTGAAATAAGGGTTTACAATTAATTCTGAGTTTTGGAAAGAAATCTGATATATAATTCAAACATCCCAAGAATCTTTATAATTGATTTTTATCTTTGATAATATCTGGAAATTTATCAGCAAACTCAATTGCTCTTACAATTGATTTCATTGTCCCATTATGAATATCATGTCCTAAGAATCTAATTTTAGTTTGAAAAAGTTTGACCTTTTGAGCAGAAATGGCTAAACCATTCTTCTTAATAATATGAGCAAATGTGTTCAAATGTTTGAAATGCTGATCAATACTTTGAGAGAAAATCAGAACATCAATATAGACAATGGAGAATTCGGAATAGTTGTTGAAAATATCATTCATGATATTTTGAAATTCAGAAGGAGCATTTTTTAGACCGAAAGGCATAACATTCCATTCGTAGTGTCCGAAGGGAACTGTAAATGTAGTCTTATATTTATCTTCTTCTTTAATTTGAATTTGCCAAAATCCAGATTTTAAATCGAATTTTGAAAATATTCTAGTGTTTTGGAGTCTGTTTATGAGATCTCTTTTGTTAGGGATTGGATATCTGATCCATTCCAAAACTTCATTAAGTGGTTTATAATTAATAACAAGTCTAGGAACGCCTCGTTCCTTTTCGGCTTGATTATTGACATAAAAGGCAGCACAACTCCAAGGAGACTTGGATGGTCTGATGAGTTTTTTCTTGATAAGAGATTTTATCTCTTCTTTACAAGTGTTCAAAAGATTTTGATTCATTTGAATAGGTCTAGCTTTTGTAGGTATATCCTTTTCTTTAAAATTAGGAATATAAGGAAGAGAAATAACATGTTCTTTTCTTTCCCAAAAAGCATTGGGGAGGTCAGAACGTATTTCAGTTTTGATTCTTTTTTCAATATTCTCAATTTTGCTTTTGATATCTTTTTTATTTAAATCTTCTTCTATCTTGAGGTAATTAATCTCTTCTTTAAGAGTCTAGATATGTAAATTTTTACTTTGTATAGAATTTACTTGTTTAAAAATTAAATGATTTTGAAGGATAGATATTTCTTTGTTTTTAATAGGATTTAAAAACTTGAATTTGATAGTTTTTACCCATGATTTTTGTGGTGATTCCTTCACCATTGACATGGAAAGGATATATAGTAGTTGAAAGGGATTTCCTAAAATGATATCTTGACTAAGGTCTTTGACTAAAATAAAAGGAGTTTAGAAACAATAACCATTGTTACAGATATAGGCTTTTGATAATTTGTACTTTATTGCTAAGGGTGTAGCATTAGCTGCTATTAATCTTTCATTAGTCTTTTCATAATATTTCGAAGGAATCAAGACTTCTTCTATGCAGTTTTGATCTGCTCCGCTATCAATTAGACAGGGAACACTAATTCGTAAATCTTGAATTACTAAAGTTATAATAGAATACCATTTTTGATATGATATTTTTTCGATTGCTTGAACCGATTTAGAATTAGTTTCTTGATTTTGATAAGAAGTTTCAGGAATATCTTCATGAGATGTAACCTTAAATTCATTAAATTTTATTAATGATAATTTTGTTTCTAATTCTAAATCTTTCGTTTGAAGGTTTATAACTTCATTTTGAAGATTGTTAACTTCTCTTTTAAGAATGTTAATTTCTCTTTTTAACTCATCAGTTGATATATTCTTTGATATATGAGTAGAAGGTATTTTATCAAATAACTTTGAAATACTAAAGGGTTTGATATTTTGAAGAATTTAGTCCCTTTTGGGTTCTTCCTTGATAGTTATTAGTTCTTTGAGTTTTAGAAGATATTTTAGTCTATCTTCTTCATTAGGTACCTTCTCAATAAGATCGAACAATAGTTCTTGTTCAGTTTTTGTTATAACATTTATAGACAAAGGACAGAATCCTTCATCACAATCTTCTTCTTCGTCTGAAGTTGTTTGAGTAGATTCAATAACATCAGTATTGTTTGAAGATTCTTCTCTTCTTCGGTTTCTTCCTTATCAGAGAGAAGAAGGCTAGAAATTTTATTTCTTAAATCTTCATTATCATTAAAGATTTAATTTATCTTTTGTTTAAGGGGACAAGCATCAGCTTTATACCCTATCTTATGACATTTATAATAGGTTGGTTGAAATTTTTTAAATTTCTTGATCTCTTTTTATAAGGAGTTTTTTTCCTTTTCAGGATCCTTGTTACGATACTTCTTTTTAGAATGTTTTTGAAATCTTTTTACTTTAGATTTATTCTTTGAAGAAGGGGCTTGTATCTTTTGCATGCCAAAAGCTTCGCAAAAGGTTCCTACCTCTTTCTTATAAGTGGATTTTTCAGATCCATATTTTGATTGTATTTTGAGTTCAGCACACAGGGATAATCCTTCTTTTTTTATAAAGGCAAATAATTGCCCAAAAGTTATTTGCTCAAAGTCAATACTATCTTGACCTGTAGCATCTTTAAGTTTTTGATGAATTCTAGTTCCAAATAATTTTGGGAGACCAGCAATAAATCTATCTTTCCAGAAAGATGCATTACAGTCAGTTCTTTTTAGAACATGAGTAAGAAACACATCCTTATACCATCTATAATCAGATAGGGTTGGGCAGTTTAAGCTTGATAAGACAATTTGAGTGGAGTCTAACTCTTCTTTGGGGTTTCATATGAAATACATTGCTATAGTTATGATTAAAAAATCACAAGCATCATTTTGATCAATAATAAAACCATTATCCTGTTCTACTGAAACAATATGACTTAGAATCTCTTGTTTATTTTGAATACTGAGGGAGTGATCCCACCAATTTTTTAATTGCCCTGTAAAGCCCGAAACTATCAAGGCTGCTATAGATTCTTCAGAAACATTTTTGATTTTATAGGCCATTCTGGCCATTCCTATCTCATGTAGGGTGTTGATAATTTCATTTTCGGATTTAGCGTCAATGTTCCATTCATGAATAGAGCTTCCATCATACTTGGATCTTTTGAATTGGTTTCTTTCTTCATATTGAATATCTGGAGGAGTAGGTCTGTTATAGTAGTTTTTATGGCTGCCATTGAACCTAATTCTGTTTAATTCATTATCATTTTGATTATCTTCAGAGTCTCTATCTCTATTTAGGCAACTTATATTCTTAGTTCGTGAGGTAGAGGCTAAGTTTGAAATATGCTTATTAATTTTTTAGAATAAATTCTCATTACCTGGAAGTTTTAACTTTTCTTCTATGTTACTAGGTAAACTTCTTGGGTTAAAATGAGGACATGAACTATTATTAGGGAACTTTGAACTATGTTGATTATTTATTTTAGAATCAATTTTATTTGATAGCATTTTAACATGGTATGCTATAGTTGACAAAATTTGATTAGAAAAATTACTTTGCTCATGAATCTTTTTTATATCTTTCATTGTAGAAGGATCATCATCACCTTCCCTCCCGGTTTTGATCTTCCTGAATCCTTCGCAGTTCTTCCCCCTTTTTGTCATAATCAACAAAGAGCTAAAGCTCCGGGATCACTGGAGAGGGATTCCCCAACTCAACCTCCAGACTTCAAGAGGGATCTTTGGAGCAAGTCCTCAGGCACCCTCGAATTTGAGGTGAGGAAGACTTGCTAGAAGATCAAGTCTTCTGAGGAAGACTTGCTTAGCAAGTGTCAAGCGTAAGAGGTGAATATATGTGATTTGGGGTGTGCTTGGTTGATTATTTGCAGAAAATGTGTTCTTTGGAAGGAATGAAGAGATGGGTTTCCAACAATCGGGTTCCATGATGCATAGAGGATGAGAGAGAGAGCGAGAGAGAGAAAGAGAGGGAGAGATAGAGGATATCTATATGTTAATGAAGAAAAAGGAGCGCATGTATTTATAGAGTCTAAGATACTCCCTGTTGCAGTTAGATCTTCAAAGATCTCATTAATTGCTTTGCCGTTTTCCAATAAAGGTGTTGGCAGTTTCCACAGCTTTATTTCCTTTCTCCTCTGCATGAGTTGATTTGCTTGAGTGTGTGGTCAACAGTTGATTCTCCACCCTTGGATTCTTCTGATCGTACGGCTAAGATCTTTTTAGGGTTCTGAAAAGGTAGTCTATTTCTGGAAAGGTGATCCACTTTTTATGTACGCACGTTACCAAAAACATTTTTCAGTAACTGCTCTGATTTGTAACCTCCAAGTGATCCCTTTGTCCTGTGACCTGATGATAAGTCCTGATTTCTAGTAGCTTAGTATCCAGTATATTGGTGTCTAGCATTCTAGTTTACAACAACCTAGTGTTCAGCTATCTAGTATCCAGCATCTTGGTGTTTAGCGTCCTGGTGCCCAGCGACCTAATGTTCAGCGATCTAGTATCTAGCATCTGGTATCTAGCATCCTGATATCTAGCGTCCTGTCATCTAGCGACCAAATTTCCAGTCAGCCATGGTATCTAGCATCCTGATATACAACGTCTGTTATCCAACGATGTAGTATCCAATGTCCTGGTGTCTAGCGTACTATTGTCAGAACTTTATCTTGTTCCATAATATCGATTAGTCCTTCTACCTTTTCTCATGACTTGATGACACGTACTCTGATGTCTAGTGACCTAGTATCCAGTAGCTCGGTGTCTGGAGTCCTGGTGTACAGCGACCTGATGTTCAGCGACCTAGTATCCATCCATCTGGTGTCTAGCGTCCTGATTTTCAGCATCCTGTTATTCAGCAACCTAGTTTCTGGTAACTTGGTGTCTAGCATCCTATAGTCAGAGCTTTGTCATTTTGTCAATGGTTCTCCCTCAATTCAGTAGCCCTTTGTCAGAGGTACCTGCAAAATAAGTTTTCTCGTATAGGTACTCACACAAAGTATGAGTCCTTCATGGTTAATGTTTCTTTCAGGAGCTTAGACTTTCTTTACATACCATGGTTGTTGTAGAGAGAGTTTAACTCTTTCAAGACTTTTAAAGAGAGGGAAAAAATGGTGTGTGCAGGTGTTTTCTTACTGTATCTCCTTAAACTTTAGAAAGGGTAAAGCATGATACTAGTAAGGTAGACAATTTTCTTTTCCCTTTTGGAGTTGTTGTTCTGCTATATTTCTTAGGGAATAACAGTTTATTGCAGACATTTTCAGCATACCCATATTTGGGTTTCTCCAAGGATTTGACTATTTTACATGTGAATTACCTTGATTTGTACTAGAAGTTTCCCCTTACTTTATGACTCTCTTACTTTAGAATGTAGGGTCACTTTCAGCACTATTTCAGGTAACTTTGAGGTTTGTATGAGAAGATGAAGCGTTCTAATATAAAAAATAAACGTGCAGGCTTCCTTCTCATTTTCAAGTCAAGTGACCAAAATTTCAAGCCTGTTATCTTCGATCCTCGGAAGATCTTTTCAATTGGCTCTCTTGATATATAGTCACTTGAGTTCCTTAATAGAATAAACATGAGCGAGACCAAAAATAAAAGCGCAAGTTAGAATGAGGTACCTGGTCATTGTTATTCTTTTGGTTTAAAGAGCAGATCCTCTTTTATTCTTTGCTTCTGTCTGGAGGATGATCTGTTTGACGGAGTGAGCTTTCCTTCTTACTCCTTTGCTTGACATCCTCGGCATCTTCTTCCATGGTTGCTTGCTTGCCTGTTGCTGTAGACTTTGAAGCTTCAGTATGGTCCATACTTCCCAGCTTCACTTTGTATCAGCTTCGTCTTCATGCTCAGCAACTAGTCTTTCTTTTTGATCTGCTCCGTGTTGGTCTACTTTGTGATAGGTAGACATTTGCTCCTTTCCACACCGCTACTTGCTTCGCAGTCCTTTCTTCGAGAAGCTTGCTGTTCACCATCTTCCTTCTTCTGAACAACTTTTCTTCACAACATAGCTTGATTTTCTACATCCTTCATAGCTGTTTGTTGTCTTCACATCAATAATATCCTTTTTAAAAAAAGTTTATGAGTTGATCTATGATGTGAGGGGGGAGAGAGAGAGAGAGAGTTTTTCCAGAGAGAAATTCTTCACAGATGGAATCTGGATAGATCGCTTAAATCTTTTGTTCATCTATCTGCTCTGATACCACTTGTTGGTATCAGATTGACCAGTGAGCTTTGGATGAATAATCCACCTGCTCTGATACCACTTGTTGGTCCCAAAAAGGCTGGTAGTAGGCTTAGAGGGGGGGTGAATAAGTCTACTGTATTTTCAAACTTTTATTTTCCTTAGCTAAATTCTAGGATAAGTAACCTTTTGGGAGATTACTAATCAGAGTGGTTTGCGGAAGCTTTTCTCTCAATGTAGAGCCAAGTACAGGAGATGTGCAACTGAACATAGAGTTATGCTAGTAAAGCAGTAAGCACACATAGACGCAAGGATATACAGAGGTTCGAAGGTGGAGTAATCCTTCTACATCCTCTCTGCCTCTTCTCAAGAGGGAACCTTTGTTAAGCTAGTTGATTTACATAGACCTATCTATTACAACTCACGCTTAACAAGCAATTAGCAAGCCTTCACATAGCTTCTTGCCTACTTCCCCACTGACCCACACAAGATCCTATTCTACCCACCCAAGGTCCTCACTTTCTCTCCTAGAAAGTGGAAAACTCAGAAGGACTCTATTCCTTGCACTGAGTACTTCAAGACAGTTCTTTAGAAGAAGTTTGTCTTTTTCTTTTTCAACTGGGTGCAGCAAGCTTGGCCTTCGTTTGTAGATTGATCTGCTGAAGCTTGTTGTTGGACTGACTGACTGAGCCTGCGTCTTTTGGGAGGTGGAGTGTTTGAGCTTTTCTTCTTTTCTTTTATTTTAACTTCCCCCTCCTTTTGCGCTTTCTTCTCTGTTGAGTTCTTCTCTCTTCTTTTGTGCTTCTCTCTACAAGCTTGTATATTCTGTTCTGCTCGTTCTCTCCTCTCTTGCACACACTCTTCGTCAGTCTTCTTTTTATTCATAGATTAGGAAATCTGCTCATTGAAGGTAGGTAGGTTTCCTAATCTATAAATGCACTGCACTCTTGACACCTTCCAGCTTTTCACTTTCCACGTGTCTTCTTCTGGTTGGCTCCTCTTCTCTTCTCTTCTCTCTACCGGTAACTTTGACTTTCTCCCCATGCCTACTTTGCAGCTTCCTCCTCTTGCTTCACTCTGGAGCTTCCTTCTTTGGCTTGCTCCTTCAGGTGGCTTGAGGCTTCTGTAGCATACTGCCCTTGCAGTATGCTTTCGACATGGTTATTCTAGGTAGCTTCCTGTCTCGCTGCATTCTGCTTTTGGCGAGGTCTTCTTCCAGTAGCTTCCTCTAGTCATAAGTATCCTTATTAGTTTACCCGATCCTCTTACACCATTCTCTTCAGTATCCTTCCTTTGACACTTTCTCTGTTCTTTTAATCTTCTGCAGTAACTCTGTTGCAGTAACCTATCCTAAGATTGGTTATGCTTGTTAGAGTTACTTACAGTTTTGTCTCATCAAAACTTACTACTAATGTTTGCAACATTTACAATTTAAGGTTTTTTATGAATTGTGCACAGTTTTGCAACGCTTAGATGGTTAAAGAATCTAATTTCCCTTCATACATATTGTTGGTCCCAAAACTGTTGTAGGTAGGTTTTGAGGGGGAGGGGGAGGTGAATAAGCCTACCTTCTTTTTCTACTTTTTTCTTCTAACTCTTTCGGCTCACTTCTAAGATCAGTAACCTTTTGGGAAGTTACTGATTAGATTGGTTTGCGGAAGCTTAATACTGAGCCGAGTAGAAGTTGTGCAGCTTATCAGAGAGAGTGTATGAATGCATGAGATGCAGTAAGCAGATAAAGACGCAAGGATGTATAGAGGTTCGAAGGTGGAGTAATCCTTCTACGTCTTCTCTTCCTCTACATAGGAAGGAACCTTTGTTAAGCTGGTTGATTTACATAGACCTATCTATTACAACCCACCCTTAACATGTAAATAGCAAGCCTTCACACAGATACTTTCCTACTTTCCCTTGACCCACATAGGATCCTATTCTACCCACCCAGGGTCCTCACTTTCTCTCCTAGGAAGTGGTAAACTCAGCAGGACATTACTCCTCGCACTGAGTACTTCGAGACAACCTTTTAGAGAGGTTTATCTCCTACTTCTTCAACTGGGTGCAGCAAGTTTGGCCTTCGTATGCAGACTGATTCTGCTGAAGCTTGTTGCTGACTGGTAGACTGGGTGTGCGTCTTCTTGGGGTGTGGAGTGTTCGAGCTCTTCTTCTTTTCATCAGCTCACTTCTTTTCTCTCTTGCACATTTTGTTCTTCTCTCTTGCATGCCCCCATTTTCAGTCTTCTGTCCTCCTCTTTATAGGGTGTGAAATCTGCCGGTTGAAAGTAGACAAATTTCCATCATTTCTGTTCCGCACTCCTGACACACGCCAGCTTTTCGCTTTCCACGTGTCTTCTTTCAGTTGGCTTCTCTTCTCTTTTCTCTCTACCGGTAACTTCTTGTGTCTACCGGTAACTTTGACTTTTCTCCCCATGCCTGCTTTTGCAGCTTCCTCCTCTAGCTTCACTCTGGAGCTTCCTTCTTCTGGTTTGCTCCTTCAGGTAGCTTCGAGGCTTCTGTAGCATGCTGCCTGTGCAGTATGCTCTTGGCATGGTCTTCCAGGTAGCTTCCTGTCCCGCTGTATTCTGCTTTGGCGAGGTTCCTTCCAGTAGCTTCCTGAAGTCAATAGTATCCTTATTAGTTCATCCGATTATTTATAACCTTTCTCTTCAGTATACTTACATTTGACACTTTCTCTGTTTCTTTTAATCTTCTGTAGTAACTCTATTGCAGTAACCTTATCCTAAGATTGGTTATGCCTATTTAAAGTTACTTTAAGGATTTGTCTCATCAAAACATTCTACAAATGTATCCAACACATATTATTTTTACATCATATTAAGCCTATATGATCAATAAAAATAGAAAATTTCCACCGTAAAAAAATGCACAAAAATTCATACGGATAAAATTTAGGGTTTTTTATAAATCATGACTAGTTTTTCGGGGCTCAGATGGTTAAAAAATCTAATTTCTCTTCATACATATTATTTTTACATCATATTAAGTATATCTGATAAATAAAAATTGAAAATTTCTACTGTGAAAAAATGTACAAAAATTCACAAGAATACAATTTAAGGTTTTTTATGAATTGTGCGTAGTTTTTAGGGGCTCGGATGGTTAAAGATTCTAATTTCCCATCATACATATTATTTTTACATCATATTAAGTCTATCTGATCAATAAAAATTGAGAATAATTTCAATGTCATATAATGCACAAAAATTAATATGAATACAATTTAAGGTTTTGTATGAATTGTGCACAGTTTTTCGGGGCTCAGATGGTTAAAGATTCTAATTTCCCTTCATACATATTATTTTTACATCATATTAAGTCTATCCGATCAATAAAAATAAAAAAATTTCACTGTGAAAAAATGCACAAAAATTCACAAGGATACAATTTAAGGTATTTTTTTGAATCGTGAGCAGTTTTTCGAGGCTCAGATGGTTAAAGAATATAATTTTCCATCATACATATTATTTTTACATCATATTAAGTCTATCTGATCAATAAAAATTGAAAATTTCAATGTCAAAAAATGAGAAAATTTTCATATGGATATAATTAAAGGTTTTTTATGAATTGTGCACAGTTTTTCAGGGCTTAGATATTTAAAGATTCTAATTTCCGTTCATAAATATTATTTTTCCATCATATCATGTCTATCTGATCAATAAAAATTGAAAATTTTCGCTATCAAAAAAATGCACAATTTTATAACGTTATAATTTAAGATTTTATATGAATTGTATACAGTTTTTCAGGGCTCAGATAATTAAATATTCTAATTTACCTTAATAAATATTATTTTAACATAATATTAAGTCTATCTGATCAATAAAAATTGAAAATTTCCAATGTCAAAATATGAGCGAAAATTCATACTGATACAATTTAAGTTTTTTATGAATCGTGAGAAGTTTTTTGGGGCTCAGATGATTAAAGAATCTAATTTCCCTTCATAAATATTATTTTATCATCATATTAAATCTATCTAATCAATAAGAATGGAAATTTTCCACTGTCAAAAAATGCAGAAAAATTCATACGGATAAAATATAGTGTTTTTAATAAATCGTGAGCAGTTTTTCGGGGCTAAGATGGTTAAAGAATCTAATATCCCTTCATACATGTTATTTTTACATCATATTAAGTAAATCAGATAAATAAAAATTGAAAATTTGCGCTGTGAAAAAATGGACAAAAATTCACGAAGATACAACTTAATGTTTTTTATGAATTTTGTGCAGTTTTTCGAGGATCATATGATTAAAGATTCTAATTTTCCATCATACATATTATTTTTACATCATCTTAAGTCTATCTGATCAATAAAAATTGAAAATTTCTACAGTAAAAAAATCTACAAAAATTCATACGGATAATATTTATGGTTTTTTATGAATCGTGAGCAGTTTTTCGAGGCTCAAATATTTAAAGATTCTAATTTACCTTCATAGATATTATTTTTACATCATGTTAAGTCTATCCAATCAATAAAAATTGAAAATTTCCAGTGTGAAAAAATGCACACAAATTCACAAGGATACAATTTAAGGTTTTTTATTAATCGTGAGCAGTTTTTGGGCGCTCAGATGGTTAAAGAATCTAATTTCCCTTCATACATATTATTTTTACATCATATTAAGTCTATCGTATCAATAATGACTGAAAATTTTCACTGTAAAAAATGAGCAAAAATTCATACGGATACAATTTATGGTTTTTTATGAATTGTGCGCAGTTTTTCGGGGCTCAGATGGTTGAAGATTCTAATTTCCCGTCATACTTATTATTTTTACATCATATCATGTCTATCTGATCAATAAAAATTGAAAATTTACGCTGTAAAAAAATCCACAAAAATTCATACGGATAAAATTCAGGGTTTTTTATAAATCGTGAGCTTTTTTTCGGGGCTCAAATGGTTAAAGAATATAATTTCCCTACATACATATTGTTTTTACATCACATTAAGTCTATCTGATCAATAAAAATTGAAAATTTCCGCTATAAAAAAATGCACAAAATTCATACGGTTATAATTTAAGATTTTTTATGAATTGTGCGCAATTTTATGGAGCTTAGATGGTTAAAGAATCTAATTTCCCTTCTTACATATTATTTTTATATCATATTAAGTATATCTAGTAAATAAAAATTAAAATTTCTACTGTCAAAAAAATGCTCAAAAATTCATACGTATAAAATTTAGGGTTTTTTTTTTTAAATCGTGACCAGCTTTTCGGGGCTCAGATGGTTAAAGAATCTAATTTCCCTTCATACATATTATTTTTAAATCATATTAAGTCTATCTGATAAATAAAAATTGAAAATTTACTACTGTGAAAAAATGCACAAAAATTCACAAGGATACAATTTAATGTTTTTTATGAATTGTGCGTAGTTTTTCGGTGCTCAGATGGTTAAAGATTCTAATTTCCCATCATACATATTAATTTTACATCATATTAAGTCTATTTGATCAATAAAAATTGAAAATTTCCAATGTCATAAAATACGCAAAAATTCATACGGATACAATTTATAGTTTTTTATGATTCATACGCAGTTTTTTTGGGTTCAGATGTTTAATGATTCTAATTTCCCTTCATACATATTATTTTTACATCCTAGTAAGTCTATCTGATTCATAAAAATTGAAAATTTCCAATGTCAAAAAATGAGCAAAAATTTATACGAATATAATTTAAGGTTTATAATGAATTGTGCGCAGTTTTACATCATATCAAGTCTAACTGATAAATAAAAATGGAAAATTTTCACTGTACAAAAATCCACAAAAATTCATACGGATAAAATTTAGGGTTTTTATAAATCGTGAGCTTTTTTTCGAGGCTCAAATGGTTAACGAATCTAATTTCCCTACATACATTTAGTTTTTACATCATATTAAGTCTACCTGATCAATAAAAATTGAAAATTTCCGCCAAATAAAAAATGTAACACCCCGTTTTAAAATCCTGTTTGGGCGCTACTTACATTAGAAATTGTCCCTTCTCAATAAAATAACGTTACCGAATTCAAGAAAAATAACGTTTTCATGGACACTGTTGTAAAATTTAAATAAATAAAATTCCTTTAAATAAAATCTTCTTAAACCTTGATATCACCGGCTACCAATATTCACCGTTTGCACACCACGTCCTGAACACTTGTTAGCTAAAAACATTTTTTACATATAGGGGTGAGTGCCAGAAAACACTCATTGGGGGTGAACACATGCACATATTCACATTCAAACATTCAGCATTTAACATTAAAGAATAACACATAACCTCTTCTAGAGTTTATAAATCCAGTATATATATATATATATATATATATATACAGAGGTCCGTCAATATAATCCGTCAAAATATAAGTCCGTCAACATAAGTCCATCAATATAAGTCCGTCAATATAAGTCATTAATATATGTCCGTCAATGTAGTCCGTCAATATAAGTCATCAATATATGTCCATCAATATAAGTCATCAATATATGTTCGTCAATATAGTCCGTCAATATACGTTATCAATATATGTCCGTCAACATAAGTCATATATAAATCATCAAAAGTTTATCAGTAACGCAATAACATTCGTACCGTATTAAAATCAATCAATTTCAACTCATATATTAGAAGAACTCATATATTATCAAATATGCAATTTATAAAACAGATAAGGATTTACCCCACCTTTTATAATAAGGATGCTTTCAGAGGTTCTTCCCCTTATTTTCTCCTAATATTATCTCTCTCGTTCCTATTCCCTTCATTTCAGAAAATAATGGATTAAACAGAAGTCTTCTGGAAACTTTGGATGAAAATCTGTAATTTCAGGGTCCATAGATAATATTAGCAAAAGTAGGGACTTATATTTAAATACAATTAGTTAAGAAGTTTTCAAATTAATTTGCTTAACTTATCAAATTTGAGAGAGGAGTCCTTCTAATTCCCTCTTTAAAACTCAGCCCATGCGTGCCCTGCCATTGCCCCACTCTAGCTCCACCACTCCCCCATCATGGCCGGCGACGTGCCACAACACCAACAACGATAACATCATACTCAGCCCAAAACCCGCGCAAACACAGTACCACTCACGCACTCACAGCCCCAGCTAGCGCCACCACTCTCGGCGGCGCTCGACTATCAGCGGAGGCAGCACCTCTAAGAAAGAGGAGGGCAAAGAGAGACCAGAGATGAAGGAAAGAGGAAGGCAGCGGCCTTCCACGGCCGTTCTTTTCCGGCGAGCGCAGCGGTGGATCGGTGAATCCAGTCCATATCCGAGATGGGTCCTTAGTTCTAGCTTCGAGTTCGAAAAACCGTCGGAGAAGATGGCTATCGGTAGAGGCGTGACGCCGTCGAGAGGAGGAAGAAAAGGAAAAATCAGTGCGAGAAGAGAGCCCAAGAGAGGAAAGAGAGGAGGTAGATGGCGGTGGTGGCGGCTGCCATGGTGAAATACGGCGGTGGGGGAGGTAGAGATATGGGAGGGGAGGGGAGGGGAGGGGAGAGGAGGGAGAATCGAGAATGAGAGAGGTGGAGATAGGAATGATGTACCTGTTATGTGCAACCTTCAAATTCTTAAATATAAGTTTTTTATTCTTATTATTCTTGTTATTATGTAGATTGCTTCCAAGTGTTGAACCTTGGTGGCTTTTTATGCTAATGCCACCCATCCATATACACTATACACACATTAATATATACATATTATATTATTAATAAAATTAGTGAACTTTCTTATATGTAGATCACTTGCCCCCCATATATATACATATTATATATGTATGCGTGTGGGCTTCTTTATGCATAAAATTTTTATTTTCCTTTCCTAATGTATACTTAATTTTTACAGCTAATTATTAAATAATATCCATCTTATCATCCGATTCTTTTACTATTTGGGAATTTGTTTTTGCTACATTAAAATAATTAAATTCTAAGTATGGGATATCATGATGTAACTTGAAATATTTGAAGGGTAACCTTATAGTTAATTTAATGTTTTTTGTTACTATACTTTAATCTCAAATGGATAAAACTAAGTTCAATTTCTTGAATTAAATTATTAGAATCCTATGTACTCTAATTAGGGCTTAATTTTTATTTTGGGTGTTACAAAAACTGCCCAAAAATTCATACAGTTATAATTTAAGGTTTTTTTATGTATTGTGAGCAGTTTTGCGGGGCTTAGATGGTTAAGGAATCTAATTTCCCTTCATACATATTATTTTTACATATTAACTCTATCTGATCAATAAAAATTTAAAATTTCCACTATCAAAAAATGCACAAAAATTCATACGAATAAAATTTAGGTTTTTTTTTTTTTATAAATCGTGAGCAGTTTTTCGGGGTTCATATGGTTAAAGAATCTAATTTCCCTTCACACATATTATTTTATATCATATTAAGTCTATTTGATCAATAAAAATTGAAAATTTTCACTATCAAAAAATGCACAAAAATTCTTACGGTTATAATTTAAGGTTTTTTTTTTTTAAATTCTGCATAGTTTTTCGGGGATTAGATGGTAAAAGTATCTAATTTTCCTTCATACATATTATTTTTACATCATATTAAGCCTATCTGATCAGTAAAAATTGAAATTTTGCACTGTCAAAAAATAAGAAAAAATTCATACGGATTAAGGTTTTTTATGAATCGAGAGCAGTTTTTTGAGGCTTAGATGGTTAAAGATTCTAATTTCCCTTCATACATAATATTTTTACATCATATTAAGTCTACCTGATTAGTAAAAATTTAAAATGTCCACTGTGAAGAAATGCACAAAAATTCACATGGATACAATTTTTGTTTTTTTTATGAATCATGAACATTTTTACGGGGCTCAGATGGTTAAAAAAATCTAATTTCCCTTCATACATATTATTTTTACATCATATTAAGTCTATCTGTTCAATAAGAATTTCAAAATTTCTAATGTCATAAAATGAGCAAAAATTCATAAGGATACAATTTAAGGTTTTTTTATTAATTGTGCACAGTTTTTCGGGGCTCAGATGGTTAAAGAATCTATTTCCCTTCATAAATATTATTTTAACATGATATTAAGTCTATCTGATCTATAAAAATTGAAAATTTCCACTGTAAAAAAAGCAGAAAAATTCATACGAACAAAATATATGTTTTTATTATAAATCGTGAGCAGTTTTTCGGGGCTCAGATGGTTAAAGAATCTAATTTCCTTTAATACATATTACTTATACAATATATTAAGTCTATCTAATCAATAAAAATAGAAAATTTCCAATGTCAAAAAATGAGCAAAAATTCATACGAATATAATTTAAGGTTTTATGAATTGTGCGCAGTTTTTGGGGGCTCAAATATTTAAAGATTCTATTTTCCGTTCATACATATTATTTTTACATCATATCAAGTCTATTTGATCTCCACAAAAATTCATACGGTAAAATTTAGGGTTTTTTTATAAATCTTTAGCTTTTTTTCGAGGCTCAAATGTTTAAAGAATCTAATTTCCCTACATACATATTGTTTTTACATCATATTTACTCTATCTAATCAATAAAAATTGAAAATTTCCGCTATAAAAAATGATCAAAAATTCATACGGTTATAATTTAAGGTTTTTTATGAATTGTGCGCACTTTTTCGGGGCCCAAATGGTTAAAGAATCTAATTTCCCATCAAACATATTATTTTTACATCATATTAAGTCTTACATCATATTAAGTCTATATGATCAATAAAAATAAAAAATTTCTAATGTCAAAAAATGAGCAAAAATTCATACGGATATAATTTAAGGCTTTTTTATGAATTGTGCGTAGTTTTTCGAGGCTTAGATATTTAAAGATTCTAATTTCCATTCATACATACTATTTTTTACTTCATATCAAGTCTATCTGATCAATAAAAATAGAAAAATTCTATTGTAAAAAAATCCACAAAAAATTCATACGGATAATATTAATTGTGGGCAGTTTTTCGGGGCTCAAATGGTTAAAGATTCCAATTTTCCATCATACATATTATTTTTTCATCATATTAAGTTTATCTGATCATTAAAAATTGAAAATTCCCACTATCAAAAAATGCAGAAAAATTCATAGGGATAAAATTTAGGGTTTTTTATAAATCGTGAGCAGTTTTTCGGGGCTCAGATGGTTAGATAATCTAATTTTCCTACATACATATTATTTTTACATCATATTAAGTTTATCTGAAAATAAAAATTGAAAATTTCCACTCTGAAAAAATGCACAAAAATTCACGATGATACAATTTAAGGTTTTTTATGAATTGTGCGCAGTTTTTCGGGGCTCAGATATTTAAAAAATCTAATTTTTCTTCATACATATTATTTTTACATCATATTAAGTCTATCCGATTAATGAAAATTGAAAATTTCCAGTGTAAAAAAATGCACACAAATTCACAAAGATACAATTTAAGGTTTTTTATGAATCGTGAGCAGTTTTTCGGGGCTCAGATGGTTAAAAATCTAATTTCCTTTCATACATATTATTTTTACATCATATTAAGTCTATCTAATCAATAAAGATTGAAAATTTCCACTGTCAAAAAAATGAGTAAAAATTCATACAGATACAATTTAAAGGTTTTTATGAATTGTGCGCAGTTTTCGGGGCTCAGATGATTAAAGATTCTATTTTCCTTTCATACATATTATATTTACTTCATATCAAGTCTATCTGATCAACAAAAACTGAAAATATCCACTTTAAAACAATCCACAAAAATTCATACGGATAAAATTTAGGGTTTTTTTTATAAATTGTGAGCTTTTTTTCGGGGCCCAAATGGTTAACGAATCTAATTTCCCTACATACATTTTGTTTTTACATCATATTAAGTCTATCTGATCAATAAAGGTTGAAAATTTCCACAACCAAAAAATGCACAAAAATTCATACGGTTATAATTTAAGATTTTTTATTAATTATGCGCAGTTTTGCGGGGCTTAGATGGTTAAAGAATCTAATTTCCCTTCATACATATTATTTTTACATCATATTACGTCTATCTGATCAATAAAAATTAAGTTTATCTTAGTGAGCAAGTTATCTGTAAATGTTAGCAGAAAATTTTGGAATTACTTTTCTATTAAGTATGATTATCAATAAACTATTGTTACATATCTTTAAAGCAGAAAACGATGATAATAATGGAGACCCTTCCATTTGGCTTTCAAAGAACTTATGCACGAAGACTATGTGTTTTAAACTTTGATTGTTGTGCATGTTCATATTATTTGTGTTGAACTTTAAATGAATGAAATTTCAATCTAGATCACACTACGTTAGCTATATATTTTTAAATTATAGCCTCAAAAGTTTTGAACTCTAACAGTTTTTACTTGGTGAACAAGTTATCTGTAAGTGTTAAGTTTAAATTATTTTTATAGCATATCTATAGTAACAATAGGTAATGAAACTTTGATTAGGATCATAGTATATTAAATGTAACAATGTGAGTCTCAAAAGACATAATTTAGAACTCTAACAATCTTTACTTGGTGAACAAGTTATCTATAAATGTTATGTTTCGAATTACTTTCAATCCCAAGAAGTTAACTTGGCGATCAAGTTATCTATAAATGTTATTCGAAAAGTATTGAGTTACTTTTATATTTAGTTTGATTAGTAATAAACTATTGTAACATCTCTAGATGTATAAAATGATGCTAATAATGTAGACCCTTCCATTTTGGCTTTGAGACAACTTACGCACTAAGGTTATATGTTTAAAGCTTTGATTGTTATGCATTTTCATATTTTTTAATGTAGAACTTTAAATGAATGAAATTTTAATCAAGATCATAGTACATTAGCCATAAATTTGTTAATTACAGTCTCAAAAGACTTAATTTTGAACTCCAACAATCTTTACTTGGTGAACAAGTCATCTGTAAATTTTAAGTTTCAAATTACTTTTATAGCGTATTTATATTAACTATAGATAATGAAATCTTCATCACGAACATAGCATACTAACTATAACTATGTCAATTGTAGTATTAGAAGACATAATTTAGAACTCTAATAATCTTTACTTGTTGAACAAGTTATCTATATATGTTAAGTTTCGAATTACTTTGAATCCCAAGAAGCTTGACTTAGTGAGCAAGTTATCTGTAAATGTTAGTAGAAAATTTTGGAATTACTTTTGTATTAAGTGTGATTATCAATAAACTATTGTTACATATCTTTAAAGCAGAAAACGATGATAATAATGGAGACCCTTCCATTTGGCTTTCAAAGAACTTATGCACGAAGACTATGTGTTTTAAACTTTAATTGTTGTGCATGTTCATATTATTTGTGTTGAACTTTAAATGAATGAAATTTCAATCTAGATCACACTACGTTAGCTATATCTTTTTAAATTATAGCCTCAAAAGTTTTGAACTCTAACAGTTTTTACTTGGTGAATAAGTTATCTGTAAGTGTTAAGTTTAAATTATTTTTATAGCATATCTATAGTAACAATAGGTAATGAAACCTTGATTAAGATCATAGTATATTAAATGTAACAATGTCAGTCTCGAAAGACATAATTTAGAACTCTAACAATCTTTATTTGGTGAACAAGTTATCTATATATGTTATGTTTTGAACTACTTTGAATCCCAAGAAGCTTAACTTGGCGATCAAGTTATCTATAACCGTTATTCGAAAAGTATTGGGTTACTTTTATATTTAGTTTGATTAGTAATAAACTATTGTAACATCTCTTGATGTATAAAATGATGCTAATAATGTAGACCCTTCCATTTTGGCTTTGAGATAACTTACGCACTAAGGTTATATGTTTAAAGCTTTGATTGTTGTGCATTTTCATATAATTTAATGTAGAACTTTAAATGAATGAAATTTTAATAAAGATCATGGTACATTAGCTATAAATTTGTCAATTACAGTCTCAAAAGACTTAATTTTGAACTCTAACAATCTTTACTTGGTGAACAAGTCATCTGTAATTTTAAGTTTCAAATTACTTTTGTAACGTATCTATATTAACTATAGATAATGAAATCTTTATCAAGAACATAGTATACTAACTATAACTATGTCAATTGTAGTATTAGAAGACATAATTTAGACCTCTAACAATCTTTACTTAGTGAACAAGTTATCTGTAAATGTTAAGTTTCAAATTACTTTTATAGCATATCTATATTAACTACAGATAATGAAATCTTCATCAAGAACATAGTATATTATCTATAACTATGTCAATTGTCTCAGAACACATAATTTAGAACTCTAACAATCTTTACTTGGTGAACAAGTTATCTATATATGTTAAGTTTCGAATTACTTCGAATCCCAAGAAGCTTTACTTAGTAAGCAAGTTATCTGTAAATGTTAGTATAAAATTTTGGAATTACTTTTATATTAAGTTTGATTATCAATAAACTATTGTTACATATCTCTAAAGCAGAAAACAATGATAATAATGGAGACCTTTCCATTTGGCATTCGTAGAACTTATGCACGAAGGTTATATATTTTTAACTTTGATTGTTGTGCATGTTCATATTATTTATGTTGAACTTTAAATGAATGAAATTTCAATCAAGATCACACTACGTTAGCTATATCTTTGTCAATTATAGCCTCAAAAGTTTTGAACTCTAACAGTCTTTACTTGGTAAACAAGTTATCTGTAAGTGTTAAGTTTAAAATTCCTTTCACAGCATATCTATAGTAGTAATAGATAATGAAACCTTGAATAAGATCATAGTATATTAAATGTAACTATGTCAGTCTCCAAAGACATAATTTAGAACTCTAACAATCTTTACTTGGTGAACATATCGATAAATGTTATGTTTCGAATTACTTTGAATCCCAAGAAGTTTAACTTGGCGATCAAGTTATCTATAACCGTTATTCAAAAGTTATTGAGTTAATTTTATATTTAGTTTGATTAGTAATAAACTATTGTAACATCTCTGGATGTATAAAATGATGCGAATAATGACCACAGAAAACACACGGAAGTCTAAGCCTAATATTTTGACAGAAGAAACATGGAGAAACATGGAAGTCTGAGTTTGTTTGAAAATCTAAATATGAATGTCATGAATGCAGTCATATATAATAAAAGAAATAAAATACTGAAACTTAGAAATTTGAAACAATTCAAACTTAAGGACAACTTGGTAGATACTTAGATTAATTTTGATTTATATTACAAGGGATTTGAAGGTTTATAGGAAGAAAGATTTCACGCTTTTGCAGATAAATTCTAATGAGAGAATTGTTGGCTGAAATGAGCTCTGCCTCTTCTTTACTCTTAACAATCTATTTATAGAAAAGAAAACATACATTTGAATTTACACTTGAATTTGGATTTCATCTTCAACTTCTTGTCATCTGAATTTGTCGGCCATTTCGTTTTGTCTTGTAGCAATATCATATCTTCTTTTTATTTTTCTTTTGACTATCTGCGCACACACCTTTTGAATTTCTTCATCGACTTTTGACTTTCTTGGAGCACTCTTGTCTGCCATTTGTCATTACTTATCTTCTTTTGACTATCTGCACACACCTTTTGAATTTCTTCATCGACTTTTGACTTTCTTGGAACACTCTTGTCTACCATTTGTCATTACTTTTGACCTCTTCATCTACTTTAGCACTCTTGTCTGCCATGTTTTGAGAGAGATTCTAAACTAAAAATCAAAAGGATCTTGTCCACCGATTGGATCATTGGAAGTGGACTCTTCAGACTCAAATTTTTCTGTTTTTTAAGCCATGAATTCAGAGAATTCATTTTGAAGGTCAAGATATTTCTTGAAAGTTTCAAACAAAATCTTTTCTTTTGTCGATAATCCTCTATCAGTGTCACCATTTTCTTTTCCTTTCTTTGAAGAGGAGGTTTCTCCTTGAAATTTGACTTTCTCACCAGTTGAAATGAATTGTTTAATAGCATTCTCAGAACAAATGCTTTGATCAAATTTTCCCCACCATTTTATGCAAAAAGATCGGGATAAGGAATATGGACAGGGTTCTTGAAGGCACTTTTGAAAAAAGAAATCCCATGCAAAGATCCATAGAACTTTGAATTCAGAATGAAATAAAAGACTCTTTTGATATGCTTGAGCTTGGGAAGAGGAAGCAAAAACCTCAAGACCCTTCTTGACATTTTGAGATAGGATGGATGAATCTGATCCAACCTTTTTCCACCATTCGAAAAACCAAACAGGGAAAGATTTTGAAATATCACTATGAAAAGTGATAAACCATGAATGAGAGAAGGGATGAACAATAATAATTTGAACCATGCATGTCTGTAATCACAATAGTTATAACTTTGAGGATTGAAGCGAACAGAAAATCTTTTCTCAAAAATATTTCCCCATTCAATAGGAGTGATCACATTGTTGATAATGCATTTGGAATAAACAATTTATCATTTGTCGTTCTTTTTATGAGAAACATCAATAGAGTTTGAATCAACAAGAATAAATTCATAGAAAACTCTGTTTTTGAAGTAATTGTCGGAATCCCAAAAATATTATTATTGAACTTATTTCTTAAGAACTCATTGTTTAGTAACATATTTGATATCTTCCTCTCGAGAAGAATTTGGTAAGGTAATGTTTGAAGGAGCTACGGGTTTTGGGGCTGCAAGAACAGATTTATATGGTAAATCTGGATAACTTGAAAGAGGAGCATACCTATTGGATTTTTGGAAGTTTGAGGTAAGGGGTTGAATGGATTTTTGAGGTGTAGGAGGATACTTAACTATTTCTTTGGATTCAGGCATTTCATAGTCTTTTGAGGAAAGGGCTTTGAAAGGATCCATCTGAAATTAATTGTGACCTTGTAAGAATTCTCTTGTAAAAAACTTTGGTAAAGAATTATCTTTTCCTTTGATAAATTCTATTTCAAAATCAAAAACGGACAAAATAGCTTGCCATCTTGCAAAGATTTGTTTTGATACAATATTTTTAACATCTTTTGTTAAAACTTCTTTAGCAGACTTACAATCTATTCTTAAAAGAAATTTTTTATTATATAAATCATCTTGAAATTTTGAGATGCATAAAACTATTGAAAGAATTTCTTTTTTAATAGTAGAATAGTTCTTTTGAGATCCTAACCATATGCTTGAATGGAAACGTATTAAAGTTTCTTTTGAATGCTTTCTTTGTTTTAAAATTCCACTATATTCTATATCTGATGCATCTGTTTCGACAATCATGAATGCATGAGGATGAGGGATTCCTAAACAAGGAAGAGTGTTAATCTTTTCTTTAATGCTCCTAACAATTTGAGTATGTGTTTGAGACCATTCAGGGAGATTTTTTTGAAGTCTTTTATACAAAGGTTGACATAATTTTCTAAGATTTGGAAAGAAATCTGCTATGTAATTCAAGCATCCTAGAAATCTTTGAAGTTGGGTTTTGTCTTTTATTTGATCTGAATTTTTCCGGAAATTTTTCCGTAAAGTTTATAGATCTGTTAATAGGTTTGATTAATCTTTTACTTATATCATGTCCTAAGAATCTAATAGATGTTTGAAATAATTTCATTTTTGATTCTGATAAAACCAAACCATTTTTCTTGATTATGTGATATAAAGTATTTAAATGTTTTACATGTTGATCAATGTCTTTTGAATATACTAGAATATCATCTATATAAATTATGGTAAAAAAAATCATATTTATTAAAAATATCATTCATAATTCTTTGAAATTCTGAGGGTGCATTCTTAAGTCCAAATGGCATTACATTCCATTCATAATGCCCAAAAGGAACAGTGAAGGTTGTTTTGTATTTATCCTTTTCGGATATTTGAATTTGCCAAAATCCAGATTTTAAGTCAAATTTTGAGAATATTTTTGTTGAGTGTAATCTATTAATTAAATCTCTTTTATTTGGTATAGGGTATCTTATCCATTGTAGGACTTTGTTTAAACGTTTGTAATTTATGACCAATCTTGGGACACCCCGTTCTAGCTCAGCTTGTTTAAGAACATAAAAAGCAGAACAACTCCATGGTGATTTTGATTTTCTTATTAATTTTTTATTTATTAAATTTTCTATTTCTTTTTGACAATGAGTTAAGAATTCTTGATTCATTTGAATTGGACGAGCTTTTGTAGGTATATTTCTATCATTAAAGTTTGTTTCATAAGGTAAATCAACTATATGATGTTTTCTTTCCTAAAAGGCGTTTGGAAGTTCACTGCATAAATCTTTGACAAACAATTCTTGAATCTCTTTAATTCTTTGAATAATTTTTGGTTCTTTTAATTGTTTTTCTATTTTCTTATAGCTTATTTCTTCTTTTAAATAATTAATTTGACTTCTTTTCTTTTCTATGATATTTATTTGTTTAAATATAGAATTATTTTGAAGCATATTAATTTCTCTTTGTTTAACAGGGTTTATAAAAGGAAATGATATTCTTCTACCATGTATATTAGTTTCTATGCCATTATGATTTACATTAAAAGGGTATATTTGAGTTAGAAAAGGAGTTCCTAATATGACGTCTTGACTTGTGTCTTTGACAAGAGTAAAAACATTTTTGAAGCAATATCCGTCACAACAAATATGTGCTTGATATAATTTATATTTAATATTTAATGGTTTGAATTTGCAGTATATAATTGTTCATTGGTTTTTTCATAATAAATTGTTGGTATTATACATTCTCTTATTACATTATGATCAGCCCCTGAATCAAAAAGGGCTATTAAATCTAATTTGAAATTTCCAACAACAATTTTAATTTTTGTATACCATTTTTGAAATTCAATCTTTGGATAGAATTAATGAATTTATTATTATCAATTCGTCTTCGTTTGGTATTTTATCATCTTTATAATTTTGATTATTTTGACTACCACTAGTACTTGGTATATTTTTTTTGTCTAATAAAATTTTCATTTATAATTCTATATCTTTTTCTTTTATAATTAATTCAAAATTTTCTTTTTGCATTTGATTAACTTGTTTTTTGAGCATATTAATTTCGCTTTGTAAATCTTTAGTTGTAATTTGTCTTGTTATATTTTGATTAGGATATTTATCAAATAACGTTCCTAGGCTAAAGTTTTCTTGTATTTGAATTTTTTATTTTGATTCTTCTTCAAGAATTAGATCTTTTAATTTATGTAAATATTCTTTCCTAATTTCATTATCAGAAATTTCTTGTATTAAATCAAATATGGCTTCTTTCTTGTCTTTTGAAATAACATTTATGTGACATAGACCATGATTATCATTTGATAATGATGAATCTGAATTTTCTTCTATAATATCAGATTCTGAATCATTTTCTTGCAATTTATCTAATATATTATTTAATTCATGTCTTAATTCTCTAACTTTATTTATCTTTTTAAAACATTTATTTGCTGTATGTCCTGGTTTATTACAGTTCCAGCAAATTATAGGTTTTGTTGGTCCCAAAACTGCTGTAGGTAGGCTTAGAGGGGGGGGGGGGGGAGACGGGGTGAATAAGCCTACCTTCTTGTCTATTTATTCTTCTAACTCTTTCGGCTCACTTCTAAGATCAGTAACCTTTTGTGAGGTTACTGATTAAAGTGGTTTGCGGAAACTTAATACTGAGCCAAGTAGAAGTTGTGCAGCTTTATAAGAGATAGTGTATGCGTGCATGAAATGTAGTAAGCAGATAAGACACAAGGATGTATAGAGGTTCGAATGTGGAGTAATCATTCTACGTCCTCTCTTCCTCTACACAGGAGAGAACCTTTGTTAAGCTGATTAATTTATATAGACCTATCTATTACAACCCACCCTTAACAAGTAAGTAGCAAGCCTTCACACAGATACTTGCCTACTTTCCTTGACCCACACATGATCCTATTCTACCCATCTAGGGTCCTCACTTTCTCTCCTAGAAATTGGTAAACTCAGCAGGACATTACTCCTCGCACTGAGTATTCTGAGACAACCCTTTAGAGAGGTTTATCTCCTTCTTCTTCAACTGGGTACAACAAGCTTGGCCTTCGTATACAGACTGATTCTGCTGAAGCTTGCTGCTGACTGGTAGACTGGGTGTCGTCTTCTTAGGGTGTAGAGTATTCGAGCTCTTCTTCTTTTCATCAGCTCTTCTGGAACACACTCTTTTCTAATGCTTCCCCCTTCTTCTGCGCTTCTCTTTTTTGAGCTCTTCTCTATTCTTCTGCGCTTCTCTCTGTGAGCTTGGATATTCTGATGTGCTCACTTCTTTTCTCTCTTGCACATTCTGTGTTTCTCTCTCGCACGCCCCTATTTTTAGTCATCAGTCCTCCTATTTATAGGGTGTGAAATCTGCCAATTGAAGGTAGACAAATTTCCATCATTTCTGCGCCGCACTCCTGACATATGCCAGCTTTCACTTTCCACGTGTCTTCTTCTAATTGACTCCTCTTCTCTTTTCTCTCTACCGGTAACTTCTTATGTCTACCGGTAACTTTGACTTTTCTCCCCATGCCTGCTTTGCAGCTTCCTTCTCTGACTTCACTCTAGAGCTTCCTCTTCCGGCTTGCTCCTTTTGGTGGCTCGAGGCTTCTAAAGCATGCTGCCTGTGCAGTATGTTTTTCGGCATGGTCTTCCATGTAGCTTCCTGTCCCGCTGTGTTCTGCTTTAGCGAGGTTCCTTCCAGTAGCTTCCTGAAGTCAATAGTATCCTTATTAGTTCATCCGATTCTTTATAACCTTTATCTTCAGTATCCTTCTATAGACAATTTCTCTGTTTCTTTTTAATCTTCTATAGTAACTCTATTGCAGTAACCTATCCTTAGATTGGTTATGCATATTAGAGTTACTTTAATGATTTGTCTTATCAAAACATTCTACAAATGTATCCAATAATTTCCCCCTTTTTTATGATGACAAAACCTTTTACAGAAGATCAAAAGAATATAACCTCTTAAGCACAGAAAACATATTTATAGTATGACATTTATTGGGCATACTACTTTCATACACAAATCACATATAAGTCTAAAAGAAATGGCACAAGGAATGAGCTTTTTTGAAGAACAAAAGACATTTTATTAAGATAAAACGTGTACATTACAATGCAGTAAGCAAAGTTACAATAAACATTATATCTTAATTCATTCTTCTATTCTTCTTGCTCTTTCCTTTCTTTCTTTTTCCCTTTGGCTTTTTGCTGTCTTCTTTCTTGTTTCTTCCTCTATTATGCGAGGCCTCGCTCCAGTCGATTTCCTCTTTTGATCGTGGAGGAGAGTTAAGAAAGGTGATCGCAAGAAGAGAGAAAGATGATTCAGTTGGAGATGATCAGGGAGTAATGGAGATGCTCAGGTGCAGTAGCTTGCTGCAACCTTTCTTCTCGCACTGCCTCCGCCAACCCCTGTGACTGATTCTTCCTTTTTTCTTTTTTGGATACAGAAGAGAACTCTTCCAAAGGAAGGGTTTTGTCTCTTTTGTTCTTCACCTTAGGAAGATTTTTGATCTTCCTTAATCCTTCACAGTTCTTCCCCCTTTTTGACATTATAAAAAATGAGCTTAGCTCTGGGGTCTCTGGAGAGGGATTCCCTCAACTCAACCTCCGGACTTTAGAAGGAGATCCTAGGGGCAAGTCCTCAGGCACCCTCGAATTTGAGGTGAGGAAGGAATACTAGAAGGTTAAGTCTTCTTAGGAAGACTTGCTTACCAAGTGTAAAGCATAAGAGGTGAAAAATATGAGGTTTGAGATGTGCTTGGTTGATTATTTGCAAAGAATGCGTCTTTTAGAAGAGATGAAGATAAGGGTTTCCAACAATCAGGTTCCATGATGAACATAAGGATGAGAGAAATGGAGAGGATATCATTTTATGTTTTTTGAAGAATAAGAGTGCATGTATTTATAGGGATAGAGATACTCCCTTTTGCAGTTTAGATCTTCCGAGATCTCATTAACTGCTCCGCCAGTTTCCAATAAAGGTGTTGACAGTTTCCACAACTTTATGTCTTTTCTTCTTTGTTTGAGACGACGTGGTCAACTGTTTGATCTCCACCTTTGGATTCTTCTGATCCTACGGCTAGAATTCTTTTAGGGTTTTTGAAAAGGTAGTCTATTTCTGGAAAAGGTGATCTTCTTTAAATGTACGCAAGTTACCAAGAAATATTTCCTCAGTAACTGCTTTTGACTTGTAACATCCAAGAGATCCCTTTATCCAGTGTCATGATGATAAATTCTGATGTCAAGTAACCTAGTATCCAGTACATTGATATTTAGCATCCTGATACTCAGCGACCTGGTGTTTAGCAATCTAGTGTCCAGCTTCTTGGTATTTAGCGTCCTGTTGCTCAGCGACCTAGTGTTCAGGGATCTAGTTTCCAGCCCCTAGTATCTAGCATCCTGATATCTAACATCCTGTCACCCAGCGACCTAATTTCCAATTAGCCTGGTATCTAGCATCGTGATATCCAGCATCCTCCTATTCAGCGAGCTAGTTATCAGTGTTCTGGTATCTAGCGTTTCTCTTTATTAGAATTTTATCGATTCCTTTTGAGTTCTTCTACCTTTTCTATTGACTTAATGACAAGTGCTCTTGATTTCCAGTGGCTTAGCATCCAGTAGCTTGGTATCCAGAGTCTAGGTGTACAGCGTCCTGTTATCCCATGACCTAGTATCCAGTAACCGAATGTTCAGCATACTATAGTTAGAGCTTGTCATTTTGTTAATGGTTCCCCCTAAATTTACTAACTCTTTGTCAGATGTACCTGCATAACAACTATCATGTATAGGTACTCATACGAGTATGAGTCCTTCTTGGTTAGTTTTCTTTCAGAAGCTTTAGACTATCTTTACAGCTCATGGTTACTGTAGAGAGAGTTTTGGCTACGTTCAAGACTTTCACAGATCAAGGAGTGATAGTGTGTGCAGGTGTTTTTAAGCAAGTCAAGATAGACAAAGGTGTAGTAAAAAAAATATTTTATTTTAATTTTTTTTATTTTTCTAGGAGTTGCTGTTCTGCTTAATTCCTTATGGAATGTCAGTTTTTGCAGACTTATTACAGCATACCCATTTTGGGTTACTCCAAGGATTTTAACCTTTTTGCCTTCAAAGTTTCCTTTATTTGTACTAGAAGTTCCCCCTTACTTTATGGTCTTCTCTTTTTAAGATGTGGGGTTACTGGCAGTACTGTTCCAGGTTACTTTGAGGCTTTGCATGAGAAAGTAAAGCATTATAATATTGAACTTAAACATGCAGGCTTCCTTCTCATTTTTTTTATTATAATCAAGTGACAACAGTTTAAAGTCCACTATCTTAGAGTAAAGTCACTTGATTTCTTTGACAGAAAAGACATGATTATGATCAGAAATAAAGATTATAGAATTAGAACGAGGTACCTGATCATATTTGTTCTTTTGAAAGAGTAGGTCCTCCTTCATTTTTGTTTCTGTCTGGAAGTCGATCTGGTTGATGGAGTGAACTTCTTCTTCTTACTCCTTGGCTTGACATCCTCATTATTTTCCTCCATGATTTGCTGCTTGTTGATTGCTACTAGCCTTGAAGCTTCCTCTGTATGTTCAGCAACATATCATCTTTGTTGATCAGCTCCATGTTGGTCTCCTTCATGATATATAAGGATGTTGCTCCTTGTGCAAGGCTTCCTTCTTCGCAGTCCTTCCATGACAGCTTGCTGTTCCCCCTTAGAAACAATTTTCCTTCACAACACAGCTTGATTTTCTACATCTTTTAGCTATTTGTTGTCTTCACATCAATCATATCCTTTTAGAGCAAAAGGCATTGAAATGATCTCTGATATGAGGGTGAGAGAGAGAGAGAGATATTTGAGAGAGAGGCTTTTTCACAGATGGGATATGGATAGATCGATTAGATCTTTTATTTATCCATCTGCTCTGATATCACTTGTTGGTATCAGATAGACCATTGAGTAAGGATAAAAAATCCACCTGCTCTGATACCACTTGTTGGTATCAGATAGATTAGCTAACGGATGATCTAACCTACTCTTATACCACTTGTTGGTCCCAAAACTGTTGTAGGTATGCTTAGAGGGGGGGGGGGTGAATAAGCCTACCTTCTTTTCTATTTTTTCTTCTAACTCTTTTGGCTCACTTCTAAGATCAGTAACCTTTTGGGAGGTTACTGATTAGAGTGGTTTGCAGAAGCTTAATACTGAGCCGAGTAGAAGTTGTACAACTTTATAAGAGAGAGTGTATGTGTGCATGAAATGCAGTAAGCAGATAAGACGCAAGGATGTATTGAGGTTCGAAGGAGGAGTAATCCTTCTACGTCCTCTCTTCCTCTACACAGGAGGGAACCTTTGTTAAGCTGGTTGATTTATATAGACCTATCTATTACAACCCACCCTTAACAAGTAAGTAGCAAGCCTTCACACAGATACTTGCCTACTTTCCCTTGACCCATACAGGATCCTATTCTACCTACCAGGGTCCTCACTTTCTCTCCTAGAAAGTGGTAAACTCAGCAGGATATTACTCCTCGCACTGAGTACTATGAGACAACTGCATGTTCAAATTTTTATTTGTTCGTCCCTTCTCTCATTCATGGTTTATCACTTTTCATAGTGATATTTCAAAATCTTTCCCTATTTGGTTTTTCGAATGGTGGAAAGAGGTTGGATCAGATTCATCCATCCTACCTCAAAATGTCAAGAAGGGTCTTGAGGTTTTTGCTTCCTCTTCCCGAGCTCAAGCTTATCAAAAGAGTCTTTTATTTCATTCTGAATTAAAAGTTCCATGGATCTTTGCATGGGATTTCTTTTTTCAAAAGTGCCTTCAAGAACCCTGTCCATATTCCTTATTCCGATCTTTTCTCATAAAGTGGTGGGGAAACTTCAAAGCATTTCTTCTGAGAATGCTATTAAACAATTCATTTCAACTGGTGAGAAAGTCAAATTTCAAGGAGAAACCTCCTCTTCAAAGAAAGGAAAAGAAACTGGTGACACTGATAGAGGATTATCGACAAAAGAAAAGATTTTGTTTGAAACTTTCAAGAAATATATTGACCTTCAAAATGAATTCTTTGAATTCATGGCTCAAAAAACAGAAAAAAGTGAGTCTGAAGAATCCACTTCCAATGATCCAATCAGTGGACAAGATCCTTTTGATTTTTAGTTCAGAATCTCTCTCAAAACATAGCAGACAAGAGTGCTAAAGTAGATGAAGAGGTCAAAAGTAATGACAAATGGCAGACAAGAGTGCTCCAAGAAAGTCAAAAGTCGATGAAGAAATTCAAAGATGTGTGCAGATAGTTAAAAGAAGATAAGTAATGACAAATGGCAGACAAGAGTGCTCCAAGAAAGTCAAAAGTCGATGAAGAAATTCAAAAGGTGTGTGCAGATAGTCAAAAGAGAAATCAAAGAAGATATGATATTGCTACAAGACAAAAGGAAATGGCCGACAAATTCAGATGACAAGAAGATGAAGATGAAATCCAAATACAAGTGTAAATTCAAATGTATGTTTTCTTTTCTATAAATAGATAGTTAAGAGCAAAGAAGAGGCAGAGCTCATTTCAGCCAACAATTCTCTAACTAGAATTTATCTACAAAGCGTGAAATCTTGCTTCCTATAAACCTTCAAATCCCTTGTAATATCCATTAAAATTAATCAAAGTATCTACCAAGCTGTCCTTAAGCTTGAATTGTTTCAAATTTGTAAGTTTCAGTATTTTATTTCTTTTATTATATATGACTGCATTCATGACATCCATATTTAGATTTTCAAACAAACTTAGACTTCCATGTTTCTTCTGTCAAAATATTAGGCTTAGACTTCCGTGCGTTTTCTGTGGTCGAAATGGTATCAGAGCCATTAGATCAAGATTCAATAATTCAATATGTTTATAAATCATAATTTTAGTAAGTCTTGTAAAAACTTTCATAGTAATCTTTCTTAGGGGTTTGGAATTTACGTTGGTAAGCTTGTAAGATGGTTGGTAAGCCCTAGGTTGTGGTGTTTCACGCATAGTGTTCCCGTACGACCCTCCTAAGACAGATAATTAGAAAAAGTTTAAGCAATTCTTAAGAAAATTATGGCTATTAGACTTAGAAAATTATTGAATCCAAGTTATAGCAGCTCTAGTCATCATAGTATTGTTCAAAGTAATGAATTACATATGCCTATAAATTACTCAAACTGGACTATTCCAAAAGAACAAATAGAAAACATATACAAGATAGGATCTACAGATTTCAAAGTAGCTTTTTCAATCAAAACACATGAAGAAACTTTAAGTATAAATCAAGAATCTCAAAGTATTCCTTTACTTAATATAAATACAATTAGTAAATACATCAAAAAAGGATATAAATATATTCATATAGGCTTGGTTCAAATAGCAGTGAAACCTTTTGTTTATTTAGGAGTTGACTCACCCATATATTTAGCCTTAAGAGATAAAAGATGTAAAAGGTTTCAAAGTTCAGTAATGTCTTTAGTTCAAACCAATATATGTAATGGTCCAATTTACTTTAATTGTACTCCAAACTTTTCGGTTGATTTAACAGACCAAATGATTTTAGATTCTTTAATATTAGATGTTCATTTACAAGGAGATGAATTTCATAGGAATTGTAAGAATTTTTCTATAATATACAGAGTATATTTTAGGGTAATGTCTTCTCAAATAAATCCTAGATTTAACAGAACACCTACAGCAAAAGAAGAAACAATTTTTTTAGAAATAGATGCTGAAAAACCCACTGTTTTTACCCCAAAAAGATTATAATGGAACGAAATCACAATTTCTGACCAATTCATAATAAATGAACCTCAACCTTTGAGGAATATAGAACGGAGAAACGTAAGTCAAATAATTGAAGGAGAAGATGGTAGAATTATAATAAGATTTAATTCAGTAAGAGAAAGATCAAACATAGATAGACCAGAATCATCAAATTCTAGACAATCCTTTTCAAATTTATCTGATATTCATCAAAGATATAGGTTTACTACCCCAATTCCTGAACCACAAAATTATTCTACTCCTAATTCACCTACTACAGAAAGTATGATAAATGTTATAACAACAGGAAAAGAATTCGAACCTTTAATAGATTTCTTTAAAAAAGAAATGAAAAATGACTATCATAAAGAAAAAAGAATTTGGTATAAAAAATTAGATAAAAAAGTAAGAATCAAATTAAAAGAAGAATGGATTTTAGAAATGAAAAGATTAAAAACTAATATTCCTTTTTATACATTTTTATTAATATTTTTATCAGAGGAAGAGATAAATGATTTTTTGAAAAAACCAGCAATAGAGGTTAACACTAGTTTATACAAAAAATGGACATTTACTAATGATGAAGTTGTTAGTGCAATCCATCCTCCAATCCAACCTTTAAAGATTCAAACATCAAAAGGTGAAGTAATAGCTGATCCTTTTAAAGTAGCAAAAGATAAAGATGAAAATATTAATAGAATAATACATCAAAATAACTTTTCAAATCAAATTCTAAGCACTATAGCTAATCAAGTTGATCACATTTCAAACAAAATCTCAGAAAACGAAAGGCCAAAAACATCCTTTGACACTATTTTAAAACCCTATTTCCAAGCTAATAATAGTTTAGATAAACAGAAAGTAAGCTTTAGTCCAAAGACCGATAATATACTTATGAAGATTTCAAATAAATTAACAGAAATAGGATCTTCTAGCAAAAATATAAATTGCCTAGACACCATAAAAGAAGATAGTGAAGAAAGTGATACCTATGAAGATTCTCAAAGTTCAAAAGAATTAGAAAGTTCAGATTCAGAAAATAACAATATAAAAGAAATAAGTAATAATTTCCAAAATAGTGATAATGAAATTAATAGGATTTTTAAGAAAAGAAAAATTTAGAAATCAAAATACAAGAAATTATTATAGAAGACCTACCCCACAAAGTAAGAAACTTAACATTTTAAGTCTAATATTAGCATCATTTGAAATTTCCAACAACAATTTTAATTTTTATATACCATTTTTGAAATTCAATCTTTTGGATAGAATTCATGAATTTATTATTATCAATTTCGTCTTCGTTTGGTATTTTATCCTCTTGATAATTTTGATTATTTTGACTACCACTAGTACTTGGTATATCTTTTTTGTCTAATAAAATTTTCATTTCTAATTCTATATCTTTTTCTTTTAATTCAAAAATTTCTATCTTCATCTTCTTGTTATCTGAATTTGTCGGCCATTTCCTTTTGTCTTGTAGCAATATCATATCTTCTTTTGATTTCTCTTTTGACTATCTGCACACACCTTTTGAATTTCTTCATCGACTTTTGACTTTCTTGGAGCACTCTTGTCTTCCATTTGTCATTACTTATCTTCTTTGGACTATCTGCACACACCTTTTGAATTTCTTCATCGACTTTTGACTTTCTTGGAACACTCTTGTCTACCATTTGTCATTACTTTTGACCTCTTCATCTACTTTAGCACTCTTGTCTGCCATGTTTTGAGAGAGATTCTAAACTAAAAATCAAAAGGATCTTGTCCACCGATTAGATCATTGGAAGTGGATTCTTCAGACTCAAATTTTTCTGTTTTTTGAGCCATGAATTCAAAGAATTCATTTTGAAGGTGAAGATATTTCTTGAAAGTTTCAAACAAAATCTTTTCTTTTGTCGATAATCCTCTATCAGTGTCACCAGTTTCTTTTCCTTTCTTTGAAGAGGAGGTTTCTCCTTGAAATTTGACTTTCTCACCAGTTGAAATGAATTGTTTAATAGCATTCAAAGAACAAATGCTTTGATCAAATTTTCCCCACCATTTTATGCGAAAAGATCGGAATAAGGAATATAGACAGGGTTCTTGAAGGCACTTTTGGAAAAAGAAATCCCATGAAGAGCAAAGAAGAGGCAGAGCTCATTTCAGCCAACAATTCTCTCACTTGAATTTATCTCCAAAAGCGTGAAATCTTTCTACCTATAGGCCTTCAAATCCCTTGTAATATCCATCAAAATGAATCAAAGTATCTACCAAGTTGTCCTTAAGCTTGAATTATTTTAAATTTGTAAGTTTCAGTATTTTATTTCATTTATTATATATGACTGCATTCATGACATCCATATTTTGATTTTCAAACAAACTCAGACTTCCATATTTCTTCTGTCAAAATATTAGGCTTAGACTTCCGTGCATTTTCTGTGGTCCAAATGATATCAGAGCCATTAATTTAGAACACTAACAATCTTTACTTGTTGAACAAGTTATCTATAAATGTTATGTTTTGAATTATTTCGAATCCCAAGAAGCTTTACTTTATGAGCAAGTTATCTGTAAATGTTAGTAGAAATTTTGGAATTACTTTATATTAAGTTTGATTATCAATAAACTATTGTTACATATCTCTAGAGCAAAAAAACGATGATAATAATGGAGAGCCTTCCATTTGGCTTTATGAGACCTTATGCACGAAAACTATGTGTTTTAAACTTTGATTGTTGTGTATGTCATATTATTTGTGTTGAACTTTAAATAAATGAAATTTCAATCAAGATTACACTACATTAGCTATATCTTTGTCAATTATAGCCTCAAAAGTTTTGAACTCTAATAGTCTTTACTTGGTGAACAAGTTATCTGTAAGTGTTAAGTTTAAAATTACTTTACAGCATATCTATATTAACAATAGATAATGAAACCTTGATTAAAATCACAGTATATTAAATGTAACTATGTCAGTCTCAAAAGACATAATTTAGAACTCTAACAATCTTTACTTGGTGAACAAGTTATCTATAAATGTTATGTTTCGAATTACTTCGAATCCCAGGAAGCTTAACTTGGCGATCAAGTTATCTATAAATGTTATTTGAAAAGTGTTGGGTTACTTTTATATTAAGTTTGATTAGTAATAAACTATTGTAACATCTCTAGATGTATGAAATGATGCTAATAATGTAGACCCTTCCATTTGGCTTTGAGAGAACTTATGCACGAAGACTTTATGTTTAAAACTTTGATTGTTGTGTATGTTCATATTATTTGTGTTGAACTTTAAATGAATGAAATTTCAATCAAGATGACACTACGTTAGCTATATCTTTGTCAATTATAGCCTCAAAAGTTTTGAACTCTAACAGTCTTTACTTGGTGAACAAGTTATCTGTAAGTGTTAAGTTTAAATTATTTTTACAGCATATATATTGTAGCAATAGATAATGAAACAGAATTATATTAGGAATATTGAAACAATTTAGTACATGAAATTTGTACTGGAACTATCAAACCTATTGTTAGGACAATAGAATTTACTGATAAGTTTCCTGATATAATAAAGGATAAAAATCAATTACAGAGATTTTTGGGTTGCTTAAACTATATATCTGACTTTTTCCAAAACTCATAATCATTTGGAAACCCTTATTTTAAACACTGAAAAAGGATCCTCCTCTATGGACGGATGAACATACTAATATTGTTAAGCAAATTAAAACTCAAGTTAAATCACTCCCTTGTTTAGAATACCTAAACAAAATGTCTTTATGATTGTTGAAACAGATGCCTCTGAACAGGGGTATGGAGGGATTCTCAAACAAAAAATTGATTCAAAAGAACAACGTGTTCGCTTTCATTCTGGTTGTTGGTCCGGACCACAACAGAATTATTCAACCTTAAAAAAGAAATTCTTTCAATTGTCTTATGCATATCAAAATTCCAAAGTGATATTTTTAACAAAAGATTTCTTCTTAGAGTTGATTGTAAATCAGCAAAAGAAATTCTTCAAAAGGATGTTAAAAACATTGTTTCAAAACAAATATTGGCTAGATGGCAGACTATTCTGTCAAGCTTTGATTTCGATATGAAATTTATTAAAGGTGAGAATAACTGTTTGCCTGACTTTCTTACCAGAGAATTTCTTCAGAAATCAAAGTAATGAAGAAATCAAATATTCAAAAGGATAACCATTTTCTTGTTACTCAAAATCCATTTCAAAGTCTTACTCCTTTATCCTACGCGCAAACCGCCAGAGCACCGGCTCCACCAACCCCGGTCAAAGGTGAGTCATCTACTCAAAAGGCAATCCTTTAAAAAAATAACTATTTCCTAAAAACAGAAGTCGAGCATATTACTCTGACTATTTTTATGGAACTTCAAACTCTTGCTATTTTGAATGATATTATCAGCAGATACTTTAGAGATGACTGTCTCTGGTATACTGACGATATCACCAAAAATCAAAATTTTTATGAACTCATTTTAGTTGATTCACAATCTGTGGAAATTTTCCATACTATGGATCGTGACAACCCAAAAAGAATTGCCTTTTCAAAATGTATCATAAAGAATGTTTTCAAGGTTGTTGATAATAATAATCTCTACAACTTGAGACCTTTTTCTAAACCAACTTCTCATCCCACTCCTAAAGGATATTCATATCCTGATTATAAAATGGCCTGGTTTAGAGCCTTCCTCAAAAGATCATTTGATCACTCCTGATTTTTCACCTTTCATCATGATTTTGTGAAAACCTCTTTCCCCATTTGGTTCCTCGAATGGTGGCAGACTTTCGGACCTTTGTCTTGCATTTGTCCGTCTGAAATTCCAAAGGCCTATTCATTCTTTATGAATAAATCCTGTGTTGAGCCTTTCAAAAGAGAACTCTTCTTCTTTGCTGAATTCAAGGTTTGGATTCTTTGTTGGAGCTTCTTTTTCAAACAATATAGACCAAAACCTTTCCCTATTTCATTGTAAGGGAATTCAAAATAAAATGGTGGCAAGGTTATTCTGAAAAATTTTGTAACCTTGACGTTATCAAAACCTTCCTTACTACTGGAGTTAAGCCAAAATGGGAGAAACACTCGAAGGTTAGCCTATCTCAACCCATAACTCCAAACCTTTCTCATTACACCTCAAAATTTCCGGCCTTACCAAAACCTTCTAAGGACGAGGTCATACAAGCTCCTTTTGATGATAGTTCCTCGGATTCGGACATCTCCGAAGAGGAAATGAAAATTATAAAAAAGATGACCAAAAATTCTCACAGAAAAAGAAAAAAGAAAAAACACTCATTGTTTCTGAATTAATGATCTTCTTGAATCTGATGAGGATTTATTTGATCCTTTCGGAGGACCATGCAGACAAGAGGATTTATGACTCCCAATCCAAGAAAAAATATATCAAAAAATAGAAAAAAGGGTGAAAAAAAGATCTGCGCAATTAAAAAGAAAGTTTTCCAAGATAAAAATAGAAAAATCTTGGAACAAAAAAGAAGAAAAAATAATCAAAAGAGAGACAAAAAATTCAACAGTCTCCAACCTATCAAAGTATGATTTCCTTTCACAGGTTTCACAGTTTTCCGAATCTATACGTTTCCACACTCCCTTCGTGAAACTATACAACTTAAAAAACTGGGAAAAAGGTGACAGATAACACTACTGACACATCCAACCCAGGAATTCAATAATAGTGGCCGACAAGCGTGCCCAACATCCATTATCAAAAAAGATCAAAAGTCAAAAGCACACAGCTCTTTCACTGTTCATGAACAGTATTCTACTATTCACAGACAGCGACGAGGTGGCTACCGACGAAGAATATTCCAAGGAACATTCCTTTAAAATTCAAATTCAAATGCAGATGCAGATTCAACTCAAATGTAAATTCAAACTCAAATTCAGAATTTGTTTATAAAAGGGCGAACAACTTCAGATCAGATTTACACCAGATTTTACACAAAATCCTCTCTCTTCTCTCTCTCTCTGTGTTCCATATTCAAGAACGAAGTTCTTTCAATAAGTTGTATTTATACGACTGTATTGTAAGACTTCTTACTCATACTCTTTAGTAATTATACTGTATTTCAGTATAAATTTCATGTACTAAATTGTCTCAATAGTCCTAATATAATTCTGTTTATCAATATTTGTGTTATTCCTTTACATGCTCATATATGTTGAATTTATACTGCTCTTCCGCGTAATGGTATCAGAGCCATTTAGTGAATTTATATTTTGAAAAGAAACTTTCAAACTGGAACTATCTGTTCTAATCAAGATTTATAAAGTTTAAATCAAAATTTAGGTAACAACAGTTGGTAAGCCGTTAAATCCGTTGGTAAGGCTGAGTTGGTGTTCCCGGTGGTGTTCCCGTCTAACCTGAAGTGAACGATTGAAAACTTTATCAAATCAAGATTAAAACTATGGCATCTAGTCTAAGATGTATTTTTTCAAAGAATAAATCTACTAATAACACTGGTATTGTTTCGAGTCAAGAAGTATCTATTCCACAGAATTATGCAAACTGGACAATTCCAGAACAACCTATTGAGACTATGTATCAAGTAGGAAAGTTTGATTTCAAACTTGCTTTTTTCAATAAAAACTCATGAAGAAACAATTTCAATTAATAAAGAATTTCAAAGCATTCCTTTATTAAACAATGTTTCAATTCAAACATATCTTAAAAAGGTTTTAGATATATGCATTTCGGTTTAATTCAAGTTGCTATCAAACCTTGATTCATATAGGTGTTAATGCACCTGTTTATATTGCTTTTAGAGATAACAGACTTATTAAATATAAGTCATCTCTTTTATCTATGATTCAAACTAATATATACAATCAAAAATAGACCGAAGAATCTTATCTTAGTTTGAAAAAGTTTGACCTTTTTAGCGGAAATGGCTAAACCATTTCTTTTAATGATATGAACAAATGTATTCAGATGTTTGAAATGTTGATAATTATTTTGAGAAAAGATAAGGACATCATCAATATAGACGATGGAGAATTCAGAATAGTTGTTGAAAATATCATTCATAATATTTTGAAATTCAGAAGGAGCATTTTTAAACCAAAAGGCATTACATTCCATTCGTAATGTCCGAAAGAAACCGTGAATACAATTTTATATTTATCTTTTTCCTTTATTTGAACTTGCCAAAAGCTTGACTTTAAATCAAACTTTGAAATGATTTTAGCATTTTGAAGTCTATTGATGAGGTCTCTTTTGTTAGGAATAGGATATCCAATCCATTCTAAAACCTCATTTAAATGTTTATAATTGATAACAAGCCTAGGTACACCACGTTCCTTTTCTGCTTGATTATTCACAAAGAAGGCCGCGCAACTCCAAGGGGATTTGGAAGGCCTGATTAGTTTTTTCTTTAGAAGAGAATTTGTTGGATACATTTGTAGAATGTTTTGATGTGACAAAACCTTAAGTAACTCTAATATACATAACCAATCTGAGGATAGGTTACTACAATAGAGTTACTACAGAAGATTAAAAGAAATAGAGAAAGTGTTAAAAGGAAGGATACTGAAGAGAATGCTTAAAAAGAATATGTGGCAGGAAGCTACTGGAAGGGACCTTGCCAAAGAAGGAAACAACGAGACAGGAAGCTACGTGGAAGACCATGCCGAAAGCATACTGCATAGGCAGCATGCTACAGAAGCCTCGAGCCACCTGAAGGAGCAAGCCAGAAGAAGAAGCTTCAGAGTGAAGTTAGAGGAGGAAGCTGCAAAGCAGACATGGGGAGAAAAGTCAAAGTTACCGGTAGACACAAGAAGTTATTGGTAGAGAGAAAAGAGAAGAGGAGCCAACCAGAAGAAGACACATGGAAAGCGAAAAGCTGGCATGTGTCAGGAGTGCGGCACAGAAATGATGAAAATCTGTCTACCTTCAACGGGCAGATTTCAAACCCTATAAAGAGGAGGACTGAAGACTAAAGGTGTGTGAGAGAGAAACGCAAAGACGCAAGAGAGATGAAGTGAGCACATCAGAATATCGAAGCTCACAAAGAGAAGCGCCAAAGAAGAGAGAAGAGCTTAAAAAAGAGAATCACAGAAAGAGGGGGTAGCCTTAGAGAAGAGAGTGTTCAAAACGAGCAGATGAAAAGAAGAAGAGTTCAAACACTCCACACCCCAAGAAGATGCACACCTAGTCTACCAGTCAGCAGCAAGCTTCAGCAGAATTAGTCTGTAAACGGAGGCCAAGCTTGCTGCACCCAGTTGAAGAAGAAGTTGATAAACCTCTCTAAAAGGTTGTCTCGGAGTACTCAGTGCGAGGAGTAATGTCCTACTGAGTTTACCACTTGTTAGGAGAGAAAGTGAGGACCCTAGGTGCGTAGTGTAGGATCCTGTGTGGGTCAAAGGAAAGTAGGCAAGCATCTGTGTAAAGCCTTGCTACTTATTCGTTAAGGGTGGGTTGTAACAGATAGATCTATGTAAATCAACCAGCTTAACAATTGCTCCCTCCTGAGAGGAGAAAGAGAGGACGTAGAAGGATCACTCCACCTTCGAACCTCTATACATACTTGCGTCTTTATCTACTTACTACACTTCATGCATACATGCATTCTCTCTAATAAGCTGCACATCTTCTACTTGGCTCAGTATTAAGCTTCTGCAAACCACTCTAATCAGTAACCTCCCAAAAGGTTACTGATATTAAAAGTGAGCCAAAAAATAGTTAGAAGAAAAGTTTGAAAATAAGGTAGGCTTACAAGTTTTGGGACCAACATAATTTATTTCTTCTTTACAAGTTATTAATAGGTCCTGATTCATTTGAATAGGCCTAGCTTTTGTTGGTATAGATTTTTCTTTGAAATTTGGGATATAAGGTAAGGAAACAACATGGGTTTTCCTTTCCCAAAAAGCATTATGGAGATCAGAACATATTTCAGTTTTGATCTTCTTTTCAATATCTTTGACTTTATTCCTAATATTTTCTTTATTTAGTTCTTCTTCTATCTTTAAATAGAATATCTCTTCTTTGAGAGTTTCTAGATGTAATTTCTTATTTTGTATAGAATTTATCTGTTTAAAGATAAAGTGATTTTGGAGAATAGATACTTCTCTATTTTTTATTGGACTTAGAAATTTGAATTTTATGGATTTTCCCATAATTTCAGTTGTAATACCTTCTTCATTAACATGGAGCGGGTATATAGTAGTAAGAAAGGGATTACCTAAAATTATTTCTTGATTAAGGGTTTTGACTAAGATGAAAGGTGTTTTGAAGCAATATCCATTGTTGCAGATATAAGCTTTTGATAGTTTGTATTTTATGCTTAGAGGTGTAGCATTGGCTGCTATTAACCTTTCATTAGTTTTTTCATAATATTTGGAAGGAATTAATCCTTATTTAATACAGTTTTGATCTGCTCCACTATCAATGAGACAAGGAACACTGATTTGAAAATCTTCTATTATAATTGAGTACCATTTTTGATATGATATCTTTTCAATTGCTTGAACAAATTCAGAAGTATTTTGACTAGGAGTATTTTGTTCCTGATTTTTAGAAGATTTTGGAGTATCATTTTGTAAACTGATTTCTCTATAGTTTATTAATGAAAATTTAGCTTCTAATTCTAAATCTTTTGTTTGAATATTTATAACTTCCTTTTGGAGATCATTTATTTCTCTTTTTAGGATATTAATTTCTCTTTTTTAAATCATCAGTTGATATATGTTTTGATATATGAGTAGATGGTAGTTTTTCAAAAAGTTTTGAAATACTAAAAGGTTCAATATTTTGAGGAATTTTGTCTTTTTTAGGTTATTCTTTTGTTGTTATTAATTCTTTTAACCTTAGAAGATATTTTAATCTATCTTCTTCATTTGGTACTTTCTCAATCAGATCGAACAATAGTTCTTGTTCAGTTTTTGAAAATAACATTGATAGATAAAGGACAGAATCCTTCTTTACAGTTATCTTCCTCGTCAGAAGATGTTTAAGTAAATTCTTCTTGAGAATTAAATTCACTGGAGTTAATTGAAGAATTATCTTCTTCAGATTCTTCCTTTTCAGAAATTAGAAGAGCTTAGATTTTGTTTCTCAAATCTTCATTATCATTGAACAATTCGTTTATTTTTGCTTAAGGGGACAAGCAGTCAGCTTTATGCCCTATTTTATGACATTTATAGCAAGTGGGTTGATAATTTTTTGATTTTTTAAATCTTTTCTTATAAGGGTTTTTTGTGTTTTCCTTTTCGGGATTTTTATATCGCTTTTTATTATGTTTTTTAAATCCTTCTAACTTATTTCGTGAAGAATGAGCTTGTATCTTTTGCAAGCCGAATGCTTTACAAAAGGTTCCTACTTTCTTTTTATATCTGGACTTTTCAAATCCATATTTTGATTGAATTTTCAATTCAGCACATAAGGATAAACCTTCTTTTTTGATAAAGGCAAATAATTGCCCAAATGTTATATGTTCAAAGTCAATTCTATCTTGACCTGTAGATTCTTTCAACTTTTGATGAATTCTTGTTCCAAACAACTTTGCAAGACCCGCAATAAATCTTTATTTCCAGAAAGATGCATTACAGTCTGTTCTCTTAAGAACATGAGTAAGGAAAACGTCTTTATACCATCTATAATCAGATAGAGTAGGACAATTTAAGCTTGATAAAATAATTTGAGTAGAGTCTAACTCTTCTATTGGATTACCTATGAAATACATTGCTATTGTTATGATTAAGAAATCAGAAGCATCGCTTTGAATAATTAAGGATCCATCATCTTGTTCTACTATAGCAACATGATTTAGGATTTCTTTTTTATCATTAATACTGATGGAATGATCCCACCAATTTTTTAATTGTCTTGTAATACCTGAAACAATCAAGGCTGCTACAGATTCTTCAGATATGTTTTTTATCTTATAAGCCATTCTGGCCATTCCAAGACAACGATGATAATAATGGAGACCCTTTCATTTGGCTTTCAGAGAACTTATGCACGAAGACTATATGTTTTAAACTTTGATTGTTGTGCATGTTCATATTATTTGTGTTGAACTTTAAATGAATGAAATTTCAATCAAGATACACTACGTTAGCTATATCTTTGTCAATTATAGCCTAAAAAGTGTTGAACTCTAAAAGTTTAAAATTACTTTTACAGCATAGCTATAGTAACAATAGATAATGAAACCTTGATTAAGATCATAGTATATTAAATGTAACGATGTCAGTCTCAAAAGACATAATTTAGAACTCTAATAATCTTTACTTGGTGAACAAGTAATCTATAAATGTTTCTGAAATAATAGAAGATTCAGACAGTAATATTATCCTTAGATTTAGATCTTATAGAGAACATAAAACAAACATTCAAATTCAAGAAGTTAGCTCTAGGCAATCTTTTTCTGAAGCTTCAACTTTTAGAAATCAATTCTATAATCCTAATGTCGAGTTTAAAACTCCTTTATCAAATACGAATTATCAAAATGATAATGAATCTTCGATAGGTTCACCAACTATATCTCAAATGGCAGATCATGGCATTAATATGATAACTAGAGAATTTGTCCTAGATATGCCATATCTTAATAGAGAATTCAATGATATAGATGAAAAGGATAATAAAAACAGGTTTATGAAACTAGACAAACCTTTCAGAATAATTCTGACTGATAAATGGTTAGAAGATTTAAAAATAAATATAAATTCAATTTACCAATATTAAGATGGTTTTATGCTTATTGTCAAATTGAAAACATTCAAGACGTCTATACTCTAGACCAAATTAATGTTCAAACTAGTCTATATAAGAAATGGAACCTAGTTTCTGGTTCGACAATAACCTCTATTCATCCACCTCTCAAAGTATCAAAATACCCATAACTAATGGTGAAGTGATAGCTTCTCCTTTCAAAACCAGGAGGGAAGGTAATGATCCTCCTACCATGAACGATATTAAAAAGATTCATGAACAAAGTAACTTTTCTAATCAAATTTTATCAACAATAGCAAACCAGGTTAACATTTTGTCAAACAAAATTGATTCAAAATTAAGTAATCAACAAGATTCAAGATTTCCTAATAATAGTTCTTCTTCTCATTTTAACCCAAGAAGTTTACCCAGTAATATTGAAGACAAACTCAAACTCCCAAGTAATGAAAACTTATTTGAGAAAATTAATAAACATATTTCATCTTTAGGCTCTACTTCAGGAACTAAGAACATAAGTTGTCTTGATAGAGATAGAGACTCTGAAGATAATCAATCTGAAAATGAATTAAACAGAATCAGGTACAATAGTGGTCATAAAAACTTTTACAGTAGACCTACTCCTCCTGATATTCAATATGAAGAAAGAAATCAATTCAAAAGTTCAAAATATGACGGAAGTTCCATTTTATGAATGGAACATTGACGGTAAATCCGAAAATGAAATTATCAATACTTTACATGAAATTGGAATGGCCAGAATGACTTATAAGATTAAAAACGTATCTGAAGAATCTGTAGCAACCTTGATTGTTTCAGGCTTTACAGGACAATTAAAAAATTGGTGGGATCATTCCATCAGTATTAATGATAAAAAGAAATTCTAATTCATGTTGTTATAGTAGAACAAGATGATGGATCCTTAATTATTCAAAGCGATGCTTCTGATTTCTTAATCATAACAGTAGCAATATATTTCATAGGTAATCCAAAAGAAGAGTTAGACTCTACTCAAATTGTTTTATCAAGCTTAAATTGTCCTACTCTATCTGATTATAGATGGTATAAAGACGTTTTCCTTACTCATGTTCTTAAGAGAACAGACTGTAATGCATCTTTCTGGAAATAAAGATTTATTGCGGGTCTTCCAAAGTTGTTTGGAACAAGAATTCATCAAAAGTTAAAAGAAGCTACAGGTCAAGATAGAATTGACTTTGAACAGATAACATTTGGGCAATTATTTGCCTTTATCAAAAAAGAAGGTTTATCCTTATGTGCTGAATTGAAAATCAATCAAAATATGGATTTGAAAAGTCCAGATATAAAAAGGAAGTAGGAACCTTTTACAAAGCATTCGGCTTGCAAAAGATACAAGCTCCTTCTTCAAGAAATAAGTTAAAAGGATTTCAAAAACATAATAAAAAGAGATATAAAAATCCCAAAAAGGAAAACACAAAAAACCCTTATAAGAAAAGCATTAAAAGATTTAAAAAATCAAAAATTTATTAACCCAATTGCTATAAATTTCATAAAATAGGGCATAAAGCTGATGCTTGTCCCCTTAAGCAAAAAATAAATGAATTGTTCAATGATAATGAAGATTTGAGAAACAAAATCTCAGCTCTTCTAATTTCTGAAATGGAAGAATTTGAAGAAGATAATTCATCAATTAACTCCAGTGAATTTAATTCTCAAGAAGAATTTACTCAAACATATTCTGATGAGGAAGATAATTGTAAAGAAGGATTATGTCCTTTATCTATCAATGTTATAACAAAAACTGAACAAGAACTATTGTTCGATTTCATTGAGAAAGTACCAAATGAAGAAGATAGATTAAAATATCTTCTAATGTTAAAAGAATTAATAACAACAAAAGAAGAACCTAAAAAAGTCAAAATTCTTCAAAATATTGAACCTTTTAGTATTTCAAAACTTTTTGAAAAACTACTATCTATATATCAAAACATATATCAAGTGATGATTTAAAAAGAGAAATTAATATCCTAAAAAGAGAAATAAATGATCTCCAAAAGGAAGTTATAAATCTTCAAACAAAAGATTTAGAATTAGAAGCTAAATTTTCATTAATAAACTATAGAGAAATAAGTTTACAAAATAATACTCCAAAATCTTCTAAAAATTAGGAACAAAATACTCCTAGTCAAAATACTTCTGAATCTGTTCAAGCAATTGAAAAGATATCATATCAAAAATGGTACTCAATTATAACTTCAGTAATAGAAGATTTTCAAAACAGTGTTCCTTATCTCATTGATAGTGGAGCAGATAAAAACTGTATTAAAGAAGGATTAATTTCTTCCAAATATTATGAAAGAACTAATAAAAGGTTAATAGCAGCCAATGCTACACCTCTAAGCATAAAATACAAACTATCAAAAGCTTATATCTGCAACAATGGATATTGTTTCAAAACTCCTTTCATCTTAGTCAAAACCCTTAATCAAGAAATAATTTTAGGTAATCCCTTTCTTACTACTATATACCCGTTCCATGTTAATGGAGAAAGTATTACAACTGAAATTATGGCAAAATCCATAAAATTCAAATTTCTAAGTCCAATAAAAAATAGAGAAGTATCTATTCTTCAAAATCACTTTATCTTTAAACAGATAAATTCTATACAAAATAAGAAATCATATCTAGAAACTCTCAAAGAAGAGATATCCTATTTAAAGATAGAAGAAGAACAAAATGAAGAAAATATTAAGAATAAAGTCAAAGATATTGAAAAGAAGATCAAAACTGAAATATGTTCTAATCTCCCTAATGCTTTCTGGGAAAGGAAAACCCATGTTGTTTTCTTATCTTATAACCTAAATTTCAAAGAAAAATCTATACCAACAAAATCTAGGCCTATTCAAATGAATCAGGACCTATTAATAACTTGTAAAGAAGAAATAAATTCTCTTCTAAAGAAAAAACTAATCAGGCCTTCCAAATCCCCTTGGAGTTGCGCAGCCTTCTATGTGAATAATCAAGCAGAAAAGGAATGTGGTGTCCCTAGGCTTGTTATCAATTATAAACCTTTAAATGAGATTTTAGAATGGATTAAATATCCTATTCCTAACAAAAGAGACCTCATCAATAGACTTCAAAATGCTAAAATCTTTACAAAGTTTGATTTAAAGTCAGGCTTTTGGCAAGTTCAAATAAAGGAAGAAGATAAATACAAAACTGCATTCACGGTTCCTTTCGGACATTACGAATGGAATGTAATGCCTTTTGGTTTAAAAAATGCTCCTTCTGAATTTTAAAATATTATGAATGATATTTTCAACAACTATTCTGAATTCTCCATCGTCTATATTGATGATGTCCTTATCTTTTCTCAAAATATTGATCAACATTTCAAACATCTGAATACATTTGTTCATATCATTAAAAGAAATGGTTTAGCCGTTTCGGCTCAAAAGGCCAAACTTTTTCAAACTAAGATAAGATTCTTAGGTCTATTTTTGATTGTATATATTAGTTTGAATCATAGGTAAAAGAGATGACTTATATTTAATAAGTCTGTTATCTCTTAAAGCAATATAAACAGGTGCGTTAACACCTATATTAACCAAAGGTTTGATAGCAACTTGAATTAAACCGAAATGCATATATCTAAAACCTTTTTTAAGATGTTTTTGAATTGAAACAATGTTTAATAAAGGAATGTTTTGAAATTCTTTATTAATTGAAATCGTTTCTTCATGAGTTTTTATTGAAAAAGCAAGTTTGAAATCAAACTTTCCTACTTGATAGATAGTCTCAATAGGTTGTTCTGGAATTGTCCAGTTTGCATAATTTTGTGGAATAGATAATTCTTGACTGGAAACAATACCAGTGTTATTAGTAGATTTATTTTTTGAAAAAATACTTCTTAGACTAGACGCCATAGTTTTAATCTTGATTTGATAAAGTTTTCAATCGTTCATTCAGGTTAGACGGGAACACCAACTCAAGCTTACCAACGTATTTAACGGCTTACCAACGTTGTTACCTAAATTTTGATTTAAACTTTATAAATCTTGATTAGAACAGATAGTTCAAGTTTGAAAGTTTCTTTTCAAAATATAAATTCACTAAATGGCTCTGATACCATTACGCGGAAGAGGAGTATAAATTCAACATATATGAGCATGTAAAGGAATAACACATATATTGATAAACAAAATTATATTAGGAATATTGAGACAATTTAGTACATGAACTTTATACTGAAATACAGTATAATTACAGAAGAGTATGAGTAAGAAGTCTTACAATACAGTCGTATAAATACAACTTATGGAAAGAACTTCATTCTTGAATATGTAGTACATTAACTATATCTATGTCAATTATAGTCTCAGAAGACATAATTTAGAACTCTAACAATCTTTACTTGGTGAACAAGTTATCTATATATAATAAGTTTCGAATTACTTCGAATCCCAAGAAGATTTACTTAGTGAGCAAGTTATCTGTAAATATTAGTAGAAAATTTTAGAATTGCTTTTATATTAAGTTTGATTATCAATAAACTATTGTTACATATCTCTATAGTAGAAAACGATGATAATAATGGAGACCCTTCCATTTGGCTTTCAGAGACTTTTGCACGAAGACTATATGTTTTAAACTTTAATTGTTGTGCATGTTCATATTATTTGTGTTGAACTTTAAATGAATGAAATTTCAATCAAGATCACACACTACGTTAGCTATATCTTTTTCAATTACAGCCTCAAAAGTTTTGAACTCTAACAGTTTTTACTTGGTGAACAAGTTACCTATAAGTGTTAAGTTTAAAATTACTTTACAACATATCTATAGTAACAATAGATAATAAAACCTTGATTAAGATCATAGTATATTAAATGTAACTATGTCAGTCTCAAAAGACATAATTTAGAACTATAACAATCTTTACTTGGAGAACAAGTTATCTATAAATGTTATGTTTCGAATTACTTTGAATCCCAAGAAGCTTAACTTGGCGATCAAGTTATCTATAAACGTTATTTGAAAAGTATTGAGTTACTTTTATATTAAGTTTGATTAGTAATACACTATTGTTACATCTTAGGAAGTATAAAGTGATGCTAATAATGTAGACCCTTCTATTTTAGCTTTGAGACAACTTACACACTAAGGTTATATGTTTAAAACTTTGATTGTTGTGCATGTTCATAATATTTAATGTAGAACTTTAAATGAATGAAATTTTAATCAAGATCATAGTGCATTAGCTATAAATTTGTGAATTACAGTCTCAAAAGACTTAATTTTGAATTCTAACAATCTTTACTTGGTGAGCAAGTCATCTGTAAATTTTTTGTTTCAAATTACTTTTATAGCATATCTATATTAACTATAGATAATGAAATCTTCATCAAGAACATAGTACATTAACTATAACTACGTCAATTGTAGTCTCAGAAGACATAATTTATAACTCTAACAATCTTTAATTAGTGAACAAGTTATCTATATATGTTAAGTTTCGAATTACTTCGAATCCCAAGAAGTTTTACTTAGTGAACAAGTTATCTGTAAATGTTAGTAGAAAATTTTGGAATTACTTTTATATTAAGTTTGATTATCAATAAATGTTGTTATATATCTCTAGAGCAGAAAACGATGATAATAATAGAGACCCTTCCATTTGGCTTTCAGAGAACTTATGCACGATGACTATATGTTTTAAACATTGATTGTTGTGAATGTTCATATTATTTGTGTTGAACTTTAAATGAATGAAATTTCAATCAAGATCACACTACGTTAGTTATATCTTTGTCAATTATAGCCTCAAAAGTTTTGCACTGTAACAGTCTTTACTTGGTGAATAAGTTATCTGTAAGTGTTAAATTTAAATTATTTTTACAGCATATCTATAGTTACAATAGATAATCAAAACCTTGATTAAGATCATATTATTTTAAATGTAACTATGTCAGTCTCAAAAGACATAATTTAGAACTCTAACAATCATTACTTGGTGAACAAATTATCTATAAATGTTATGTTACGAATTACTTTGAATCCTAAGAAGCTTAACTTGGCGAGTAAATTATCTATAAACGTTATCCAAAAAATATTGAATTACTTTTATATTAAGTTTGATTAGTAATAAACTATTGCTACATCTTTGGAAGTGGAAAATGATGCTAATAATGTAGACCCTTCCATTTTGGCTTTGAGACAACTTACGCACTAAGGTTATATGTTTAAAACTTTGATTGTTGTGCATGTTCATATTATTTAATGTAGAACTTTAAATGAATGAAATTTTAATCATGATCATAGTACATTTGCTATAAATTTGTCAATTAGAGTCTCAAAAGACTTAATTTTGAACTCTAACAATTTTACTTGGTGAACAAGTCATCTGTAAATTTTAAATTTCAAATTACTTTTATAGCATATCTATATTAACTATAGATAGTGAAATCTTCATCAATAACACAGTACATTACCTATAACTATGTCAATTATAATCTCATCTTAAACTTAAAGAATTCTTAAATCTATGATCTAATTATAAATTCATAAAATATTCTCTCCTTAGGTTCCACGCATAGTGTTCCCGTACGACCCTCCTGAGACAGAAAACTAGAAAAGATTAGAACAAACCTTAAGAAATATGGCGATTAGACTTAGAAAATTGTTGAATCCAGGATCTAGTAGTTCAAATTACCAGAACATAGTGCAAAGTAATGAATACCATATGCCTATTAATTATTCAAATTGGACAATACCTAAAGAAAATATAGAAAATATTTATAACGTAGGAACTATTGACTTTAAAATTGCTTTTTCAATCAAAACTCATGAAGAAACATTAAGTATTAATCAAGAATCTCAAAGTATAGCTTTATTAAATAAGAATACTATAAATAAATATATCAAAAAAGGTTATAGATATATTCATATAGGACTAGTACAAATAGCAGTAAACCTCTAGTTCATGTAGGGGTAGATTCACCTATATATTTAGCATTAAGGGATAAAAGATGTAAAAAATATCAAAGTTCATTAATGTCTTTAGTTCAAACAAATATATGTAATGGTCCCATATATTTTAATTGTACTCCAAACTTTTCTGTAGATTTAACTGATCAAATGATTTTAGATTCTCTAATATTGGATGTTCATTTACAAGGGGATGAATTTCAGAGATTTAATAAATAGATTACATTCTGCAAAAATATTTTCAAAATTTGATTTAAAATCAGGATTTTGGCAGATTCAAATTGCTGAAAAAGATAGATATAAAACAGCTTTTACTGTCCCTTTTGGACATTACGAATGGAATGTAATGCCTTTTGGTCTCAAAAATGCACCCTCAGAATTTCAAAGAATTATGAATGATATATTTAATAATTATAGTCATTTTATAATAGTTTATATTGATGATATATTAGTTTATTCAAATGATATTGAACAGCATATAAAACATTTAAATACTTTGTATTATATAATCAAAAAGAATGGTTTAGTTCTGTCTGAATCAAAAATGAAATTATTTCAAACTTTAATAAGATTCTTAGGCCATGATATATATAAAGGATTAATTAAACCCATAAATAGATCAATAAACTTTACTGAAAAATTTCTAGATCAGATAAAAGATAAAAATCAACTTCAAAGATTTTTAGGATGTCTTAATTATATATCAGATTTTTTCCCAGACCTTAGGAAATTATGTAAGCCTCTGTTTGATAGACTTAAGAAGAATCCTCCTGAATGGTCTGTAAAACATACTTAAATAGTTAGACAAATCAAAGATAAGATCAAAGTCCTTCCGTGTCTAGAAATTCCACATCCAAATGCATTCATGATAGTTGAAACAGATGCATCAGATTTAGGATATGGAGGAATACTAAAACAAAGATTACATTCAAAAGAAAATTTGATTAGATTTCATTCTGGTGTTTGGTCAGGACCCCAGAAAAATTATTCAACAATTAAAAAAGAAATTTTATCAATTGTTTTATGTATTTCAAAATTTCAAGATGATCTTTTTAATAAAAAATTTCTTTTAAGAATAGATTGCAAGTCTGCAAAAGAAGTTTTAACCAAGGATGTTCAAAATAGTGTTTCTAAACAAATTTTTGCTAGATGGCAGGCTATCTTGTCTGTTTTTGATTTTGAAATAGAATTTATTAAAGGAGAAAATAATTTTTTACCAGATTTTCTTACAAGAGAATTTTTACAAGGGCATAATTGATTACAAATTTCTTTTCAGATGGAACCCTTCAAAAACCTCTCATCCAAAGATTACGAAATCCCTGAATCCAAAGAAATAGTAAGATATCCTCCTACACCTCAAAAGGCTATTCAGCCAGTCAGACCCCCCTTTCAAAACAGATTTACACCTCTCTCAAATTATTCAAATTTTCCAGAGCTACCTTATAAGTCAGTCCTTGCAGCTCCAAATTGCTCAGATCCCAAAAATATCACTCCTTACCCAAACCACAGGAAAAACAATGATGATGAATCCAAATATATTTCAAAAAGATGGTATGAGGAGATTTGTTTGGCTCCTTATCTGGAGTACCCGAAAGATATCAAAGATTACTTGAGAAGAAAATTTCCTGGTAATGTTTATTGGGATGCAGAGTGTTCAAAGAAAGATAGAATCTTTTATGAGTTAATTTTGGTAGATTCAAATTCTATTGATATTTCCCATAAAAAAGATGATAAAAATGAGATTGTTTATTCAAAGATCATAATTAAAAATGTCATTTCGCAAGTAGAATGGGGAAATTCTTTAGAAAAACCCTTTTCTGTTAGATTCAAACTTCCTTCATACAACTACCATGACTATCGAATGGCATGGTATAGAGTCTTATATGTTCGTCCATTCTCACATTCTTGGAAGTCTTCTTTGATAAACACAGATAGGGCAGTTACAAACAATTTGATAGTTTGGTAATCTATAACAAATAGGACATTGGACAGTTAATCTAGGGATTCTATCACAAAACCAACATGGAATTCTAATTCTAATGGAAAACCTAGGTCTATATGATAATGCCATGAAAATATATAAAACAGAAAATAAACTTACAGTTTGAAAACAAATTCAAGCAAAGGTCTGCTTGGTAGAAATCTTTGATTAAACAAACTTTGAAGATTACAATCTTGAAGGAAATTTGATTACAAGGTGAAGGGTAGAAAGGGTAAGGAATTGGCTAAATGGCTAAATGAGTTCTGCCTCTTCCTTTGATACAAACATCTATTTATACTAAAAACTGAATTTGAATTACAACTGAATTTGAAAGCATTTGAATTTAATTTGAATTGTCGGCAATCCTCATTGGTTAAGACTGTCGGCAGCTTTTGATTGGACCACTTTTCCATTATCTTCTGATTGGACCACTTTTCCATTATCTTCTGATTGGACCACTTTTCCATTATCTTCTGATTGGACCACTTTTCCATTATCTTCTTGTAACCTTTTGAAATTTTCTTCAATCACTTTTGTCTTTGTCTGCTATTTCTGATAATCTTGACAGCATCTTTTGACATCTGAGACGTACCTTTTGACTATCTTTGATTGCTTTGGACACTTCATCATACCATTTTGAAAAATCTTCTTCATTCCAATTTGAAAATCCTTTTGATCCTTATCTCTTTTAGAAATCAAAAGGGTCTTGTTCATCTTGATCCTCTGCTGGTTTATTTGATGTCGATTCCTCTGAATTTGCTTTTTCTGTTCTTTGAGCCATAAATTCAAAAAATTCATTCTGCAAATCTGGATACTTTTTGAAGGTCTCAAATAAAATCTTATCTTTGGCTGATAAATCTCTGTCATCTTTGATTCTTTCTTTTCCCTTTGGTGAAGGGGAAGCTTCATTTTGATATCCGGTCTTTTCTCCTGTTTGAAGAAATCTTTTGATTGATGTTTCTGAACAAATGCTTTGATCAAATTTGGACTACCACTTAATCCTAAAAGACCTAAACAAAGAATAAGGGACTGGTTCATGCATGCATTTTTGAAAGAAAAAATCCCAGATAAAGATCCATGGGACTTTGAACTCTGAATGAAACAACAGACTTTTTTTGATAGGCTGGGGCAACAGAACTGGCTACGAAAACTTCTAAACCTTTTTTGATTGTTTGAGGGAGAATAGAAGAATCTGATCCTATCTTTTTGAACCACTCATAAAACCAAATAGGAAAATTCTTTGAAATATCATTGTGAAAGGTTATGAACCAAGAATGTGAGAAAGGACGAACATATAAGACTCTATACCGTGCCATTCGATAGTCATGGTAGTTGTATGAAGGAAGTTTGAATCTAATAGAAAAGGGTTTTTCTAAAGAATTTCCCCATTCTACTTGGGAAATGACATTTTTAATTATGATCTTTGAATAAACAATCTCATTTTTATCATCTTTTTTATGGGAAATATCAATAGAATTTGAATCTACCAAAATTAACTCATAAAAGATTCTATCTTTCTTTGAACACTCTGCATCCCAATAAACATTATCAGGAAATTTTCTTCTCAAGTAATCTTTGATATCTTTCGGGTACTCAAGATAAGGAGCCAAACAAATCTCCTCATACCATCTTTTTTGAAATATATTTGGATTCATCATCATTGTTTTTCCTGTGGTTTGGGTAAGGAGTGATATTTTTGGGATCTGAGCAATTTGGAGCTGCAAGGACTGACTTATAAGGTAGCTCTGGAAAATTTGAATATTTTGAGAGAGGTGTAAATCTGTTTTGAAAGGGGGGTCTGACAGGCTGAATAGCCTTTTGAGGTGTAGGAGGATATCTTACTATTTCTTTGGATTCAGGGATTTCGTAATCTTTGAATGAGAGGTTTTTGAAGGGTTCCATCTGAAAAGAAATTTGTAATCAATTATGCCCTTGTAAAAATTCTCTTGTAAGAAAATCTGGTAAAGAATTATTTTCTCCTTTGATAAATTCTATTTCAAAATCAAATACAGACAAGATAGCATGCCATCTAGCAAAAATTTGTTTAGAAACAATATTTTGAACATCCTTGGTTAAAACTTCTTTTGCAGACTTGCAATCTATTCTTAAAAGAAATTTTTTATTAAAAGATCATCTTGAAACTTTGAAATACATAGAACAATTGATAAAATCTCTTTTTTGATTGTTGAATAATTTTTCTGGGGTCCTGACCAAACACCAGAATGAAATCTGATAAAATTTTCTTTTGAATGCAATTTTTGTTTTAATATACCTCCATATCCTAATTCTGATGCATCTGTTTCAACTATCATGAATGCATTTGGATGTGGAATTCCTAGACACGGAAGGACTTTGATCTTATCTTTGATTTGTCTAACTATTTGAGTATGTTCTACAGACCATTCAGGAGGATTCTTCTTAAGTCTATCAAACAGAGGCTTACATAATTTCCTAAGGTCTGGGAAAAAATCTGATATATAATTAAGACATCCTAAAAATCTTTGAAGTTGATTTTTATCTTTTATCTGATCTGGAAATTTTTCAGTAAAGTGTATTGATCTATTTATGGGTTTAATTAATCCTTTATATATATCATGGCCTAAGAATCTTATTGAAGTTTGAAATAATTTCATTTTTGATTCAGACAGAACTAAACCATTCTTTTTGATTATATAATACAAAGTATTTAAATGTTTTATATGCTGTTCAATATCATTTGAATAAACTAATATATCATCAATATAAACTATTATAAAATGACTATAATTATTAAATATATCATTCATAATTCTTTGAAATTCTGAGGGTGCACTTTTGAGACCAAAAGGCATTACATTCCATTCGTAATGTCCAAAAGGGACAGTAAAAGCTGTTTTATATCTATCTTTTTCAGCAATTTGAATCTGCCAAAATCCTGATTTTAAATCAAATTTTGAAAATATTTTTGCAGAATGTAATCTATTTATTAAATCTCTCTTATTAGGTATTGGGTATCTAATCCATTGTAAAACTTTGTTTAAAGGTTTGTAATTTATAACTAATCTTGGTACTCCTCTTTCTAATTCTGCTTGTTTTACCACATAAAAAGCTGAACAACTCCAAGGAGATTTCGATTTTCTTATTAATTTCTTTTCCAATAACATTTCTATTTCTTTCTTACAATGTTCTAAAAATTCTTGATTCATTTGAATTGGTCTAGCCTTGGTTGGTATGTTTCTATCATTGAAATTTGATTCATAAGGTAAATCTACTATGTGTTGTTTTCTTTCCCAAAAAGCATTTGGAATATTACTACATAAATCTTTTATAAACAAATCTTGAATTTCTTTTATCTTTTGTTTTATATTTGAATCTTGTAATCTTTCCTCTATCTTTTCATATGTTATTTCTTCTTTTAAAAAATTTATTTGATTTCTTTTCTTTTCTAATAAATTAATCTGTCTAAATATTGAATTATTTTGAAGCATATTTATCTCTCTTTGTTTAACAGGATTAATGAAAGGAAATGAAATCTTTCTACCATGTATATTAGTTTCTAAACCATTATTATCTACTTTAAAAGGGTAAATTTGAGTTAAAAATGGAGTTCCTAAAATTACATCTTGACTTATATCTTTTACTAAGGTAAAAACATTTTTGAAACAATATCCATCACAACATATATGAGCTTGGCTTAATTTATATCTAATATTTAGAGGTTTTGAATTTGCAGTATATAATTGTTCATTTGTTTTTTCATAATAAATTGTAGGTATAATTCCTTCTCTTATAACATTATGGTCAGCACCTGAGTCAAATAAAGCAATTAAATCTAATTTGAAATTTCCAACTACTAATTTGATCTTTATATACCACTTTTGAAATTCTATTTTCTGTATTGAATTAATAAATTTATTATTATCTATTTCATTTTCTAAAGGTATTTTATCTTCTTGAATATTACTTTGACTTGTACTTGGTAAATCTTTCTTATCTATCCAATACTTCATTTCTAATTCTAAATCCTTTTGTTTTAATTCAAAAATATCTTTCTGCATTTGATTAACTTGTTTCTTAAGAATATTGACTTCATTTTGTAAATCTCTAGTAGTTATTTGTTTTATAATATTTTGACTAGGATACTTATCAAATAATTTACCTAAACTAAAATTTTCTTGTATTTGAGGTTTTTGTTTTAATTCTTCTTCTAAAATTAAATCTTTTAATTTATTTAAATATTCTTTTTTAATTTCATTATCTGGAATTTCTTGAATTAAATCAAATATAGCTTCTTTTTTTATCTTTTGATATAACATTTATATTACATAATCCATGACTACTTTGATTTGAATCTGAATTTTCCCTATCCGATTCTTCTTCTTTTTCAGATCCTGAATTTTCTTGTAATCTGTCTAAAATATTATTTAATTCATGTCTTAATTCTCTAACTTTACTTTTCTTTTTCCAGCATCTATCTGCTGTATGGCCTGGTTTACCACAATTCCAACAATTTCCAATAGGTTTCTTTTGATCTTGATTATTTTGATTATTAGATTGTCTTTTATGAAATTTCTTTTTCTTATAACTTTTTCTATGATATTCTTCATTATTTTGTTTCTGTTTAAATCTTCTTTGTTTTTTCTTATATGATGTTGAAGGAGCTTCTATTTTTTCTATTCCAAATGTCTCACAGAAACATCCTAATTCTATTCTTGTATTTTTCTTATCATTTCTATATTTTTGTTGTAATTTAATTCTGAACATAAATTTAATCCTTCTTTTTTGACAAAAGCAAACAATTGACCAAAAGTTAATTCTTCAAAGGGTATATCTTCAAACCCTGTTTCACTCTTAAGTTTTTGAATAATTCTTTCTGCAAATAATTTTGGTAATCCCATTATAAATCTTTCATTCCAAAATGATGAATTACAGTCTTGTCTTCTTAATACTTGGGTTAAAAATACATCCTTATACCATCTATAATCTGTTAAAGTTGGGCATCTTAAATTTGTTAAAACTATCTTTGATGAATTAAATTCTTCTTTTGGATTTCCTATAAAATACATAGATATAGTTATTATCAAATATTCACATGCATCACTTCTTTCTGTATATTCATTTTCTGTGCCTTCTATTAATACTAAAGAGTTATGATTTAGTATCTCATTTTTTGCTTCTATACTTAAAGAATTATCCCACCAGTTTTTGAGTTGACCTGTAAATTCTTGAACTATTAGCATACATGCAGTTTCTTCAGCTTGATTATGTATCTTATAGGCTGCTCTAGCCATTCCCATTTCTTGTAAAGTATTCATTATCTCATATTCTGATTTTCCATCTATATTCCACTCTGTTATTGATAACCCATCATATTTATTTTTTGTAAATTGGTTTCTTTCCTCAAATTGTATATCTACTGGAGTAGGTCTTCTATAATAATTCTTAGTATTTTGATTTTTAAATCTTTTTCTTCTAAAAATTCTATTTACTTCATTATCACTATTTTGAAAATTATTACTTATTTTATTTATTTCTTTTATAGTATTATCTTCATCTGATTCTTGTATATTACTATCATTATCTGAAACATCATTTGAAATATCAGTATTTGAAATATCAGAATTTTCACTTTCATTTTCATTTTCACCTTCTTGTATTGTATCTAAACAGTTTATATTTTTACTAGTAGATCCTAATTCAGATAATTTATTTGAAATCTTTACTAATATATTATCAGTCTTTGGACTAAAACTTACTTTCTGCTTTTCTAGACTATTATTTATCTGAAAATATGGTTTTGAAATTTCATTAAAGGGTGTTTTAGGCTTATCACCATCTAATAGCTTATTTGATATATGATCTACTTGATTAGCTATTGTACTTAATATTTGATTTGAAAAATTATTTTGATGTATTATTCTATTAATGTTTTCATTACTATCCTTAGCTACTTTGAAAGGATCGGCTGGGATTTCTCCTTTAAGAGTTTGAATTTTTAGAGATTGAAGAGGAGGGTGTATAGCACTAAGTACTTCATCATTAATTAAAGTCCATTTTTTATATAAGCTAGTATTTACTTCTATTGCAGGTTTGTTTAAAAAATCATTTATACCTTCCTTTGATAAAAATATTAATAAAAAAGTGTAAAAAGGAATATTTGTTTTTAATTTTTTCATTTCTAAAACCCATTCTTCTTTTAACTTAGTTCTTATTTTCTTTTCTAATTGTTTATACCAAATTCTTTTTTCTTTATGATAATCATCTTTCATTTCTTTTTTGAAAAAATCTAGCATAGGTTCAAATTCTTTTCCTGTTGTTATAACATTTATCATGCTTTCTGTATTAGGTGAATTTGGAGCAAAATTATTTTGAGTTGGTGAATTTGAGGCAGAATAACTATGAGTTTCTGGAATTGGTGTAGTAAATCTATATCTTTGATGTATATCAGAAAAGTTTAAAAAAGATTGTCTTGATCTAGAAGATTCTGGTTTATCTTGATTAGGTCTTTCTCTTAGTGAATTAAATCTTATAATAATTCTTCCATCTTCTTGTTCTGTTATTTGACTAACATCTCTTCTTTCTATATTTCTTAAGGGTTGTCGTTCATTTATGATGAATTGATCAGGTATTGTAATTTCATTCCATTTTAATCTTTTAGGTGTAAAAATTGTAGGTTTCTCTGCATCTATTTCTAACAATATTGTTTCTTCTTTGGATGTAGGTAGTCTATTAAATCTGGGATTAATTTGAGAAGACATTAATCTAAAATATACTCTATATATTATTGCAAAATTTTTACAATTTTTATGAAATTCATCCCCTTGTAAATGAACATCCAATATTAGAGAATCTAAAATCATTTGATCAGTTAAATCTACAGAAAAGTTTGGAGTACAATTAAAATATATGGGACCATTACATATATTTGTTTGAACTAAAGACATTAATGAACTTTGATATTTTTTACATCTTTTATCCCTTAATGCTAAATATATAGGTGAATCTACCCCTACATGAACTAGAGGTTTTACTGCTATTTGTACTAGTCCTATATGAATATATCTATAACCTTTTTTGATATATTTATTTATAGTATTCTTATTTAATAAAGCTATAATTTGAGATTCTTGATTAATACTTAAAGTTTCTTCATGAGTTTTGATTGAAAAAGCAATTTTAAAGTCAATAGTTCCTACGTTATAAATATTTTCTATATTTTCTTTAGGTATTGTCCAATTTGAATAATTAATAGGCATATGGTATTCATTACTTTGCACTATGTTCTAGTAATTTGAACTACTAGATCCTGGATTCAACAATTTTCTAAGTCTAATCGCCATATTTCTTAAGGTTTGTTCTAATCTTTTCTAGTTTTCTGTCTCAGGAGGGTCGTACGGGAACACTATGCGTGGAACACCTCTAACCTGGGCTTACCAACCGACTTACAAGCTTACCAACGTAAAGTCCAAACCCCGAATTCAGAGAACTATGAAGATTCTAACAAAACTTATGAAAATATGAATCTTAAACTTAAAGAATTCTTAAATTAGATCTATCCCTAGATTAACTGTCCAATGTCCTATTTGTTATAGATTACCAAACTATCAAATTGTTTGCAACTGCCCTATCTGTGTTTATCAAAGAAGACTTCAGCAATAGAATGGTATCAGAGCCAACAAAGAACGAGAGAATATTTTATGAATTTATAATTAGATCATAGATTTAAGAATTCTTTAAGTTTAAGATTCATATTTTCATAAGTTTTGTTAGAATCTTCATAGTTCTCTGAATTAGGGGTTTGGACTTTACGTTGGTAAGCTTGTAAGTCGGTTGGTAAGCCCAGGTTAGAGGTGTTCCACGCATAGTGTTCCCGTACGACCCTCCTGAGACAGAAAACTAGAAAAGATTAGAACAAACCTTAAGAAATATGGCGATTAGACTTAGAAAATTGTTGAATCCAGGATCTAGTAGTTCAAATTACTAGAACATAGTGCAAAGTAATGAATACCATATGCCTATTAATTATTCAAATTGGACAATACCTAAAGAAAATATAGAAAATATTTATAACGTAGGAACTATTGACTTTAAAATTGTTTTTTCAATCAAAACTCATGAAGAAACATTAAGTATTAATCAAGAATCTCAAATTATAGCTTTATTAAATAAGAATACTATAAATAAATATATCAAAAAAGGTTATAGATATATTCATATAGGACTAGTACAAATAGCAGTAAAACCTCTGGTTCATGTAGGGGTAGATTCACCTATATATTTAGCATTAAGGGATAAAAGATGTAAAAAATATCAAAGTTCATTAATGTCTTTAGTTCAAACAAATATATGTAATGGTCCCATATATTTTAATTGTACTCCAAACTTTTCTGTAAATTTAACTGATCAAATGATTTTAGATTCTCTAATATTGGATGTTCATTTACAAGGGGATGAATTTCATAAAAATTGTAAAAATTTTGCAATAATATATAGAGTATATTTTAGATTAATGTCTTCTCAAATTAATCCCAGATTTAATAGACTACCTACATCCAAAGAAGAAACAATATTGTTAGAAATAGATGCAGAAAAACCTACAATTTTTACACCTAAAAGATTAAAATGGAATGAAATTACAATACCTGATCAATTCATCATAAATGAACCGCAACCCTTAAGAAATATAGAAAGAAGAGATGTTAGTCAAATAACAGAACAAGAAGATGGAAGAATTATTATAAAATTTAATTCACTAAGAGAAAGACCTAATCAAGATAAACCAGAATCTTCTAGATCAAGACAATCTTTTTTAAACTTTTCTGATATACATCAAAGATATAGATTTACTACACCAATTCCAGAAGCTCATAGTTATTCTGCCTCAAATTCACCAACTCAAAATAATTTTGCTCCAAATTCACCTAATACAGAAAGCATGATAAATGTTATAACAACAGGAAAAGAATTTGAACCTATGCTAGATTTTTTCAAAAAAGAAATGAAAGATGATTATCATAAAGAAAAAAGAATTTGGTATAAACAATTAGAAAAGAAAATAAGAACTAAGTTAAAAGAAGAATGGGTTTTAGAAATGAAAAAATTAAAAACAAATATTCCTTTTTACACTTTTTTATTAATATTTTTATCAAAGGAAGGTATAAATGATTTTTTAAACAAACCTGCAATAGAAGTAAATACTAGCTTATATAAAAAATGGACTTTAATTAATGATGAAGTACTTAGTGCTATACACCCTCCTCTTCAATCTTTAAAAATTCAAACTCTTAAAGGAGAAATCCAAGCCGATCCTTTCAAAGTAGCTAAGGATAGTAATGAAAACATTAATAGAATAATACATCAAAATAATTTTTCAAATCAAATATTAAGTACAATAGCTAATCAAGTAGATCATATATCAAATAAGCTATTAGATGGTGATAAGCCTAAAACACCCTTTAATGAAATTTCAAAACCATATTTTCAGATAAATAATAGTCTAGAAAAGCAGAAAGTAAGTTTTAGTCCAAAGACTGATAATATATTAGTAAAGATTTCAAATAAATTATCTGAATTAGGATCTACTAGTAAAAATATAAACTGTTTAGATACAATACAAGAAGGTGAAAATGAAAATGAAAGTGAAAATTCTGATATTTCAAATACTGATATTTCAAATGATGTTTCAAATAATGATAGTAATATACAAGAATCAGATGAAGATAATACTATAAAAGAAATAAATAAAATAAGTAATAATTTTCAAAATAGTGATAATGAAGTAAATAGAATTTTTAGAAGAAAAAGATTTAAAAATCAAAATACTAAGAATTATTATAGAAGACCTACTCCAGTAGATATACAATTTGAGGAAAGAAACCAATTTACAAAAAATAAATATGATGGGTTATCAATAACAGAGTGGAATATAGATGGAAAATCAGAATATGAGATAATGAATACTTTACAAGAAATGGGAATGGCTAGAGCAGCCTATAAGATACATAATCAAGCTGAAGAAACTGCATGTATGCTAATAGTTCAAGGATTTACAGGTCAACTCAAAAACTGGTGGGATAATTCTTTAAGTATAGAAGCAAAAAATGAGATACTAAATCATAAATCTTTAGTATTAATAGAAGGCACAGAAAATGAATATACAGAAAGAAGTGATGCATGTGAATATTTGATAATAACTATATCTATGTATTTTATAGGAAATCCAAAAGAAGAATTTAATTCATCAAAGATAGTTTTAACAAATTTAAGATGCCCAACTTTAACAGATTATAGATGGTATAAGGATGTATTTTTAACCCAAGTATTAAGAAGACAAGACTGTAATTCATCATTTTGGAATGAAAGATTTATAATGGGATTACCAAAATTATTTGCAGAAAGAATTATTCAAAAACTTAAGAGTGAAACAGGGTTTGAAGATATACCCTTTGAAGAATTAACTTTTGGTCAATTGTTTGCTTTTGTCAAAAAAGAAAGATTAAATTTATGTTCAGAATTAAATTACAACAAAAATATAGAAATGATAAGAAAAATACAAGAATAGAATTAGGATGTTTCTGTGAGACATTTGGAATAGAAAAAATAGAAGCTCCTTCAACATCATATAAGAAAAAACAAAGAAGATTTAAACAGAAACAAAATAATGAAGAATATCATAGAAAAAGTTATAAGAAAAAGAAATTTCATAAAAGACAATCTAATAATCAAAATAATCAAGATCAAAAGAAACCTATTGGAAATTGTTGGAATTGTGGTAAACCAGGCCATACAGCAGATAGATGCTGGAAAAAGAAAAGTAAAGTTAGAGAATTAAGACATGAATTAAATAATATTTTAGACAGATTACAAGAAAATTCAGGATCTGAAAAAGAAGAAGAATCGGATAGGGAAAATTCAGATTCAAATCAAAGTAGTCATGGATTATGTAATATAAATGTTATATCAAAAGATAAAAAAAGAAGCTATATTTGATTTAATTCAAGAAATTCCAGATAATGAAATTAAAAAAGAATATTTAAATAAATTAAAAGATTTAATTTTAGAAGAAGAATTAAAACAAAAACCTCAAATACAAGAAAATTTTAGTTTAGGTAAATTATTTGATAAGTATCCTAGTCAAAATATTATAAAACAAATAACTACTAGAGATTTACAAAATGAAGTCAATATTCTTAAGAAACAAGTTAATCAAATGCAGAAAGATATTTTTGAATTAAAACAAAAGGATTTAGAATTAGAAATGAAGTATTGGATAGATAAGAAAGATTTACCAAGTACAAGTCAAAGTAATATTCAAGAAGATAAAATACCTTCAGAAAATGAAATAGATAATAATAAATTTATTAATTCATTACAGAAAATAGAATTTCAAAAGTGGTATATAAAGATCAAATTAGTAGTTGGAAATTTCAAATTAGATTTAATTGCTTTATTTGATTCAGGTGCTGATCATAATGTTATAAGAGAAGGAATAATACCAACAATATATTATGAAAAGACAAATGAACAATTATATACTGCTAATTCAAAACCTTTGAATATTAGATATAAATTAAGTCAAGCTCATATATGTTGTGATGGATATTGTTTCAAAAATGTTTTTACCTTGGTAAAAGATATAAGTCAAGATGTAATTTTAGGAACTCCGTTTTTAACTCAAATTTACGCTTTTAAAGTAGATAATAATGGTTTAGAAACTAATATACATGGTAGAAAGATTTCATTTCCTTTCATTAATCCTGTTAAACAAAGAGAGATAAATATGCTTCAAAATAATTCAATCTTTAGGCAGATTAATTTAATAGAAAGAAAAAGAAATCAAATAAATTTTTTAAAAGAAGAAATAACATATGAAAAGATAGAGGAAAGATTACAAGATTCAAATATAAAACAAAAGATAAAAGAAATTCAAGATTTGTTTATAAAAGATTTATGTAGTAATATTCCTAATGCATTTTGGGAAAGAAAACAACACATAGTAGATTTACCTTATGAATCAAATTTCAATGATAGAAACATACCAACCAAGGCTAGACCAATTCAAATGAATCAAGAATTTTTAGAACATTGTAAGAAAGAAATAGAAATGTTATTGGAAAAGAAATTAATAAGAAAATCAAAATCTCCTTGGAGTTGTTCAGCTTTTTATGTGGTAAAACAAGCAAAATTAGAAAGAGGAGTACCAAGATTAGTTATAAATTACAAACCTTTAAAAAAAGTTTTACAATGGATTAGATACCCAATACCTAATAAGAGAGATTTAATAAATAGATTACATTCTGCAAAAATATTTTCAAAATTTGATTTAAAATCAGGATTTTGGCAGATTCAAATTGCTGAAAAAGATAGATATAAAACAGCTTTTACTGTCCCTTTTGGACATTACGAATGGAATGTAATGCCTTTTGGTCTCAAAAATGCACCCTCAGAATTTCAAAGAATTATGAATGATATATTTAATAATTATAGTCATTTTATAATAGTTTATATTGATGATATATTAGTTTATTCAAATGATATTGAACAGCATATAAAACATTTAAATATTTTGTATTATATAATCAAAAAGAATGGTTTAGTTCTGTCTGAATCAAAAATGAAATTATTTCAAACTTCAATAAGATTTTTAGGTCATGATATATATAAAGGATTAATTAAACCCATAAATAGATCAATAAACTTTACTGAAAAATTTCCAGATCAAATAAAAGATAAGAATCAACTTCAAATGTTTCTAGGATGTCTAAATTATATAGCAGATTTCTTTCCAGACCTTAGAAAATTATGTAAACCTTTATTTGACAGACTTAAAAAGAATCCTCCAGAATGGTCTTTAGAACATACTCAAATAGTCAGACAAATCAAAGATAAGATTAAGGTTCTTCCATGTCTAGGTATACCTCATCCAAATGCATTCATGATAGTTGAAACAGATGCATCAGAATTTGGATATGGAGGTATATTAAAACAAAAATTGCATTCAAAAGAAAATTTAATCAGATTTCATTCTGGTGTTTGGTCAGGACCCCAGAAAAATTATTCAACAATCAAAAAGAGATTTTATCAATTGTTCTATGTATTTCAAAGTTTCAAGATAATCTTTTTAATAAAAAATTTCTTTTAAGAATAGATTGCAAGTCTGCAAAAGAAGTTTTAACCAAGGAAGTTCAAAATATTGTTTCTAAACAAATTTTTGCTAGATGGCAGGCTATTTTGTCTGTATTTGATTTTGAAATAGAATTTATCAAAGGAGAAAATAATTCTTTACCAGATTTTCTTACAAGAGAATTTTTACAAGGGCATAATTGATTACAAATTTCTTTTCAGATGGAACCCTTCAAAAACCTCTCATCCAAAGATTACGAAATCCCTGAATCCAAAGAAATAGTAAGATATCCTCCTACACCTCAAAAGGCTATTCAGCCTGTCAGACCCCCCTTTCAAAACAGATTTACACCTCTCTCAAATTATTCAAATTTTCCAGAGCTACCCTATAAGTCAGTCCTTGCAGCTCCAAATTGCTCAGATCCCAAAAATATCACTCCTTACCCAAACTACAGGAAAAACAATGATGATGAATCCAAATATATTTCAAAAGGATGGTATGAGGAGATTTGTTTGGCTCCTTACCTTGAGTACCCGAAAGATATCAAAGATTACTTGAGAAGAAAATTTCCTGATAATGTTTATTGGGATGCAGAGTGTTCAAAGAAAGATAGAATCTTTTATGAGTTAATTTTGGTAGATTCAAATTCTATTGATATTTCCCATAAAAAGATGATAAAAATGAGATTGTTTATTCAAAGATCATAATTAAAAATGTCATTTCCCAAGTAGAATGGGGAAATTCTTTAGAAAAACCCTTTTCTGTTAGATTCAAACTTCCTTCATATAACTACCATGACTATCGAATGGCATGGTATAGAGTCTTATATGTTCGTCCTTTTTCACATTCTTGGTTCATAACCTTTCACAATGATATTTCAAAGAATTTTCTTATTTGGTTTATGAGTGGTTCAAAAAGATAGGATCAGATTCTTCAATTCTCCCTCAAACTATCAAAAAAGGTCTAGAAGTCTTTGTTGCAAGTTCTGTTGCCCCAGCTTATCAAAAGAGTCTTTTGTTTCATTCAGAGTTCAAAGTCCCATGGATCTTTGCCTGGGATTTTTTCTTTCAAAAATGTATGCAAGAACCTGTCCCTTACTCCTTGTTTAGGTCTTTTAGGATTAAGTGGTGGTCCAAATTTGATCAAAGCATTTGTTCAGAAAAATCAATTACAAAATTTCTTCAAACAGGAGAAAAGACCAGATATCAAAATGATGCTTCCCCTTCACCAAAGGGAAAGGAAAGAATCAAAGATGACAGAGATTTAACAGCCAAAGATAAGATTTTATTTGAGACCTTCAAAAAGTATCTTTTTGAGTTGACCTGTAAATCCTTGAACTATTAGCATACATGCAGTTTCTTCAGCTTGATTATGTATCTTATAAGCTGCTCTAGCCATTCCCATTTCTTGTAAAGTATTCATTATCTCATATTGTCTTCTTTGATAAACACAAATAGGGCAGTTGCAAACAATTTGATAGTTTGGTAATCTATAACAAATAGGACATTGGACAGTTAATCTAGGGATTCTATCATAAAACCAACATGGAATTCTAATTCTAATGGAAAACCTAGGTCTATATGATAATGCCATGAAAATATATAAAACAGAAAATAAACTTACAGTTTGAAAACTGATTCAAGCAAAGGTCTGCTTGGTAGAAATCTTTGATTAAACAAACTTTGAGGATTACAATCTTGAAAGAAATTTGATTACAAGGTGAAGGATAGAAAAGCAAAGGAATTGGCTAAATGGCTAAATGAGTTCTGCCTCTTCCTTTGATACAAACATCTATTTATACTAAAAACTGAATTTGAATTACAACTGAATTTGAAAGCATTTGAATTTAATTTGAATTGTCGGCAATCCTCATTGGTTAAGACTGTCGGCAGCTTTTGATTGGACCACTTTTCCATTATCTTCTGATTGGACCACTTTTCCATTATCTTCTTGTAACCTTTTGAAATTTTCTTCAATCACTTTTGTCTTTGTCTGCTATTTCTGATAATCTTGACAGCATCTTTTGACATCTGAGACGTACCTTTTGACTATCTTTGATTGCTTTGGACACTTCATCATACCATTTTGAAAAATCTTCTTCATTCCAATTTGAAAAATCCTTTTGATCCTTATCTCTTTTAGAAATCAAAAGGGTCTTGTTCATCTTGATCCTCTGCTGGTTTATTTGATGTCGATTCCTCTGAATTTGCTTTTTCTGTTCTTTGAGCCATAAATTCAAAAAATTCATTCTGCAAATCTGGATACTTTTTGAAGGTCTCAAATAAAATCTTATCTTTGGCTGTTAAATCTCTGTCATCTTTGATTCTTTCCTTTCCCTTTGGTGAAGGGGAAGCTTCATTTTGATATCTGGTCTTTTCTCCTGTTTGAAGAAATTTTGTAATTGATTTTTCTGAACAAATGCTTTGATCAAATTTGGACCACCACTTAATCCTAAAAGACCTAAACAAGGAGTAAGGGACAGGTTCTTGCATACATTTTTGAAAGAAAAAATCCCAGGCAAAGATCCATGGGACTTTGAACTCTGAATGAAACAATAGACTCTTTCGATAAGCTGGGGCAACAGAACTTGCAACAAAGACTTCTAGACCTTTTTTGATAGTTTGAGGGAGAATTGAAGAATCTGATCCTATCTTTTTGAACCACTCATAAAACCAAATAGGAAAATTCTTTGAAATATCATTGTGAAAGGCTATGAACCAAGAATGTGAAAAAGGACGAACATATAAGACTCTATACCATGCCATTCGATAGTCATGGTAGTTATATGAAGGAAGTTTGAATCTAACAGAAAAGGGTTTTTCTAAAGAATTTCCCCATTCTACTTGGGAAATGACATTTTTAATTATGATCTTTGAATAAACAATCTCATTTTTATCATCTTTTTTATGGGAAATATCAATAGAATTTGAATCTACCAAAATTAACTCATAAAAGATTCTATCTTTCTTTGAACACTCTGCATCCCAATAAACATTATCAGGAAATTTTCTTCTCAAGTAATCTTTGATATCTTTCGGGTACTCAAGGTAAGGAGCCAAACAAATCTCCTCATACCATCCTTTTGAAATATATATGGATTCATCATCATTGTTTTTCCTGTAGTTTGGGTAAGGAGTGATATTTTTGGGATCTGAGCAATTTGGAGCTGCAAGGACTGACTTATAGGGTAGCTCTGGAAAATTTGAATAATTTGAGAGAGGTGTAAATTTGTTTTGAAAGGGGGGTCTGACAGGCTGAATAGCCTTTTGAGGTGTAGGAGGATATCTTACTATTTCTTTGGATTCAGGGATTTCGTAATCTTTGGATGAGAGGTTTTTGAAGGGTTCCATCTGAAAAGAAATTTGTAATCAATTATGCCCTTGTAAAAATTCTCTTGTAAGAAAATCTGGTAAAGAATTATTTTCTCCTTTGATAAATTCTATTTCAAAATCAAATACAGACAAGATAGCCTGCCATCTAGCAAAAATTTGTTTAGAAACAATATTTTGAACTTCCTTGGTTAAAACTTCTTTTGCAGACTTGCAATCTATTCTTTAAAGAAATTTTTTACTAAAAAGATCATCTTGAAACTTTGAAATACATAGAACAATTGATAAAATCTCTTTTTTGATTGTTGAATAATTTTTCTAGGGTCCTGACCAAACACCAGAATGAAATCTGATTAAATTTTCTTTTGAATGCAATTTTTGTTTTAATATACCTCCATATCCTAATTCTGATGCATCTGTTTCAACTATCATGAATGCATTTGGATGAGGTATACCTAGACATGGAAGAACCTTAATCTTATCTTTGATTTGTCTGACTATTTGAGTATGTTCTAAAGACCATTCTGGAGGATTCTTTTTAAGTCTGTCAAATAAAGGTTTACATAATTTTCTAAGGTCTGGAAAGAAATCTGCTATATAATTTAAACATCCTAGAAACCTTTGAAGTTGATTCTTATCTTTTATTTGATCTGGAAATTTTTCAGTAAAGTTTATTGATCTATTTATGGGTTTAATTAATCCTTTATATATATCATGACCTAAAAATCTTATTGAAGTTTGAAATAATTTCATTTTTGATTTAGACAGAACTAAACCATTCTTTTTGATTATATAATACAAAATATTTAAATGTTTTATATGTTGTTCAATATTATTTGAATAAACTAATATATCATCAATATAAACTATTATAAACTGACTATAATTATTAAATATATCATTCATAATTCTTTGAAATTCTGAGGGTGCATTTTTGAGACCAAAAGGCATTACATTCCATTTGTAATGTCCAAAAGGGACAGTAAAAGCTGTTTTATATCTATCTTTTTCAGCAATTTGAATCTGCCAAAATCCTGATTTTAAATCAAATTTTGAAAATATTTTTGCAGAATGTAATCTATTTATTAAATCTCTTTTATTAGGTATTGGGTATCTAATCCATTGGACAGAAAACTAGAAAAGATTAGAACAAACCTTAAGAAATATGGCGATTAGACTTAGAAAATTGTTGAATCCAGGATCTAGTAGTTCAAATTACCAGAACATAGTGCAAAGTAATGAATACCATATGCCTATTAATTATTCAAATTGGACAATACCTAAAGAAAATATAGAAAATATTTATAACGTAGGAACTATTGACTTTAAAATTGCTTTTTCAATCAAAACTCATGAAGAAACATTAAGTATTAATCAAGAATCTCAAAGTATAGCTTTATTAAATAAGAATACTATAAATAAATATATCAAAAAAAGGTTATAGATATATTCATATAGGACTAGTACAAATAGCAGTAAAACCTCTAGTTCATGTAGGGGTAGATTCATCTATATATTTAGCATTAAGGGATAAAAGATGTAAAAAATATCAAAGTTCATTAATGTCTTTAGTTCAAACAAATATATGTAATGGTCCCATATATTTTAATTGTACTCCAAACTTTTCTGTAGATTTAACTGATCAAATGATTTTAGATTCTCTAATATTGGATATTCATTTACAAGGGGATGAATTTCATAAAAATTGTAAAAATTTTGCAATAATATATAGAGTATATTTTAGATTAATGTCTTCTCAAATTAATCCCTGATTTAATAGACTACCTACATCCAAAGAAGAAACAATATTGTTAGAAATAGATGCAGAGAAACCTACAATTTTTACACCTAAAAGATTAAAATGGAATGAAATTACAATACCTGATCAATTCATCATAAATGAACCACAACCCTTAAGAAATATAGAAAGAAGAGATGTTAGTCAAATAACAGAACAAGAAGATGGAAGAATTATTATAAGATTTAATTCACTAAGAGAAAGACCTAATCAAGATAAACCAGAATCTTCTAGATCAAGACAATCTTTTTTTAACTTTTCTGATATACATCAAAGATATAGATTTACTACACCAATTCCAGAAACTCATAGTTATTCTGCCTCAAATTCACCAACTCAAAATAATTTTGCTCCAAATTCACCTAATACAGAAAGCATGATAAATGTTATAACAACAGGAAAAGAATTTGAACCTATGCTAGATTTTTTCAAAAAAAGAAATGAAAGATGATTATCATAAAGAAAAAAGAATTTGGTATAAACAATTAGAAAAGAAAATAACAACTAAGTTAAAAGAAGAATGGGTTTTAGAAATGAAAAAATTAAAAACAAATATTCCTTTTTACACTTTTTTATTAATATTTTTATCAAAGGAAGGTATAAATGATTTTTTAAACAAACCTGCAATAGAAGTAAATACTAGCTTATATAAAAAATGGACTTTAATTAATGATGAAGTACTTAGTGCTATACACCCTCCTCTTCAATCTTTAAAAATTCAAACCCTTAAAGGAGAAATCCAAGCCGATCCTTTCAAAGTAGCTAAGGATAGTAATGAAAACATTAATAGAATAATACATCAAAATAATTTTTAAAATCAAATATTAAGTACAATAGCTAATCAAGTAGATCATATATCAAATAAGCTATTAGATGGTGATAAGCCTAAAACACCCTTTAATGAAATTTAAAAACCAAATTTTCAGATAAATAATAGTCTAGAAAAGCAGAAAGTAAGTTTTAGTCCAAAGACTGATAATATATTAGTAAAGATTTCAAATAAATTATCTGAATTAGGATCTACTAGTAAAAATATAAACTGTTTAGATACAATACAAGAAGGTGAAAATGAAAATGAATGTGAAAATTCTGATATTTCAAATACTGATATTTCAAATGATGTTTCAGATAATGATAGTAATATACAAGAATCAGATGAAGATAATACTATAAAAGAAATAAATAAAATAAGTAATAATTTTCAAAATAATGATAATGAAGTAAATAGAATTTTTAGAAGAAAAAGATTTAAAAATCAAAATACTAAGAATTATTATAGAAGACCTACTCCAGTAGATATGCAATTTGAAGAAAGAAACCAATTTACAAAAAATAAATATGATGGTTTATCAATAACAGAGTGGAATATAGATGGAAAATCAGAATATGAGATAATGAATACTTTACAAGAAATGGGAATGGCTAGAGCAGCTTATAAGATACATAATCAAGCTGAAGAAACTGAATGTATGCTAATAGTTCAAGGATTTACAGGTCAACTCAAAAACTGGTGGGATAATTCTTTAAGTATAGAAGCAAAAAAAGAGATACTAAATCATAAATCTTTAGTATTAATAGAAGGCACAGAAAATGAATATACAGAAAGAAGTGATGCATGTGAATATTTGATAATAACTATATCTATGTATTTTATAGGAAATCCAAAAGAAGAATTTAATTCATCAAAGATAGTTTTAACAAATTTAAGATGCCCAACTTTAACAGATTATAGATGGTATAAGGATGTATCCCAAAAATATCACTCCTTACCCAAACTACAGGAAAAACAATGATGATGAATCCAAATATATTTCAAAAGGATGGTATGAGGAGATTTGTTTGGCTCCTTACCTTGAGTACCCGAAAGATATCAAAGATTACTTGAGAAGAAAATTTCCTGATAATGTTTATTGGGATGCAGAGTGTTCAAAGAAAGATAGAATCTTTTATGAGTTAATTTTGGTAGATTCAAATTCTATTGATATTTCCCATAAAAAAGATGATAAAAATGAGATTGTTTATTCAAAGATCATAATTAAAAATGTCATTTCCCAAGTAGAATGGGGAAATTCTTTAGAAAAACCCTTTTCTGTTAGATTCAAACTTCCTTCATATAACTACCATGACTATCGAATGGCATGGTATAGAGTCTTATATGTTCATCCTTTTTCACATTCTTGGTTCATAACCTTTCACAATGATATTTCAAAGAATTTTCCTATTTGGTTTTATGAGTGGTTCAAAAAGATAGGATCAGATTCTTCAATTCTCCCTCAAACTATCAAAAAAGGTCTAGAAGTCTTTGTTGCAAGTTCTGTTGCCCCAGCTTATCAAAAGAGTCTATTGTTTCATTCAGAGTTCAAAGTCCCATGGATCTTTGCCTGGGATTTTTTCTTTCAAAAATGTATGCAAGAACCTGTCCCTTACTCCTTGTTTAGGTCTTTTAGGATTAAGTGGTGGTCCAAATTTGATCAAAGCATTTGTTCAGAAAAATCAATTACAAAATTTCTTCAAACAGGAGAAAAGACCAGATATCAAAATGAAGCTTCCCCTTCACCAAAGGGAAAAGAAAGAATCAAAGATGACAGAGATTTATCAGCCAAAGATAAGATTTTATTTGAGACCTTCAAAAAGTATCCAGATAACAGAAAAAGCAAATTCAGAGGAATCGACATCAAATGATCAAGATGAACAAGACCCTTTTGGTTTCTGAAGGAGATAAGGATCAAAAGGATTTTCAAATTGGAATGAAGAAGATTTTTCAAAATGGTATGATGAAGTGTCCAAAGCAATCAAAGATAGTCAAAAGGTACGTCTCAGATGTCAAAAGATGCTGTCAAGATTATCAGAAATAGCAGACAAAGACAAAAGTGATTGAAGAAAATTTCAAAAGGTTACAAGAAGATAATGGAAAAGTGGTCCAATCAGAAGATAATGGAAAAGTGGTCCAATCAGAAGATAATGGAAAAGTGGTCCAATCAAAAGCTGCCGACAGTCTTAACCAATGAGGATTGCTGACAATTCAAATTAAATTCAAATGCTTTCAAATTCAGTTTTTAGTATAAATAGATGTTTGTATCAAAGGAAGAGGCAGAACTCATTTAGCCATTTAGCCAATTCCTTAGCCTTTCTACCCTTCACCTTGTAATCAAATTTCCTTCAAGATTGTAATCTTCAAAGTTTGTTTAATCAAAGATTTCTACCAAGCAGACCTTTGCTTGAATTTGTTTTCAAACTGTAAGTTTATTTTCTGTTTTATATATTTTCATCGCATTATCATATAGACCTAGGTTTTCCATTAGAATTAGAATTCCATGTTGGTTTTGTGATAGAATCCCTAGATTAACTGTCCAATGTCCTATTTGTTATAGATTACCATTCTACTTGGGAAATGACATTTTTAATTATGATCTTTGAATAAACAATCTCATTTTTATCATCTTTTTTATGGGAAATATCAATAGAATTTGAATCTACCAAAATTAACTCATAAAAGATTCTATCTTTCTTTGAACACTCTGCATCCCAATAAACATTATCAGGAAATTTTCTTCTCAAGTAATCTTTGATATCTTTCGGGTACTCAAGATAAGGAGCCAAACAAATCTCCTCATACCATCTTTTTGAAATATATTTGGATTCATCATCATTGTTTTTCCTGTGGTTTGGGTAAGGAGTGATATTTTTGGGATCTGAGCAATTTGGAGCTGCAAGGACTGACTTATAAGGTAGCTCTGGAAAATTTGAATAATTTGAGAGAGGTGTAAATCTGTTTTGAAAGGGGGGTCTGACAGGCTGAATAGCCTTTTGAGGTGTAGGAGGATATCTTACTATTTCTTTGGATTCAGGGATTTCGTAATCTTTGGATGAGAGGTTTTTGAAGGGTTCCATCTGAAAAGAAATTTGTAATCAATTATACCCTTGTAAAATTTCTCTTGTAAGAAAATCTGGTGAAGAATTATTTTCTCCTTTGATAAATTCTATTTCAAAATCAAAAACAGACAAGATAGCCTGCCATCTAGCAAAAATTTGTTTAGAAACAATATTTTGAACATCCTTGGTTAAAAACTTCTTTTGCAGACTTGCAATCTATTCTTAAAAGAAATTTTTTATTAAAAAGATCATCTTGAAATTTTGAAATACATAAAACAATTGATAAAATTTCTTTTTTAATTGTTGAATAATTTTTCTGGGGTCCTGACCAAACACCAGAATGAAATCTAATCAAATTTTCTTTTGAATGTAATCTTTGTTTTAGTATTCCTCCATATCCTAAATTTGATGCATCTGTTTCAACTATCATGAATGCATTTGGATGAGGTATACCTAGACATGGAAGAACCTTAATCTTATCTTTGATTTGTCTGACTATTTGAGTATGTTCTAAAGACCATTCTGGAGGATTCTTTTTAAGTCTGTCAAATAAAGGTTTACATAATTTTCTAAGGTCTGGAAAGAAATCTGCTATATAATTTAAACATCCTAGAAACCTTTGAAGTTGATTCTTATCTTTTATTTGATCTGGAAATTTTTCAGTAAAGTTTATTGATCTATTTATGGGTTTAATTAATCCTTTATATATATCATGACCTAAAAATCTTATTGAAGTTTGAAATAATTTCATTTTTGATTTAGACAGAACTAAACCATTCTTTTTGATTATATAATACAAAATATTTAAATGTTTTATATGCTATCCAATATTATTTGAATAAACTAATATATCATCAATATAAACTATTATAAAATGACTATAATTATTAAATATATCATTCATAATTCTTTGAAATTCTGAGGGTGCATTTTTGAGACCAAAAGGCATTATATTCCATTCGTAATGTCCAAAAGGGACAGTAAATGCTGTTTTATATCTATCTTTTTCAGCAATTTGAATCTGCCAAAATCCTGATTTTAAATCAAATTTTGAAAATATTTTTGCAGAATGTAATCTATTTATTAAATCTCTCTTATTAGGTATTGGGTATCTAATCCATTGTAAAACTTTGTTTAAAGGTTTGTAATTTATAACTAATCTTGGTACTCCTCTTTCTAATTCTGCTTGTTTTACCACATAAAAAGCTGAACAACTCCAAGGAGATTTTGGTTTTCTTATTAATTTCTTTTCCAATAACATTTCTATTTCTTTCTTACAATGTTCTAAAAATTCTTGATTCATTTGAATTGGTCTAGCCTTGGTTGGTATGTTTCTATCATTGAAATTTGATTCATAAGGTAAATCTACTATGTGTTGTTTTCTTTCCCAAAAAGCATTTGGAATATTACTACATAAATCTTTTATAAACAAATCTTGAATTTCTTTTATCTTTTGTTTTATATTTGAATCTTGTAATCTTTCCTCTATCTTTTCATATGTTATTTCTTCTTTTAGAAAATTTATTTGATTTCTTTTCTTTTCAAATAAATTAATCTGTCTAAATATTGAATTATTTTGAAGCATATTTATCTCTCTTTGTTTAACAGGATTAATGAAAGGAAATGAAATCTTTCTACCATGTATATTAGTTTCTAAACCATTATTATCTACTTTAAAAGGGTAAATTTGAGTTAAAAATGGAGTTCCTAAAATTACATCTTGACTTATATCTTTTACTAAGGTAAAAACATTTTTGAAACAATATCCATCACAACATATATGAGCTTGGCATAATTTATATCTAATATTTAGAGGTTTTGAATTTGCAGTATATAATTGTTCATTTGTTTTTTCATAATAAATTGTAGGTATAATTCCTTCTCTTATAACATTATGGTCAGCACCTGACCATGACTATCGAATGGCATGGTATAGAGTCTTATATGTTCGTCCTTTCTCACATTCTTGGTTCATAACCTTTCACAATGATATTTCAAAGAATTTTCCTATTTGGTTTTATGAGTGGTTCAAAAAAGATAGGATCAGATTCTTCTATTCTCCCTTGAAATTCTATTTTCTGTATTGAATTAATAAATTTATTATTATCTATTTCATTTTCTAAAGGTATTTTATCTTCTTGAATATTACTTTGACTTGTACTTGGTAAATCTTTCTTATCTATCCAATACTTCATTTCTAATTCTAAATCCTTTTGTTTTAATTCAAAAATATATTTCTGCATTTGATTAACTTGTTTCTTAAGAATATTGACTTCATTTTGTAAATCTCTAGTAGTTATTTGTTTTATAATACTTTGACTAGGATACTTATCAAATAATTTACCTAAACTAAAATTTTCTTGTATTTGAGGTTTTTGTTTTAATTCTTCTTCTAAAATTAAATCTTTCAATTTATTTAAATATTCTTTTTTAATTTCATTATCTGAAATTTCTTGAATTAAATCAAATATAGCTTCTTTTTTATCTTTTGATATAACATTTATATTACATAATCCATGACTACTTTGATTTGAATCTGAATTTTCTCTATCCGATTCTTCTTCTTTTTCAGATCCTGAATTTTCTTGTAATGTGTCTACAATATTATTTAATTCATGTCTTAATTCTCTAACTTTACTTTTCTTTTTCCAGCATCTATCTGCTGTATGGCCTGGTTTACCACAATTCCAACAATTTCCAATAGGTTCCTTTTGATCTTGATTATTTTGATTATTAGATTGTCTTTTATGAAATTTCTTTTTCTTATAACTTTTTCTATGATATTCTTCATTATTTTGTTTCTGTTTAAATCTTCTTTGTTTTTTCTTATATGATGTTGAAGGAGCTTCTATTTTTTCTATACTAAAAGTTTCACAGAAACATCCTAATTCTATCCTTGTATTTTTCTTATCATTTCTATATTTTTGTTGTAATTTTAATTCTGAACATAAATTTAATCCTTCTTTTTTGACAAAAGCAAACAATTGACCAAAAGTTAACTCTTCAAAGGGTATATCTTCAAACCCTGTTTCACTTTTAAGTTTTTGAATAATTCTTTCTGCAAATAATTTTGGTAATCCCATTATAAATCTTTCTTTCCAAAATGATGAATTACAGTCTTGTCTTCTTAATACTTGGGTTAAAAATACATCCTTATACCATCTATAATCTGTTAAAGTTGGGCATCTTAAATTTGTTAAAACTATCTTTGATGAATTAAATTCTTCTTTTGGATTTCCTATAAAATACATAGATATAGTTATTATCAAATATTCACATGCATCACTTCTTTCTGTATATTCATTTTCTGTGCCTTCTATTAATACTAAAGATTTATGATTTAGTATCTCATTTTTTGCTTCTATACTTAAAGAATTATCCCACCAGTTTTTGAGTTGACCTGTAAATCCTTGAACTATTAGCATACATGCAGTTTCTTCAGCTTGATTATGTATCTTATAAGCTGCTCTAGCCATTCCCATTTCTTGTAAAGTATTCATTATCTCATATTCTGATTTTCCATCCATATTCCACTCTGTTATTGATAAACCATCATATTTATTTTTTGTAAATTGGTTTCTTTCTTCAAATTGTATATCTACTGGAGTAGGTCTTCTATAATAATTCTTAGTATTTTGATTTTTAAATCTTTTTCTTCTAAAAATTCTATTTACTTCATTATCACTATTTTGAAAATTATTACTTATTTTATTTATTTCTTTTATAGTATTATCTTCATCTGATTCTTGTATATTACTATCATTATCTGATACATCATTTGAAATATCAGTATTTGAAATATCAGTATTTTTGCTATCGTTTCATTCAGAGTTCAAAGTCCCATGGATCTTTGCCTGGGATTTTTTCTTTCAAAAATGTATGCAAGAACCTGTCCCTTACTCCTTGTTTAGGTCTTTTAGGATTAAGTGGTGGTCCAAATTTGATCAAAGCATTTGTTCAGAAAAATCAATTACAAAATTTCTTCAAACAGGAGAAAAGACCAGATATCAAAATGAAGCTTCCCCTTCACCAAAGGGAAATGAAAGAATCAAAGATGACAGAGATTTAACAGCCAAAGATAAGATTTTATTTGAGACCTTCAAAAAGTATCCAGATTTGCAGAATGAATTTTTTGAATTTATGGCTCAAAGAACAGAAAAAGCAAATTCAGAGGAATCGACATCAAATAAACCAGCAGAGGATCAAGATGAACAAGAACCTTTTGATTTCTAAAAGAGATAAGGATCAAAAGGATTTTTCAAATTGGAATGAAGAAGATTTTTCAAAATGGTATGATGAAGTGTCCAAAGCAATCAAAGATAGTCAAAAGGTACGTCTCAGATGTCAAAAGATGCTGTCAAGATTATCAGAAATAGCAGACAAAGACAAAAGTGATTGAAGAAAATTTCAAAAGGTTACAAGAAGATAATGGAAAAGTGGTCCAATCAGAAGATAATGGAAAAGTGGTCCAATCAAAAGCTGCCGACAGTCTTAACCAATGAGGATTGCCGACAATTCAAATTAAATTCAAATGCTTTCAAATTTAGTTGTAATTCAAATTCAGTTTTTAGTATAAATAGATGTTTGTATCAAAGGAAGAGGCAGAACTCATTTAGCCATTTAGCCAATTCCTTAGCCTTTCTACCCTTCACCTTGTAATCAAATTTCCTTCAAGATTGTAATCTTCAAAGTTTGTTTAATCAAAGATTTCTACCAAGCAGACCTTTGCTTGAATTTGTTTTCAAACTGTAAGTTTATTTTCTGTTTTATATATTTTCATGGCATTATCATATAGACCTAACCTTTCACAATGATATTTCAAAGAATTTTCCTATTTGGTTTTATGAGTGGTTCAAAGGTTTCTAAACAAATTTTTGCTAGATGGCAGGCTATCTTGTCTGTTTTTGATTTTGAAATAGAATTTATCAAAGGAGAAAATAATTCTTTACCAGATTTTCTTACAAGAGAATTTTTACAAGGGCATAATTGATTACAAATTTCTTTTCAGATGGAACCCTTCAAAAACCTCTCATCCAAAGATTACGAAATCCCTGAATCCAAAGTAATAGTAAGATATCCTCCTACACCTCAAAAGGTTTTCGAATTACTTCGAATCCCAAGAAGATTTACTTAGTGAGCAAGTTATCTGTAAATATTAGTAGAAAATTTTAGAATTGCTTTTATATTAAGTTTGATTATCAATAAACTATTGTTACATATCTCTATAGTAGAAAACGATGATAATAATGGAGACCCTTCCATTTGGCTTTCAGAGACTTTTGCACGAAGACTATATGTTTTAAACTTTAATTGTTGTGCATGTTCATATTATTTGTGTTGAACTTTAAATGAATGAAATTTCAATCAAGATCACACACTACGTTAGCTATATCTTTTTCAATTACAGCCTCAAAAGTTTTGAACTCTAACAGTTTTTACTTGGTGAACAAGTTACCTGTAAGTGTTAAGTTTAAAATTACTTTACAACATATCTATAGTAACAATAGATAATAAAACCTTGATTAAGATCATAGTATATTAAATGTAACTATGTCAGTCTCAAAAGACATAATTTAGAACTATAACAATCTTTACTTGGAGAACAAGTTATCTATAAATGCTATGTTTCGAATTACTTTGAATCCCAAGAAGCTTAACTTGGCGATCAAGTTATCTATAAACGTTATTTGAAAAGTATTGAGTTACTTTTATATTAAGTTTGATTAGTAATACACTATTGTTACATCTTAGGAAGTATAAAGTGATGCTAATAATGTAGACCCTTCTATTTTAGCTTTGAGACAACTTACACACTAAGGTTATATGTTTAAAACCTTGATTGTTGTGCATGTTCATAATATTTAATGTAGAACTTTAAATGAATGAAATTTTAATCAAGATCATAGTGCATTAGCTATAAATTTGTGAATTACAGTCTCAAAAGACTTAATTTTGAATTCTAACAATCTTTACTTGGTGAACAAGTCATCTGTAAATTTTTAGTTTCAAATTACTTTTATAGCATATCTATATTAACTATAGATAATGAAATCTTCATCAAGAACATAGTACATTAACTATAACTACGTCAATTGTAGTCTCAGAAGACATAATTTATAACTCTAACAATCTTTAATTAGTGAACAAGTTATCTATATATGTTAAGTTTCGAATTACTTCGAATCCCAAGAAGTTTTACTTAGTGAACAAGTTATCTGTAAATGTTAGTAGAAAATTTTGGAATTACTTTTATATTAAGTTTGATTATCAATAAATGTTGTTATATATCTCTAGAGCAGAAAACGATGATAATAATGGAGACCCTTCCATTTGGCTTTCAGAGAACTTATGCACGATGACTATATGTTTTAAACATTGATTGTTGTGAATGTTCATATTATTTGTGTTGAAATTTAAATGAATGAAATTTCAATCAAGATCACACTACGTTAGTTATATCTTTGTCAATTATAGCCTCAAAAGTTTTGCACTGTAACAGTCTTTACTTGGTGAATAAGTTATCTGTAAGTGTTAAATTTAAATTATTTTTACAGCATATCTATAGTTACAATAGATAATCAAAACCTTGATTAAGATCATATTATTTTAAATGTAACTATGTCAGTCTCAAAAGACATAATTTAGAACTCTAACAATCATTACTTGGTGAACAAATTATCTATAAATGTTATGTTACGAATTACTTTGAATCCCAAGAAGCTTAACTTGGCGAGTAAATTATCTATAAACGTTATCCAAAAAATATTGAATTACTTTTATATTAAGTTTGATTAGTAATAAACTATTGCTACATCTTTGGAAGTGGAAAATGATGCTAATAATGTAGACCCTTCCATTTTGGCTTTGAGACAACTTACGCACTAAGGTTATATGTTTAAAACTTTGATTGTTGTGCATGTTCATATTATTTAATGTAGAACTTTAAATGAATGAAATTTTAATCATGATCATAGTACATTTGCTATAAATTTGTCAATTAGAGTCTCAAAAGACTTAATTTTGAACTCTAACAATTTTACTTGGTGAACAAGTCATCTGTAAATTTTAAATTTCAAATTACTTTTATAGCATATCTATATTAACTATAGATAATGAAATCTTCATCAATAACACAGTACATTACCTATAACTATGTCAATTATAATCTCAGAAGATATAATTTTGAACTTTAACAATCATTACTTGGTGAACAAGTTATCTATATATGTTAACTTTCGAATTACTTCGAATCTCAAGAATCTTTATTAATGAGCAAGTTATCTGTAAATGTTAGTAGAGAATTTTCGAATTACTTTTATAAAAAGTTTGATTATCAATAAACTATTGTTACATATCTCTAGAGCAAAGAATGATGATAATAATGGAGACCCTTCCATTTGTCTTTCAGAGAACTTATGCACGAAGACTTTATGTTTTAAACTTTGATTGTTGTGCATTTTCATATTATTTGGGTTGAACTTTAAATGAATGAAATTTCAATCAAGATGACACTATGTTAGCTATATCTTTGTCAATTATAGTCTCAAAAGTTTTAAACTCTAATAGTCTTTACTTGGTGAACAAGTTTTCTGTAAGTGTTAAGTTTAAATTATTTTTACAGCATATCTATAGTAACAATAGATAATGAAACCTTGATTAAGATCATAGTATATTAAATGTAACTACGTCAGTCTCAAAAGACATAATTTAGAACTCTAACATTCTTTACTTGATGAACAAGTTATTTATAAATGTTATGTGTCGAATTGCTTTGAATCCCAAGAACCTTAACTTGGCGAGCAAGTTATCTATAAACGTTATTCGAAAAGTATTGAGTTACTTTTATATTGAGTTTGATTAGTAATAAACTATTGTTACATCTCTAGAAGTATAAAATGATGCTAATAATGTAGACCCATCCATTTTGGCTTTGAGACAACTTATGCACTAAGGTTATATGTTTAAAACTTTGATTGTTGTGCATGTTCATATTATTTAATATAGAACTTTAAATGAATGAAATTTTAATCAAGATCGTAGTACATTAGCTATAAATTTGTCAATTATAGTCTCAAAAGACTTAATATTGAACTCTAACAATCTTTACTTGGTGAACAAGTCATTTGTAAATGTTAAGTTTCACATTACTTTTATAGCATATGTATATTAACTATAGATAATTAAATCTTAATCAAGAACATAGTACATTAACTATAAGTATGTCAATTGTAGTCTCAAAAGACGTAATTTAGAACTCTGACCATCTTTGATTGGTGAACAAGTTATCTATATATGTTAAGTTTCGAATTACTTCGAATCCCAAGAAACTTTACTTAGTGAGCAAATTATCTGTAAATGTTAGTAGAAAATTTTAGAATTACTTTTATATTAAGTTTGATTATCAATAAACTATTGTTACATATCTCTACAGTGGAAAACGATGATAACAATGGAGACCCTTCCATTTGGCATTCAGAGAACTTATGCACGAAGACTATATGTTTTAAACTTTGATTGTTGTGTATGTTCATATTATTTGTGTTGAACTTTAAATGAATGAAATTTCAATCAAGATCACACTATGTTAGCTATATCTTTGTCAATTATAACCTCAAAAGTTTTGAACTCTAACAACCTTTACTTGGTGAACAAGTTATCTGTAAGTGTTTAGTTTAAAATTACTTTACAGCATATCTATAGTAACAATAGATAATGAAACCTTGATTAAGAGCATAGTATATTAAATGTAACTATGTCAATCTCAAAAGATATAATTTAGAACTCTATAAATCTTTACTCATCGCCTATAAATAGAAGAAGACTGGAACTTGAAAAATACTTGAAACCTGAAACTCTTGCAATCGAAGCACTCAAGCTATCTAAACGCACTATCTTTTAATCCTTAGAAGTTTCTACTCCAGTCTATAGCAGCAAACATACTTTGCTTAGAGAGTTATCCATTCTAAAGCTTGCTGCCTTAGTTCTTGGAAGAAACCTTATTTATTTTCATAGACTGTTAGGAGTTGCTTGATCGAAGGCTGTTCCTTATCAAGTATTTTCATTCTTAGTAGAAGAACAAGAGCTCTGTGTGGGCTAGTTGAGTTTGGTCACTGTGTAGTAACCCTATGTGAGATTGACTGGCAGTTCTTGTTGGATTCTAGTTGTATAAGCGAGACTTGTGTAAATCAACCATTTTACTTAACAATGTTCCTCCTTATGAAGGAGTTGAGAGGTCGTAGAGGGATTATTCAACCCGTGAACCTCTATATATCTTTGTGTTCAGCTTTCTGTTTCAACCTCTATATATCTTTATATATCTTGCTTAACTGTTTACTTGTTATATCTCTCTTATAAGCATACTGACTGTTTTTCAGAAAAGAAGCATAGTTTTCCAAGAAATTTCTGCTATGCATAAAACTTCTTTTAACCAAGTTCACAAGTTAACTGCTCAAGCAGTAACCTCAGGATCAGTAAGCTTACTAGTTACCTGCCTGAGTGACTTGAACAATCTGTTTAAAAGAAAAGGTTTGAAAATTTGAGTAGGCTTATTCACCCCCCGCCCTAATCCTACTACCACTTGGGACCAACAAGTGGTATCAGAGCACGTTGGATTAAGCATCTGATCTAACTGATCAATCCATGATCCCTGCTTTCTGAAAACCAGCATCTGCATTTTTTTTCATACATATTGAGAATGGATTCTCACAAAGTGCCCATGTTTTTTATTGAAGAATATGATGATTGGAAGATTTGAATGCAGGCACATCTGTCAGCCATGCACGATGAAATGTGCTACGTCATTACTGATGGACCACCAAAGATCACAAAGGTGAACCCTCTGTTGACCAGAGCTATTGATGCCGCCGTGAAGGACAGGCAGATGTAGGAGCCATTCCATACCCTGCTATGATAGAGAAACCACGCGAGGAATGGACAACTGATGAGAGAAGACGAGCAAACCTCGACAATGTGGCTAAAAAGGCCTTATTCTTAACTCTCAACAAAGGAACCTTCAGCAAGTTGAAAACATGCTGAACTGCAAAAGAAATATGGGAAAAGCTTGAGTAGATATGCGAAGACACCGAGCTCACTAAGGAAAACAAGGTCTCTACAGCTACCCAGAAGTTTGAACTGTTTTAGATGCTACCTGGAGAGACACTTGAACAGATGGACCTGAGATTTACGGCCATCATCAATGAGCTGGAGTCCCTGGATAAAATTTACTCCCAGAAAGAAAAGAATATGAAGGTGCTGAGAGCTCTTCCAGCTAAATGGGACAATAAGACGACAACCATGAGAGTATCTATGGACCTGAAGTCCATGAGCACGTTTGATCTCTTCTCAGACCTTAAAGCCTTCGATTTAGACATCAACAGAAGAACGGCTGAGAATGGAGAAGAAAGCTTGAAGGTTACTGCTCTGACAGAGACGTCGCCTCAAGAAGCTAAGAAGTCAAAGGACCAGACAGCTACCTTGGAGGCTACTGCAGAATAAGACATGACCTTACTCCTGAAGAAGTTCCAGAAGTTCATAAGGAAGAACTCTATAACAGACAGCTTCAAAAAGAAGCAGAATGAAGCTGGAACCAGTAGGCAGGCACCTCAAACCAATGCTAAGGCTACTGACCTTTGCTATAATTGTAGGAAGTCAGGTCACTATGACAGAGATTGCCCACATCCTAAAGTCCATCATTATCCTAAGGATGAGTGGAAGATGAGACAAGAGTAGAAGAGACAAGAGCGCCAGAAGCAGAGGGCGCTGATCGGTGAAGCAGAAACCTCTCAGGTAACTACACTTGAGAAGGTATAAAAGAAAGAAGAATCAACCACCGACAGTGACTCAAAGGATTCATCGTCTGATGATGAAGCCTTGATCTGCCTCATGGCCAAGCACGTCGAATCAGAAGAGGAGGTAGTATATTTTAACCCTCCTATTCAAGTGGATGAACGGCTAAACATGATTTATGCTTTTAGGCAAATCATGAGTGACTTTGAGCAAATTACCTCAACCCATGAAGAGTTGAAACAAGAAATTTAAAGTTTAAGAGTGAGCATGCTTCACTTGAAAGGCTCCTGGCCCTTGAAAAATTAAAAAGCCAAGCATGCAGTGACCTCAAAGCTGAAGTTAGTAAGCTAAATTTGCAAGTCACTAAGCTAGAAAGTGAGAAGAAGATCCTCACTGAAACAGTAAATACCTTCAACAAATCCTCAAAAGACTCAGATGCTATGTTAAACATTCAAAGGAGTCTGAAGGATCATGCTGGTATAGGATACTGTGGAGAGGCTTCTACTTCAACAACTAGCATCTCACAGGCACCTACATTTGTGCCTGCAGTTGTCCCTCATAAAAATGAGCTACCTAACTTATGGAGAACTGCAAGCAGAAATGCAGGAAGCTTTACAGGAAATGGAAAGAGACCTCTTACAGTGACCTATGGCAGTAAGTCTGTCAAAAGCTGGCTCTAGTAACCTAATTTTGTTGGAAACACTAGCTATAGACAATAACCTAGAAAGGGTAAAAAATCTCAACCTTTCTATATGCCAATGACCTACATGTCTAAAACTAAATGAACCTATGTTCCTGTATGGGTAGCTAAAAGGAAGTAATTTCTCTTGATTGCAGGAACATGTGACAGGAAGCAACAATGACATATGGTACATTGATAGTGGTTGCTCCAGACACATGACAGGGAACCAGAAGAGCCTGATCAATTTCAAAGCTTCAAAAGGACCCAAAGTCATATTTGGAGACAACTCCAAAGGAAGCACAAAAGGCACTGGTGACCTAATTAAAGGAAAGACCTGCATCAAGAAGGTGTCACATGTAAAAGACTTGAAATACAATTTACTTAGTAAAGGCTACTGTGTGGAGTTTAATCTCAACAAGTGTCTGATCAAGGACAACAAGACTCAAGAAATCCAGCTCACTAGAACAAGGAAAGGAAATGTTTATGTTGCTGATTGGGAATCAGTAACTACAGCTACTTGTTTCATAGCCAAATGAACTCCTGAAGCTAGCTGGCTATGGCATAAGAGGATGAGCCACCTGAATTTCAAAATCATAAACAATCTAGCAAGGAAAGGTCTGGTCAGAGGGCTACCAGACATGGTGTACAAGAAGGAAGCTATCTGTGGAGCATGCCAGAAAGGGAAGCAAGTGAAAATCTTTTTCAAGAACAAGACTCATCGGTCTACAGACAGGATACTGAACATACTACACATGGACTTATTTAGACCAATTGAACCAATAAGCATAGCTGGAAATAAATATACCTTTATAGTAGTAGATGACTATTCAAGGTTCACTTGGACACTATTTCTAGCAAATAAATGGGATACTCAGCAACGTCTACCAGAGTTACGAAGGAGGCTGCAGACAGAAAAGAGCTTGAGCATTGTCAAGATCAGAAAAGATAGAGGAACATAATTCACGAACAAATTCATAGAAGCTTACTGTTCAAACAATAAAATTAAGCACGAATACTCAGCAGCTAGGACACCTCAGCAGAACGGAGTTGCTAAACGAAGAAACAGGACCCTGAAAGAAGCTACCGGGATGATGCTAGAAGAAGCAGAGCTACCAAAGAGATTTTGGGCAGAAGCAACCAACACAGCATGCTACACACAAGTCTTATGAACAAGGATCTAAATAAAACTCCCTATGAGTTGTGGTATGGTTACTCTCCTAATATTGATTACTTTCACATCTCTGGTTGCAGGTGTTTCGTGCTTAACAATGGGAAGGAGTACCTCAAGACCTTCGATGTCAAATCTGATGAAGGGGTATTCCTAGGATACTCGTCGGCAAGCAAAGCCTTCAGAATCTTCTATAAGAGAACACTTGTTGTGGAGGAATCTGTACATGTAGTTTTTGATGAACCACATTGCAGTAAGGCTGATATAGAGGAACTCCAAGAAGAGTTGGATAAAACTCACATCAGCAATAATCATGTTGAATATATTAATGTGCAGTTGCCAAATTTTCAACATATGGATGGGAATTCACTATCCCAGACCCAACAGGATCCTAACTTGCAGTCACCTACTCAAACACAGGAACCTAAAGACAATCAGGAACCTCAAGGAGATTGGCCTACAACTACAAACCAGAACCCAACTTAAGTACAGGCAGAAATATACAATCCTAAAGGAATTCAGCTAGAAGTTCAGTTGGAAATTCCTGAGGAGCAACCTCAGCAAGCTGATGAAGCAAGGAGAAAATTCTTGATCATAGAAAACTTTACCTCTGGAGTGCGGACCAGAAGATCAAATCCACATGAAGCAATGTTTGCGTGCTTCATCTCTAAAATTGAACCCAAGCACCCTGAAGAAGTTCTAGAGGATACTAACTGGGTTCAGGCTATGTAAGAAGAATTGAACGGATTCGAAATAAACCAAGTTTGGTACCTGGTTCCTAGACCTACTCATCAAGGAGTAATTGGAACAAAATGGGTGTTCAAGAATAAGTTAGATAAAGAGGGACAAGTTGTAAGGTACAAGGCTAGAATGGTCACAAAAGGTTACTGCCAAGAAGAAGGAATCGATTTTGATGAAACCTTTGCTCCAGTAGCCAGACTTGAAGCCATAAGGATCTTCCTAGCTTATGATGCACACAAGAATCTTACTGTTTATCAAATGGATGTCAAGAGTGCCTTCCTGAATGGGATGTTGGTAGAGGAGGTGTAGGTAGAACAACCTCCTGGTTTCAAAGAGAACGCTAATAAGATGGTCTACAAGCTCAGAAAAGATTTATATGGACTTGAGCAGGCACCTAGAGCATGGTATGACACTCTGTCAAAGTACCTGCTTGACAATGGATTCAAGAAGGGCAAAGTGGATAAGACCCTATTCCGGATCCAGGACGGAAACAACATCCTGTTGGTCCAAATATATGCTAATGACATCATCTTGGACTCAACCAATAAAAACTTTCTAAAAAGTTCTCTGACTTGATGCAATCCAAATTCGAGATGAGCATGATGGGAGAATTGAGCTTCTTTCTCGAATTGCAAGTCAGACAGCTTGATCAAGGAACCTTCATCATTCAGATGAAATATACAAAGGAGTTGATCAAGAAGTTTGGAATGGAGAATGTTAGCATAATAAGCATTCCAATGCCAACATCAGGAAGCTTGGATGAATATGAAGAAGGGAAAGTAATCAATATCACCAAATACAGAACGCTGATAGGGTCACAACTTTACCTCACTACAAGCAGGCCATACATAATGTTCATAGTTGGGATGTGTGCTAGATACCAAGTCATACCTAAGGAGTCTCATCTAAAAGCGGCGAAGAGGATGATCAGATATCTAAAAGGAGACCAGGAAGTACGCTTGTGGTATCTTAAAGATGGAGGAATTAAACTAATCGGGTATACTGATTGTGATTTGGCTGGTTACAAAATTAACAGAAAAAGCACCAGCGGAACCTGCCAAATGCTTGGGAATCGACTAGTCTCTTAGTTCTGCAGGAAGCAAACATCAATAGCAACCTCAACTGCAGAAGCTGAATATGTTGTTGCAGGAAGCTGCTGTGCACAAATCCTATGGATTCAACAACAGCTCAGAGAATATGATATTATTGATAAAGAGACTACAATCATGTGTGATAATACAAGTGCAATTGCAATCACACACAACCCTGTTTTTCACTCAAGAACAAACCACATCGATATTCGACATCATTTTGTAAGAGATCATGTGGAGAAGAAGGATATCCTACTGGAGAAGATTCACACTGATCAGCAGCTAGCTGACATATTCACAAAACCTCTCTGTGAATCCAGATTCTCCTTTCTTAGAAATGAACTAGGAATTATTAAACTGAACTAACTCTTTCTAATAAATGTTTGTTAAGCATCCTACAGTTAAGGGGGAAGTCAGGAAGCTTCGCAAAGGAGAAAATCAGGAAGCTCTGAAAAAGACCCTGAAAAAGGATACTGAAGAAGGTCCCTATGAAAGGTCCCTCATGAAGGTTACTAATGAAGCTCACTGGATGACACATCAGCTAAGTCAACTGGAAACACAATCATCACACATGAACCTTAAAAGCGCACGTTCTGAAGTAACTATTAATCTCGAAACGTGGCGCATCAAATCCGGACCAGTTACCCAGCAAAAGACGGCGATTTTTACAATTTGGTCCCTGAAAAGATTTGAAAATCATAAAGTACAACAGAACTTTAAATGCTAAGAACCTCAGCCGCAGGATGCTAAAACTTTTTAGATTCACAGTCAATCTTGACCATTGACCAAACACGCAGGGAGTTTTCCTATAAATAGGAACCTTATACACATTCAAAAACTTTACGCTCTCGTAATATTTTCTCTCAAGCATTTTGCAAACCAGTAACCTAGTAATCCTTCTTGCTCTCTTTGTTCCCTTTGCAGAATCACTCTCTCTTTCTTTCACTTCTCTAAAATGGCACCAAAGAACTCCCAGATCATCGATGGTTGTCTCATCAACGAGAAGATCATGCTAAAAGTCATCAAGGATGAAGGTCACTCCACTGATCTTATGGAGTCCATCCTCAACAAACTGCACAAGTCTAGAGTTCTAGGGTTCTGCTCACACTACAAGGAACCCTAATGTGAGGACCTTGTAAACCTCTTCTATGCCAATGCCGAAGTCTCCAAGGACAAACTGAGGATCATGTCCAGCATTGGGTCGAAGACTTTTGAACTGAAGGCCATCATCATTGGGAAGATCTTCCAGCTTCCTACTAAAGGGATAAGTGGCAGTGAACTAGCCACCTATGGAGAGGACCAGGTGGAAGAATACTGGAAAAAGTTCACTGGGTCAGATGACTTGCTGACTCTGAACAAGAGCTGCAACAAAAAGCTCTTCTTGGTGGAGTATCAGATGCTTCACGACATCTGCTGCCATATCATAGAAAACCGATCAGGTTCCTTTGATAAGTGTACCAACCTAAGGTACAGGATGATGATGGCACTGATGGAAGCTAAAGAGGTGAACTGGGCAGAGTATGTGTTTAACAGGCTGAGGGAGGAGGTTAAAAAGAAGGTTGGCAAGCCAACCTATGGACTCATCATCAATACCATCTTATGGTATATGGGTTATGACCTGTCAAAGGGTAAGCCCATTCAAAAGGGCAAGTTCATAGGGTATGGCAGGATTTTTGCCAAGAAGGGAACCAAAGTCTCACCAGTAACAAGAAAGGTTACTGTGGTGAAGGAGAAATGGACTCAGGGGGAACCTAACAAGGAAAGCTCATCGGAGGGGGAAGCCTCGACAGCTACTATTTCCCCTACTCAACAGCAGAAAAGGGCGAGGAGTGTGAGGCCCAGGGTGAAACAAGCAGTTCAGAGGAAGTTGAGAATCTCTGATGATGATGTATCCCCATCACCACCAACTACGATGATATTACAACTTTCTGCTCCCCCGAGCAAGATGAAAGATCATAAGTCTAAGATTCTCACTACTGTCCAGGCGGAGGTAGCTGTGCAGAAGGTTATTGCTCAGTTAAGGGAGCAGTTGGGATTGGGGGAAGAGGTAGAGGAAGAGGATGATGACATTGAAATGATCTTGGACTTGGCAAAAATAAAGATCGAGTTCAAGAAGCTGTGGGATCGCTTTATGGCCTGGTGGGATTTGATCGCTGAGGAGGAGTGGGCGCTGAATTGGGCTGAAGTTGAAAATATCAAGGAAGAGAATGTGTTGGAAACCAACTTCCTCAGGGGATTGCAGAGGAGGAAGTGGAGGGAGTATCAAGACAATGTGGAGGCAGAGCTGCGGTTTGACGCCATTGCAAAGAGGAGGAAGCAAGCTGAACCTCTTGCATTACCCCCACTGTGGCACCCCGATCCACATTAATTGGAAATCAGGCCGTCACCCTTTACTCATTTACTAATTAAAGAATTCATAAGATAATTTACAGCGGAAGACTGAACGAAAACACGAGACTTTTTTTTTCTTTTAAACATAACACAATTATTTCTAAAACTCGTGTTTTACCCACATTTCTAAGTAAAATGCTCAAACAAACTCCTATATGAGATAACATAATAGAACAAACATATTATATCAAGATATAAGTCTAGGCCCATTATCTATCATAATTTACATGTTCAAAATATAACATTATTCTTAAAAGTAAGTAGGAACTTAAACATCAAAATATAACATTATTCTTAAAAGTAAGTAGGAACTTAAACATTGAAGGAGTGATGGAAAGACAGTTCAGCTCGCTACACGTCCACATCATCATACGCCGAACCTGAAAATATTAAAAGTAGAATCATGAGACACCTCCGGAGAGGATCCCAGTGGGATAACTGTACTCTCTAATATATATTGAAGTAATTAAATCATTAAGCACATACTACATGTCCGTTGGGCACGCTCACCCTGGACCATACATAACATAATCAAGCAAAATGGAAAATTGCAAAATAGTCCCTGGACTTAATCTAATTTACCAAAGCAGCCCTTCCCCCCAAATCAACCCCAGCCCCGTCGGCCCCTCTCCATTTTTATCCCGTCGCCGCAGCTGCTGCCGTCCACCGGTAGTAGCACTCACGCAGCCCCCTCCAGACGGCGTCACCGCACACGGCGGTACCCACACACACACGTACGCACATACATACGTACGTCCCTCCTTCCCTCAATTTGCAGCACGGCGCCACCGCCCCCATCACAGCACACAGCACGGCAGCGCCCCTCGTGGTGCCCCTGCCTCTGCTCGGTGCTGCCCCGTGCGGCGGCGCCCTCTCCCCTCCTTCCCTCTTTCTTCAGCTACGCACACACCCACATACTCAAAATCTGCACGGCGCCGGCAGCCGCGGCGGCGCCCACCCTGCACTCACTCAGCACGCACGGCACCGCCTATCCGTGGTGGCACCTCTCCTTCGTTTCCCCAATTCTGCCCTTTTTTCTACTTCTCAAATCACAACAACAAACACACACATATACAGAATAGGTAGACATACAAATCTACATGTATATATATGTATTTATAAGATGTATTCATGTATCTATAAATCCACTGATTTGCAGAGTAATTTTGGAGCAACAAAACTGAAGTGCAAAACAAGGAAAAATAAATTAAATTCATTAACCTTTTCAGACCCAAATCCTCTGCAAAAGAAAAGATCCGATGAAGAATGAGGAAGGAGAAGTAACACTCCCCCTTTCTTTGTACAGATGGAAGGCAAATGAGGGACACGTGTTTGTAAATAACAAAAAAGCGTGGTGACAAGGATTGAGCTCCACTACATGGGTTGATTCATGTGGGCCAATTTTGGGCTTAAAAGAGGTTGAAATGGGTTGAAATTTTAACAACTTTTGAGCTTCCAATTGGGTAATTTATTCATATAATTCACTTGTGAAAAATAATATATTTTGATACACATTTTTATACATAAATACATCTCAAGTAAATTATTTTATCACACTTAGAATCACATATAAAGATCATGATTAATTTCATAAAATAAAGCATTCTCAACACAAACGAATAATCTTTGCATAAAAAAAACTAGTATCATTTATTTTCATTTAAACTTATCCATATCTTATCTTTTTACTTGCATCCATGTTGTTAAGTGAGTTGAGACCAAGCTCGGTTTCCTCCATAAGCAATCCTGCAAAAACGCTTTAAAATCTCAAAAGAAATATTAGATCATAAAATACGTAAAAATCATTGAGCACAACATAATACTTAAATCATAACTTTAAATAACATAGGAGTTCACTTCAAATCATTTTCAATTAAAAGGTAAAAGAAATTTTGTGAAATATGCAATGCAGGTTTTCTTGAAAACGGGGTGTTACACCCACCTTCTCCAAGGACGATGAAGGGGAACAAGCCCATCAAGCAACCTGAGTTCTTCAAGGATGAAGTTATCTTGGAGGCAGCTGCTACTTAGGTTAAGGCTGGCAATGACATGGTGTTTGTGGAAAAGCAGACGGAGGCGTTCGGGTAGATGAGGCGGAGGAAAGGATGCTGAAGTAGGCCTTAGATGCCAGCATTATGCAGACCAGAATGCGGCATAGGCCTCAGCCTATCCAGCCAGGTGAAGGATCCTCATGTGGAATAGAGACGACTGAGCCACCTCTTATAGTTCACCCGATAAGTCAGAAGATACCTTCACCACCAGTATCCATGCCACATGATGAGTCCAGTGGTGCCTTTAGTCAACTAGTGGACATCAAGATTCCTCCAGATGAGGAGGTAGAAGGATCCGATGTCGCGGGAGTGGTTCCTGCCCTTGAGAAAGCTTTTGCCACCAAGGAAAAGGTTGACACGCCGATGATGGAGCCGTCAACTACTCCGAAGGCTGAAAAGTTGGAAGTCCTTGCAGTTTCTACTGTGCTTGAAGAGACACTGCAGGTTGCTCAGGAACCAGAAGCGGCAACTGTTGAAGGATCCTCCGTGCCAGAAACCGTTGAAAAACAGGCACCTACGGAGGAAACTAAGTCGGTTGAGGAGGTTACTCCAATGGAGATGGAGAGAGTAATCTCTGAGGATCCTGTGAACCTTGGTGAGAAGGTTGCAGAGGAGGCCGCATCAGAACAGGCTGCTCTTACAGAACCTATTATTGAAAAGTTTGCTAACACAGAGACTTCAAAGAAGATGAAGGGGGTGGAAGAGGCGCCTATGGAAAAGCTGTTGGAAATTGGTTTGGAAAAGTTGGTGTTGACCAATCTTTGACCAATTTGATTACATGGTGTTTCGTTTGTCAAAAACGAAATTAAGTTGCAAATTTAAAATCTACGTTTCGAGTAGATAAATTTAGAGTATTTATTTTCTCAAATCCAATTTTGGATGAATGAGAAATTAATGCTTAAAGTTGGCAACTTAAATTGAAGAGGTGTGAAGGTGTGAAAGGGTGTGAGTTTGAATTGAATTGATGCAACCCAAATTAAAGGGATGCAACCATTCCAATTAGACACACTATTTCATAGAAAGATGTGTCTAATAATGAAAAGACTTCAATTCAAATGAATAGATGTCTAATCATGAAAAGACATCATTTCATGAAAATGTGTCTCATTATGAAAAGACATCAATTCAAACCAAAAAGGTGTCTATTATGAAAAGACACAACACCTATTCAACTTCTATAAATAGATCCCACATTCAATCATTTCATTCACTCCACTACAACTTGCATTCATAGCATTCTAGCAATTGTAGTATTCTTTTCATCTTGTCCTAGAAAGTTCCAAATATCTCTTTTGTTCGCCGGAAAACTTTTGGATTCGTTGTGCTGCGATCCTTAAGTTAGAAAGTCGTTGTATCTTGGGGACGTGTGCCGTAGACCGTAAAGCATTGAATACGGGGCAATTTCGTCTTACGGAGAAAGAGTCCAACTCTTGCCTCGACTTTACCTATTTGTTTTCCAAGTCATTTTCAAATACACCACATCCTTTTCCAACAGCGTAAGACGAAATCTTGTGTAATTGAAGATGGCTACTTCTGTTCCTACAGCACCAGTTTATGCAGAGAGGCCGGCGAAATTCGACGGGACTGAATTTAAGAGGTGGCAACAGAAAATGTTGTTCTACCTAACAACGTTGAATTTGGTTCGTTTCTTGAAAGAAGACGCACCAACTGTGGGGGATGATGAAGTCGATGACCAAAAGAGGACTGCGTTGGATGCATGGAATCACAGTGATTTCCTGTGTCGCAACTATATCCTTAATGGACTCGACGACTCTCTCTACAATGTTTACGCAGTGACAAAAACTGCGAAAGAGTTGTGGGATTCACTAGAAAAGAAATACAAGACCGAAGATGCTGGATCGAAAAAATTCATCGTCGGTAGGTTCTTGGATTTCAAAATGGTGGATTCCAAGACGGTTTTAGACCAAGTACGAGAGTTGCAATTAATCCTCCACAACATTCATGCTGAAGGAATGCAACTCAGTGAATCTTTCCAAGTAGCTGCTATAATTGAAAAGCTACCGCCTCTTTGGAAAGAGTTCAAGAACTATCTCAAGCACAAACGGAAAGAAATGGGGCTTGAGGACCTGATCGTGAGACTAAGGATTGAAGAAGACAACCGAAAAACTGAAGTCAAGAGCGGCAGGACAATTATGGAGGCAAAAGCAAACCTGGCTGAGGCAAGTACTACTAAAAAGAGAAAGTTGACGGGCATGAAGCAACAGCAGGAGCCAAAGCAAAAGAAAGTTAGAAAGATAAAGGGCAACTGCTACAACTGCGACAAACCCGGTCACATGGCAAATGATTGTCGACAACCCAAGAAAGATAATCGAAGTCAGGCTAATCTAACTGAGGAAAAATCAATATCTCTGAGTATGAATGAGTTAAACCTATCAGCTGTTGTATTTGAAGCCAACTTGGTGGATAATCCAAGAGAGTGGTGGGTGGACACTGGGGCTACACGCCACATATGTTCAGAAAGAGAGATGTTTTCAAGCTACACACCCATCACCGGTAGAAAGTTGTTCATGGGAAACTCTGCAACCTCCAACGTAGTTGGATTGGGAAGGGTGGTACTGAAGATGACCTCAGGGAAAGAGCTGACGCTTGTGGATGTGCTGCATGTCCCAGACATTCGCAAGAATTTAGTATCCGGTTCCTTGTTAAGCAAAGCCGGTTTTAAGCTAGTATTTGAAGCCGATAAGTTTGTACTGACCAAATGTGGTCAATTTATAGGAAAGGGCTACCTTGAAAATGGGCTCTTTAAGATGAATGTAATAACTATTAAGCGTGATAATAAAGTTATTAATTCTTCTTACTTGCTTGAGTGTTCTAATTTATGGCATGATAGATTAGGACATGTAAGTTTAAACAAACTAAAGAAGTTAGTAAGTTTAAATTTAATACCTGCAATAGATTTCGATCCACAAAACAAATGTGAAACTTGTGTTGAGGCAAAAATGGCCAAAACACCTTTCCATTCAGTGGAAAGAAGTACTACGCCTCTAGAACTTATTCATACTGACATATGTGATATGAAACTAGTGCAAACTAGAGGTGGTAAAAAGTACTTTATCACATTTATAGATGATTGCACCAGATATTGTTATGTATTTCTTTTGAAAGGAAAAGACGAAGCTCTTGAAGCCTTCAAATGTTATAAGAATGAAGTTGAGAATCAACTTAGCTTGAAAATCAAAACAATTCGGAGTGACAGAGGGGGAGAATACGTTGCTCCGTTTGAAGAATTTTGCATAGAACATGGCATTATTCATCAAACAACTGCTCCATACTCACCTCAGTCAAATGGCGTTGCAGAACGCAAAAACAGGACTCTGAAAGAGATGATGAATGCTATGTTGATAAGCTCTGGCTTACCTCATAACATGTGGGGGGAAGCCATCCTTTCAGCTAATCACATTCTTAACAAATTACCACACAAGAAATTAGAAAAAACTCCATATGAATTATGGAAAGGAAGACAACCTTCCTTTAATTTCCTAAAAGTGTGGGGGTGTCTAGCAAAGGTCGAAGTACCAAAACCTAAACAGGTTAGAATAGGCCCTAAAACAATTGATTGTATTTTTATTGGATATGCATATCAAAGTAGTGCTTACCGATTTCTAGTGCATAAATCGGAGATTCCTGATATAAATGAAGGAATGATCATAGAATCAAGGAATGCAACATTCTTTGAGAATGTCTTTCCGAGCAAAGAAAGGAAAGAGATAAGTTCGAATAAAAGAACTTGTGAAGCTGTAAATAATTCTCCTCCTATTGAAGAAGAACTAAGACGCAGCAAAAGAAGCAAAGTGGCCAAGACGTTTGGTCCAGATTTCCTAACATACATGTTAGATAGTGAACCCAGGACAATTCAAGAGGCATTGTCTAGTCAAGATGCTCCTCTCTGGAAAGAGGCTATCAATAGTGAGATTGAGTCCATCATGCAGAATCATACGTGGGAAATAGTTGATCTCCCACCGGGATGCAAACCTTTAGGATGTAAATGGATCCTTAAAAGGAAGTACAAAGCTGATGGATCAATTGACAAGTACAAAGCTCGTTTAGTAGCAAAGGGGTTCAAACAAAAGGAAGGGTATGACTTCTTTGATACATACTCTCCAGTTACAAGGATCACTTCCATCAGAGTACTCATCGCCATTGCTGCACTGCATAACCTTGAGATACATCAAATGGATGTAAAAACAGCGTTCCTAAATGGAGAGTTAGAAGAGGAAATTTACATGGAACAACCTGAAGGGTTTGTTGTGCCGGGACAAGAACATAAAGTATGTAAACTTGTCAAGTCTTTGTATGGGCTTAAGCAAGCACCCAAACAATGGCATGAAAAGTTTGACAGAACTATGATGTCAAATGGTTTTCATATCAACGAGTGCGACAAATGTGTATACATTAAGGGCACACCGGATGAATATGTGATTGTTTGTCTATATGTAGACGACATGTTGATCATGGGCAACAATCATGAGATAATCGTGAAAACTAAGAACATGTTGAAGAAAAATTTTGACATGAAGGATATGGGTTTGGCAGATGTTATACTAGGGATAAAGATCTCTAGGACATCCGATGGAATTGTCTTGTCACAATCTCACTACGTTGAGAGTGTATTCAAGAAATTCGAAGCCTGCGACCTACCCCCTGCTAAGACTCCAGTAGACTTAACTCTACACTTAGCAAAAAATAGAGGAGACCCAGTATCCCAACTGAAATATGCAAGGATTATTGGCAGTTTAATGTACCTTACAAACTGTACACGTCCTGACATTGCATATTCAGTAAGCAAACTCAGTAGATTCACGAGCAATCCAGGAAAAGATCATTGGGCTGCCTTGACAAGAGTACTTAGGTATTTGAAACATACTCTAAGTTATAGCATACTTTATACAAGATATCCAGCTGTATTGGAAGGTTACAGTGATGCTAATTGGATATCAGACACAAAGGACTCCAAGTCCACTAGTGGCTATGTGTTCACTATAGGTGGAGGAGCCGTGTCCTGGAAATCCTCTAAACAAACATGCATAGCTCGATCCACTATGGAGTCTGAGTTCATTGCACTAGACAAAGCCGGCGAAGAAGCTGAATGGCTAAGAAATTTTTTAGAGGATATTCCATGTTGGAACAAACCAGTGTCTCCTGTTATGATTCATTGTGATAGTATGTCTGCTATAGGGAGGGCACAAAGTTGTATGTATAACGGTAAGTCTCGACACATTCGTAGGAGACATAATACCGTTAGACAATTGATCTCTAATGGAATAATTGCCATTGACTATGTGAAGTCAAAAGAAAACATAGCGGATCCGTTGACAAAAGGCATAAATAGAGATCAAATGTACAATGCAGTAAGGGGAATGGGGTTAAAATCCACACACTAAAGAACGTTCATAACGGTAACTCAACCATGATGAGTGGAGATCCCATGAACTTGGTTCAATGAGACAACTAAGTTATGGATGGTTCAAATGTGCACTTGGAGCACATCTAATGCCTCATTCTCGCAGCTGTCCAAGTGCGAATAGATAAAATCCTGTTGACGTGTGGTGAGGGTAAGCTTATAAAGCTTTTAATGACGCCTATACCTAATAAGGTGGAGTATTACAGGTTACTCTCTGGATATAGTCCTAATAGGTAGTCACCTATGTAAGTGCGAGGATGGCCGCCTCAATGAAGCACTTATGAACCAAGATATGGTCCAGGGCCGAAATGGACACAACGTGAGAACAAAAGAATATTAGAACTACTATTGTGTAAATGTTATTGTCTTGGTTTACACAAAAAGCTAACCGGTTCAAGACATCGCGTTCACCGAGTAGCAAGTAAATCCGATAGCATCTTACTAAGGAAGGTTCAAAGCCGGAACCTACCTATCCTGATGCAATAGCAGTTCGATGGAACTTTCTAAAGTGTCTGCATTTGCATATGCATTAATTTCATTCATGTGGGGGATTGTTGGAAATTGGTTTGGAAAAGTTGGTGTTGACCAATCTTTGACCAATTTGATTACATGGTGTTTCGTTTGTCAAAAACGAAATTAAGTTGCAAATTTAAAATCTACGTTTCGAGTAGATAAATTTAGAGTATTTATTTTCTCAAATCCAATTTTGGATGAATGAGAAATTAATGCTTAAAGTTGGCAACTTAAATTGAAGAGGTGTGAAGGTGTGAAAGGGTGTGAGTTTGAATTGAATTGATGCAACCCAAATTAAAGGGATGCAACCATTCCAATTAGACACACTATTTCATAGAAAGATGTGTCTAATAATGAAAAGACTTCAATTCAAATGAATAGATGTCTAATCATGAAAAGACATCATTTCATGAAAATGTGTCTCATTATGAAAAGACATCAATTCAAACCAAAAAGGTGTCTATTATGAAAAGACACAACACCTATTCAACTTCTATAAATAGATCCCACATTCAATCATTTCATTCACTCCACTACAACTTGCATTCATAGCATTCTAGCAATTGTAGTATTCTTTTCATCTTGTCCTAGAAAGTTCCAAATATCTCTTTTGTTCGCCGGAAAACTTTTGGATTCGTTGTGCTGCGATCCTTAAGTTAGAAAGTCGTTGTATCTTGGGGACGTGTGCCGTAGACCGTAAAGCATTGAATACGGGGCAATTTCGTCTTACGGAGAAAGAGTCCAACTCTTGCCTCGACTTTACCTATTTGTTTTCCAAGTCATTTTCAAATACACCACATCCTTTTCCAACAAAAGCAAAGGCCTTCAGAAGAAGAAATAAGGAGGCTGCAAGCCTGGAAGGGAGATGTGTCTCAGAATGCTATGATGCAGGAGCCTGCTAATGAGATAGAGGTTGATCTGAATGCTGAGAATGTTGGATAAATTTGTAGAATGTTTTGATGAGACAAATCCTTAAGTAACTCTAAATATGCATAACCAATCTTAGGATAGGTTACTGCAATAGAGTTACTACAAAAGATTAAAAGAAATAGAGAAAGTGTTAAAGGAAGGATGCTGAAGAGAATGGTTAAAAAGAATCTGGTGAACTAATAATGATACTATTGACTTCAGGGAGCTACTGGAAGAGACCTCGCCAAAGAAGAAAACAGCGGGACAGGAAGCTACCTGGAAGACCATGCTGAAAGCATACTGCAGAGGCAACATGCTACAGAAGCCTCAAGCCACCTGAGAAGAGGAAGCTCCAGAGTGAAGCGAGAGGAGGAAGCTGCAAGGCAGACATGGGGAGAAAAGTCAAAGTTACCGGTAAACACAAGAAGTTACCGATAGAGAGAAGAGAAGATGAGTCAATCAGAATAAGACACGTGGAAAGCGAAAAGCTGGCGTGTGTCAGGAGTGCGGCACATCAATGATGGAAATCTGTCAACCTTCAACGGGCAGATTTCACAACCTATAAAGATGAAAGACTGAAGACTGAAAAGTGTGGTGAAGTGAGAAGAAGTGAGCATATCAGAATATCCAAACTCAGAGAGAACGCGCATAAAGAAAGAGAGAAGAGCTCATCAGAGAGAAGGCTTAAAAGAGAGAAGCGCAGAAAGAGAGGGAAGTTTTAGAGAAGAAAAGAGTGTTCAAATAGATCAGATGAAAAGAAGAAGGGCTCGAACACTCTAAACCCCAAATGAAGACGCACACTCAGTCTACTAGTCAAGCAGCAACCTTCAGCAGATCAGTCTGCAAACAAAGGGCAAGCTTGCTGCACCCAATTGAAGAAGAAGGAGATAAACCTCTCTAAAAGGTTGTCTCGGAGTACTCAGTGCGAGGAGTAAAGTCCTGCTGAGTTTACCACTTTCTAGGAGAGAAAGTGGGGACCCTGGGTGTGTAGTGTAGGATCCTGTGTGGGTCAAGGGAAAGTAGGCAATCATCTGTGTTAAGTGAGGGTTGTAATAGATAGGTCTATGTAAATCAACTAGCTTAACAAATGTTCCTTCCTGAGTGGAGGAAGAGAGGACGTAGAAGGATTACTCCACCTTCGAACCTCTATATATCCTTGCTTCTTTATCTGCTTACTGCACTACATGTATACTCTCTGATAAGCTGCACATCTTCTACTCGGCTTTGTAATAAGCTTCCGAAAACCACTCTGATCAGTAACCTCCCAAAAGGTTACTGATATTAGAAATGGGCCGATAGAGATAGAAGAAGAGTTTGAAAAGATGGTAGGCTTATTCACCCCCCTCCCTCTCAGCCTACCTACAGCAGTTTTGGGACCAAAAGAGAATGAAGAGTGTAGACTCACCAATTCTTCCGACAGCGATGATGGTGCACCTAGTGAACAGGGTGCTACCGGAGCTAAAAAATCCAAAGCTAACCTCTACTTCTTCTGTGCAGAATGCTGCTGATAAGTTGATATCTGATTTGTTCAAGGTAGTAGAGCAAGTGGGAAAGACCCTGTCCAAGGGCAGTCAAAAAATGCGACTAGAAGCAAAGAAGGATCGATTCAAATAAAATTTCTTCATCGACTCCCTGAATGCTACGTTGGTCAAGTTACAGACGACTCTCTTTGCTCAAGCTACGCCTACTAGAATAGTCGACACTATCAAGAGCATGAACGACAAACTCAATGCTTGGGAGAAGAAGCTGCTGGACATGGAACTTGAACAAAAATCCATGTCTTCCTCCCGGAAGAAGATAGACGAATCTCAGTTCCATCAGAAACAAACCTTAGAGGATCATACTGACATTCTAACCAGTATGCATTCGATGATCAGGTTTGGAATAGGATCGAAATATGATGATGACAAAAAAAGGGGAAGAAACAGTTAAGAGGATAAAGCAGAGGAAGCAAGATCCTTCCACATGCAGGCAACTGGCCATTATACCAAGGAAGGATACTGGACGAGACGGAGAAAGTAGAGGAGGAGGAACCCAAGGATACTCAGATAGCACATCAATAATCAAGCAGAAATCTGATGCTATCTCAGGAGTCCATCTGGGTCTATAAAGAGGGCACGATGAACGGGTAGAAAAGAGGAGAAAGGTCAAGGAAATGTACAAAGCTTCGGACGAGCATATTGTGAAGCAGGCCCAAGAAAGCCTTGCAAGACTTTATCCACCTCAGTAAGCAACCTGACCTTGAAGGATTGGCTGAGCAAGAGAAAGAGGCACCGACTTCCTTAATCATTTTCCTTGATGGGAGCCCGAATGTCAGAAGCTTAAGATTTCAAGAGTGGTAGCTCCCTGAAATCGACATGCCTACTATCACCAATCCCTCCTATCTTTAGATTGAAAACTTTAAATGGGTGGAGTACCTGAAGTACTACATCAAGCTGTGCAAGGAGTCCATAATCATCAAAGGAAGATCCTACCGAGAAGGACTCCAATGCTTCAGAAACCTTGCCAGCAGAGATGTACTTCCAATCCAAATGAGACTAAAGAGCCGAATGGACAAAGGGGAAGTAGTCCCTTTCCATGAGGATTTTTGGTTAAGGTACGATGAAACCTCAGAAATAAGGAGGATGATGGAACCAACCTACCAGGAATCCAGCCTGAACTGGTGAAAGGTTCTCACAATGAGAGAAGACCTAGAGCCTCCTGGTTGAAGAGATGAAGATAGCTCCCTCTTTATCATGCTATTTTTTGTTATTTTTCCTTGTATCTGTTTACTTCTTATTGTGTTTTGCTCTGATACTTTTCTGATTTATCAACTCAATAAAATTATCATTCAGTTCTGAAAAGCTCACTGCTTGTGAACTTGTCTTTGTGGCTCTGATACCTTTCTATCTGTTTTTCTGTTAGATTACTGTTGATTCCTTTCTATATATAAAATATGCTAAGTCTTTGATCCTCTTAAAGTAGTTTTGTCATCATCAAAAAGGGGGAAATTGTAAGGAACATTATATAGGTTTTGATGAAGACAAAACATGTAATAATTAGGGCCTAGGATACTATGTACTTAGTTTCTGTTGTAATCTCTTTGACTAGGATTAGGAGGCTTGAAGATCAAGGCCAAAGCTTGAAGATGGATGAAGGCATGAAAAAGAATTAAATATGAATAAGTATAGGTCACTGTAGCAGGTTGCTAGAAGGACACTAGAACGATACTGCAAGAGGATGTTACTTAGACAGGTAAGCTGGCTGAATGAAAGACAAGTAAGCATCAGTAAATCCCAGAGACAGTTACCTCGGAGTGAGCATACTGAGTTTACGTTAGACACAACCACAAAGTCAACCAATCAAAATGTGCCATGTAAGGAAGTAAACTAGACGATATGGTATTATCAGACTAGGAATAATGATTGCAGCAACAGAAGTGTACGATCTCAACAACTTCGTACGGACTAACCAGAAAAGGCCACGTCGCTCCATGCATGCTGCGAAGAAGGATGTTCACTCCAACGGGCAGATTTCTCATCGCCTATAAATAGAAAAAGACTGGAACTTGAAAAATACTTGAAACCTGAAACTCTTGCAATCAAAGCACTCAAGCTATCTAAACGCACTATCTTTTAATCCTTAGAAGTTTCAAGTTCAGTCTATAGCAGCAAGAATACTTTGCTTAGAGAGCTATCCATTCTAAAGCTTGCTTCCTTCGTTGTTGGAAGAAACCTTATTTATTTTCATAGACTGTTAGAAGTTGCTTGATTAGAGGTTGTTCCTGATCAAGTATTTTCATTCTTAGTAGAAGAACAAGAGCTCTGTGTGGGCTAGTTGAGTTTGGTCACTGTGCAGTAACCCTGTGTGGGATTGACTGGCAGTTCTTGTTAGGTTTAGGTTGTATAAGCGAGGCTTATGTAAATCAACCATTTTACTTAACAAAGTTCCTTCTTGTGAAGGAGTAGAGAGGACATAGAGGGATTACTCCACCATTAAACCTCTATATATCTTTGTGTTCAGCTTTCTGTTTCAAAGCTTGCTGCTGTTCATCTTTATATATCTTGCATAATCTTTCTAATAAGAATACTGACTGTTTTTCATAAAAGAAGCATAGTTTTCCAAGAAATTTCCGCTGTGCATAAAACCTCTTTTAACCAAGTTCACAAGTTAACTGCTCAAGCAGTAACCTCAGGATCAGTAAGCTTACTTGCTACCTACCTGAGTGACTTGAACAATCTGTTTGAAAATTTAAGTAGATTTATTCACCACCCCTCTAAGCCTACTACCACTTGGGACCAACAATTATAATAATCATTACTTTTTATTAATATAAGATAGTATGAATTTTACAATGCCTTTTTTTTTTTTACACTTTATCATTCACGTTCTAAGTTCCCATAATATATATATATATTTATATTTTAAGACTTGCATATATTATGTTTCTTCAATACATTATGTTTTTAATGTTTTTCAGTTTGAATCAATTCTAAATATGATGTGTGTCATGCTTAAATGAAGATAAAATCATGTTGTAAATGTTTCAAATTATGCTAAAACAAAATCACATCTCATGCTTATAACATGCTCATAAATTATTCGTTATGCTAAAACTTTCATCATGTTATAACTTTCATAAATCATGCTTTGAATAATGCATCTCATGGAACATATCATTTACTCTCTTGCATGAAGTCATGCGTTGAATTGAGACTATTATAAGGGGGAGATGTTCGCTTGAGCACCCCCGTCGAGGGTCCCGAGGGGTGGCCGAGGAAGGCTGGCCATACCCACCCTACATGGACCCAAGTGATCGGAGAGTAATTTGGTAGGATCTGACGGTCCGGTGGGGCCATCCGACGGAGGTCCGAAGGGTCAGGGCCAAGAGAGCTCGACGTGCATAAGAAGACCATTGGAGTTTGATTTTGAGGGGATTAAGCTCGGATTGTCGATGGGTTGACTGACTCTAGTGAGTTTTTGCTTTGTTGATTGAGATTTGTGGGATATCATCGAGGAATGACGGGTGAGTGTATGCACGGGGCTTACACTTGGGTTGCTACCGGTTTGATGGATTTGACGCAGGCTTTGCGTGGCTTGCGGGGCAGAGGGTTGAGATGGATGATGCTTGGATGGTGGATTCATTCGACAGGTATGCAGACGCCCAGACGCATGCTTGGTCGATGGTATGGGTCTGCAATGGGGGTGCACTTGCTTAGTGCTTGTGCGGCGCAAGGCTGTGGCGCTTGACATGCGCGGCCGCTGGGTGGGGCGTGCGCATTTTCACCGGGATATGCACGTGCGCTCGCTCGGTGCCATGTGCACGCATTCCCGTTGCTTAGCTCGCGAGAGACTGGTGGGAACCTGTTGCGCGCGCTACATAGTGCGCACCAAAACAGTTGTGGCAGATTAGTCCGGATGATTCCAAAAATGGGACAGTTGCTTGGTGGACCGTTGGAGTAGTTATTTGCTTGCATTTTCCAAGGGCGACACGTGGCAGGTTTGCCACATGTCCATATTCGGTTGGCTATCATAGCTTGGGGGATGTCTCTTTGCAAATTCGATTTGTATGCCTATAAATATTCGATCCTTGGTCGTGAGTTGCACAACATTGTGATAGGATTCATATGCGGTGAACTTGTGTGCAAGCCTCGGCAAATTTCCTTGTACGAATTGAGAGTAGTACGGGTTGGGGCGTTATGCCTCGTAAATCTTGTGCGTCTTTTATATTGTTTCCATTGCATATGCATTTACTTGCCTTGTGCTTGTCCATTTCTGGTTGGATGCTTGTTTCAGGTTTATAATAGGTGTAACATGGGGAAGTCTGACTAGTTTGTGGGAAACTAGGCCGCACAGCGGGTCTTTGAAAGTGAAAAATTTATGCTCGTTTTTACCCCTGGACACCTAGTATAATAGAGTTCTACTCATAGAATTCTATATGATTTTGGTTTAAATTCTAATGCATGTAACAATATTATTTAAATATGAAAATCATAAATTACTATTATAACCTTAAATAAAATCTTTAATATGGATATATTAGACAATAAATTACTATTATAACCTTAAATAAAATCTTTAATAAGGATATATTAGGCAATTCATATTTTGTAAGAAATATTCATACTTTTATATAGGTAATACATATAAGAATATATATCACATTATTATTGAATATCATAAATTGTTGATAGTTATATAGAGAGTTTTAATTACTTATTTAGAACTCTAACTAAATTAAGTTAAATTATTTAAGAAGGGTTTTAAATTAATAGACATTATGAATATGATTAAAATTTGAAATAAATTATTGGTACTTTTATAGTACAACTATCTACTGCAGTAGTGTTTGATTATTTATATATGTTAGTTTGCGAAGGGTAGAGAGGCCGTCACTGACTATGGTGTTTAAAGTAATAAAAAGTAGGAGATAAACTGTATATTCTGCAAATTAAGTATACATATAAAAGGCTAATGTGATGCAGCTTGGAAAGTAGCAAGATTGTAGAAAGCACCTCTCTTGTTTTTAAGGTAGTTATAGCTTCCTTTCTCCACTACCTTCCCATCCATTAGGAAAGCTATGGAGTCCAAATTCTTGATGGTGTTGAGGCGATGTGCCACCACTATCGTTGTTCTTCCCACCATTACTCTATCCAGTGCTTCCTGCACTACTTGCTCCGATTGAACATCCAACGCACTCGTTGCTTCGTCCAGCAATAGTATAATCGGGCTCCGGATGATTGCTCGAGCTATTGCTATTCTTTGTTTCTGTCCTCCTGACAGCTGCACTCCCCTCTCCCCACATTCTGTCTCATACCCATTCTTCAGCCCCCTGTAAAACAGATGCATGGATATCGAGTACTTAATTCTATGTAACGACATTGTTATAATATTAATCCACGTAATGCTTACGAGATGAATTCATGAGCATTGGCAGATGTAGCAGCCTCGACCACCTCATTTTCAGAGGCAGTAGCCTTCCCCATCATAATGTTATCTCGAATGGTGCCTGAGTATATGACTGGCTCTTGGCTAACCAGCGCCATGTGCTTTCGATACCATTCAATGTTGAGCAGCCTTATATCCACCCCATCCACCTTCACACTACCACCATCTACGTCATAGAATCTCTGAACCAGACCTATGATCGTCGACTTTCCACATCCACTCTTTCCGACCAGCCCAATGCTTGTGCCTGCTCTCACCTCCAAGCTCAAATCACGTAGGACCAGCACTTCTGGCCGCCCTCGATATGCAAACTCCACCTTCTTCATCTCTATGCCTCCCCTCATGTTTTCAATCTTTGTTCCTCCATTCTCATCTCCACCCTAATCCAATGAAGAAATAAGTGAAGAAATTGATCAATTTCAAGAGCAAATTACTTAGGTCTGAATAATGTAAGCCCACGATGTAAAAGGGGGTCTGATTTTATATCACTTAATCTTGTGATACAACTTATCCTTCAAGTCTTACCTTAGTGTCATAGGATCCTCGAATGAGTGATTGGCGGTCTAGAATAGCAAAAATGGAGGCGAGAGCAGCTGATCCCTTGGCCAGATCCGACGTCATGCTCCCAGCTTCAGCCACAACCTTGCCAGTGCTGACGAGGATGAAGAAGGTCTTGAACACATCACCTGCTGAAATCTCTCCTCTCTTCACAAGAGTTCCTCCATACCAGAAGTCCAAAGCCCAGCACATGAATGTGAGACCCTGAGCCGACCCTATGCCCACCCCAGCTAGCAACGACTTCTTCCTAGCCTCCCTGCGAGGCTCGTCCTGAGCCTCGTCGAAGATCTCTAGAACCTTCTCAGTGCTGCTGAACGACGTCACGATTCTGTGGTTGTACACAGCCTCAGCTGCAATCTGAGTGCTCTGGTTCTGTGCCTTGACGAAGTTTGTTGTGATTGTGGAGAGTATGACCTTCCTTATGTAGAAGCAGAAGATGGTGAGTGGGTGGACCGCCACCATGACAAGGGCTAGCTTCCAGGCCACAACGAGGCCCATGATGGTGGCAGTGGTCACAGCTGAGGTTGTCTGGATCAGAAGAGAAACCCTGTCTGCTACAATGGACTTCACCATGGATGCCTCGCTGTTGAGCCTCGAACACAAGGCCGCGCTGGAGTTCTCTTCCTCATCGAACCAGGCAGCTTCGAAGGTGAACATCTTCTCTAGCATCTGCAGCCTTATTCTCCTGGTCAGGCACTCCCCCATGTAGGCAAAGTTGTAGTGCTGGCAAAGGTTGAGTGTGATGGAAGCAAGGCAAAGAGAGGTGAATATGAGTGCATATCTTTGAACCCTAGCTTGCATCTCTTCGTGGCTGGATACATAGAAGGCAGAGATCATGCCACCAATGGTGAGAGCATAGATGGGCTGGACAGAGCCAAAGAGGATGGCAGATAGGCTCCCCATTAGGGCTTGCTTCCATTCAGGGGCATTTAGGGAAAGAAGTCTGGAAAATGATGGGGGAGTGGAGGGTGTGATGCTATTGCCATTGCCATTGCTTGAGAAGATGGGTGAAGCCAAAGAGGCAGGTGTGGAAGATGGTCTGCTCTTTGTTGCAGAAGAAAGGCGATGGGCATCGAGGGATTGGTCTTGCAGCTCCAACACAGTACTGAATTGCCTTTGTAGCTTTGCAAGTCTTTCATAATCTCCATTCTTCTCGATTAGCTCATTGTGACTCCCACTCTCTACTATGCTACCATTGCTAACAACTGCAATCATGTCTGCGTTCCGTATTGTTGCTAGCTTGTGGGCCACCACCTGATTCAATGTCACACAAATTGAAGTTATAATTAGGTATGTATTAATTGTGTGCATGTGTTATTATGTATGTATACCATACCATACCAGGGTTGTTCTGCCCATGGAGGCTTGATCCAGCGCATTTTGAACAAGTTTTTCTGATTCGGAGTCGAGTGCACTCGTTGCTTCATCGAGGAGAAGAATGACAGGATTCCTTATGAGGGCTCTAGCAATGGCAATCCGTTGTTTTTGTCCACCTGACAACAGTGCTCCTCTTTCCCCAATCTAGGCCCAATTAATATCATCATGAGAATGAATAAAGACACATTAAGTTGAGAGACATTTGGCAAGTGTGATTAATTAATTACCTTAGTTTCATAACCATATGGAAGTTGTGTGATAAAGTTATGGGCATTTGCAGCCATGGATGCAGCAATGACATCATCCATGGTGGCATCATGTTTCCCAAATAAGATATTCTCCTTGATTGATGTCCCAAACAGTGCATTCTCTTGGCTCACAAGCCCCATCTGTTGTCTTAACCATTTCAACTGCAATCTCTTTATTTCAACACCATCAATGCACACCACTCCTCCATTAGCATCATAAAACCTCTGCACTAATGCAATTGCAGTTGATTTGCCACTTCCACTTGCACCCACCAGAGCAACTGTCTTCCCTGCTTCGATTTTGAGATTGAATTCATTAAGTACTAAGGTGTCTGGCCGAGTCGGGTATGCAAATTTGACATGATCGAATTCGATTTCTCCTCTTATTTTATCTAACACTTTGTACACTCCCTTCCTGTCTTCCTCACCATCAATGTCCGGAACACGGTCGATTCTCTCAAATATCCGCGACTGCCGCCACTGAAGCTTCCGTAAAATACTTCACTTCAGCCAGTGCCACTCCGAGGGCGCTGCATAAATGATAGACATGGTAAAGTCCACATCAGACTAAAATAGAGAAACAAAGAGGAGTTTTTTAAAAATGTTAATGGTAAAAAAGTGGAAAATAAAAGTGATAAAAAGAAGAGAATAAGGAGGATTAGTACATACAGTCCACCCAAGACAAAGGAAATCCCAGATGCATAAATCCTTCCACCACTTTCACCTTTGTACATGATGAGGTGGCTCCCATACCAAGCAAGAAAACCCCATATTGCAAAGCAAAGCCCTGTGCTTCCAATCCCAACACCTTTGCCTATTCCTTGCTTTATCCCAAGCTTTTTTGCTTTCTCCAATATCAATGAATACTTTTCTATTATGCTTTTCTCAGCTGTGAATGAGTAGACTGTCTTGATGGAGCTTAGAGCCTGGCTCACTATTGAATTGGCCTTGCTGTACTCCTCGAAGCTCTTCTTCGACAAATAAACCAGGTATTTTCCGTATATCAATCCAGGGATGATCAACAGAATCACTGTGGGAAAGGCCACCACTGACAATCTCCATGAGAAATAGCTTGAGAATGCTATTCCTGATATGAACACTGATGTATTCATCAAAAATATTGGCACCTACATATGTATAATATAAGATTAATAAAGACTAGTTTGGGAGGGTTGCAATTTACATCTCACATATATTGGGTATATTGATTTCGTCCCATAATTTAAAAGACTAATTGGGACAAATTTATCTCATTAATCTAGCAATTTTTGGACAATCATTGTCGGAAAACCTCTCGTTCTCTGCGTCTAACCTCCCTTTTGGGGATTTTGATTCATAAAAATGTTGATACGATGTTGTTTATGAATTTGTTTCAATAATGGTGAGGCACATCAGCATTTTCTGAACCAATAAAATAATAAATAATAACACATCAGCATTTTTAAATCGAAGGTCAGACAGCAATGTGAGGTTGTCCCAAAATTGCAATTATCGAACAAAATCAATTAACCAATTTTTATAGGATATAAATTGTGACCATCCAAACTTAAGGAACGTAATTTGCAATTTACGCTGAATTTGGCCCAAGATATATATAAAAGAGATATATATATACCTACCTTCTCACTTAGAACTTCTTGAATGAGACAAGTATCTTTAGAAATGCTGTTAATGATTTCAGAAGTGGTAGCTTCTTGTGAATCGAAAAATCCAACTTCTTGCCTAAGAACAGCTTCCAAGTACTTGTAACGAATCTTCAATACCTGCCTTTCACTCGTTTTGCTCCAGCAATATCCTTCTGCACTTATTCATTTTCTTGCCACTTTATTGGAATATATATATATATATATATATATAATTGTTTTCCAGTTTGAAAGAAACTAACTTTAGGGTTTTATAATTATATAAACGTTCCAGCAGCATGCTTCTCGTTTTTCATTAATTTCTTACATATCCATAGATTTATTGTCATGGTTATTTAATATTATGTAGCATGTCAATAGACTCATTTTTTTTTTTTTAATTGATAACTTGGTTCCCCAATTTACGTACATCTAATTAAATTGCGGTGCACAATGAACATAAAAGTATAGAGACTTTCATTTTTTTAAATCGCATATTTATGAAAAAATAAAAGTCTCTATACCTTTTGATATCTATTAAAATTTTATGTATGTGTGGGGTAGCTATGGGGATTCAGTTTTGATGAGAAATTACCCATGAATGCTACTACCATGACTGCTGCTCCCAAGTATACAAAGTATAAGCTGCACTGTTGAGAAAATATATGGCATATCCCACATCAAAAACAATTAATATATATAAGTAAATTAAGGGATTATAGCTAATTTTGTGCATTAATAATAAAAGTTAAGGGAACATCTCAATTTTTATCTTGTCCACTGTTTTACAATCAGTGTAACATATTTTAAATTTAATCATCTAGCTAGCCTCATCATTTTTTTTTCCTAATTTGATCCGACCATGCTCCAAATGTCAATTTCGTTCTACGTGGACGTCGAACACACATGAGCAATTTCGACGTCCATATAGACATAATTGAAATTGACATTCTAATTAAAACAAATTCAGATCAAAATGGGAAAAAGAAAAGGTAATAGTTAGAAGAACAAATTTGGATAAGACCTAAGTAACAAACGAGAATCGTAATTTTACCAGAAAAATAATCCAAACCTTTTCAATCTCTTCCATGAAGTTGGCATGGTTGTGATCAGAAGAATTACCATAACCCAAGCTATTGAAAAGGCGACTAACATATACAAGTAGGCAGTTAGTAGACATGCCATCTCCAATAGCCCCAATAGTTCCCAATACCATCAGAAATATGTCTATCTTATCTGCATATCTGAAAATCTTTGTCAACCAACTTCTCCTCCCTTTCTCATCCTCACCCATCTTAATTTTCCTAATAAATGAGAGCAATTAAGATCAAGTGATTTATGATAGAAGTATGGCTAATACAAATATGTAGCCTGGCCTATTACATATATATAGATGAATTGATAACTCAACTACAATATTATATGTAGTATATTTATGCACAAATGGTGGAGGTTGCTTTCATTAGCACAAAATTATATATATGTAAATCTTTTGTTAGTAGGGTTTTCAAGAAAGATGAGTAGGACCTATATATTGCTACCTTATTGTCCCTTTTTTGGAGCTCTACTTTTCTTCTTTACTGTCTTTTCTTTTTGTTAGTTGGTTATGGTAAGTGAGATTGCTTTGATAAGCTTTTTCTCTTCCTTTTACCACATATATATGGCTTTTTCTATTAACCAATATTTTAATCTCTTGGAATGTATTTAGAGTACAGACATTTTACCAGAAAAGCCTGTTGCAATTAACCTAGTACTTAGCATTTACAGCAACTAAAAGTATATGCAGTGGAGCACGACTCTTGTAACAGATCTAATATCTCTAGATTGATTAACCCAACTTAAAAATTTGCTTATTTAAAATGAAAATCCATCAAATATATATATATATATATATATATATATATATATATATAGTTCCAAATTATAAACGAGTCCATGCATGATTAATTATTTGATCGATTATCCCAACAGATAAGGAAAAACACATAATTAATTAATTTACTCCCTTTGCACTTACTTTTCTTCCTCTACACCCTATTTTATATCACAAATACTCATATGCGACGACACTCGCGCATGGTTGACCGTGTCCCAGGACACGACCGTGCACGATTGTGGTGTATAAGTATGTCTTTTTCAACAATAAGTATGTGATTTTTTTCCTCGTCTATGACCGTGCCTAGCGCGAAAACTAAGAGCAATTTGTGGTGCATGGTCGTGTCTCAGGACACGGTCGAGATAAATATGTGATTTTTATGTATAAGTATGTCTTTTAGAGCTATAAGTATGTATTTTCATGCACGGTCGATTGTGTCCTAGGACAAGACTGTGCACGAGTGTCGTCGCACATGAGACGATCTCACAGGAATTCAGCTTATTTTATATATACTTCGTTTCTGTATTAGTCCATCACCCTGTTTCCTCATATATTTAACTTGTAAGCTCTGGCCATGTATTGTTTATTTATTAATTCTTGTTTAACGGATGACCCAATTTGAGGGGAAATTAGGTGTAAAACTTAATACACATAAATGTAGGGTTACTAAGTATAAAATTGCAAGAAGAAAATATTTAGATGCTATAGTACACACACATATATAGCAATAGCTAATAGAAATAGAAGTGCGAGGAAAATCTACTAATATTTCATCTAACAAAAGAATAGGAAATTCTACTAAAAAAATTGATACATTAAGTTAAGGATATCACAAAAGTTTGCGTGAGATGGTCTTACAGATAATCTCAGTGAGACGTCCTTTCTACCTACTAACCAAACTTATTTCCACATAATTATATGTAAAATGTGAAGTGTGGGTTGTGGGTTAACCCGTCCTATATAAAATGATTTATGAGACTGTCTAATATAAGACTTACTTCTAAGAAATTAGGGGTTCACCTTCAACCCCTCGTTCACAACATTATAATGAGAACCCTATCATTACAAAGGGACAATTTTAATTGCATATACATTACTTTTACAACTTCTTTTTATCTTACTTTTCACCAAAAGAAATCTTAATTAATGAAGAAATAAATACTGATAAACAGTAGTTAAATAGCAGAAAAAATCGTGTCTTACACATGAAATACAAAAAACTTACCCACCAACTAATTAAAAAATGGAAAGGAAAAGGAAAAAAATATGAATACTAAAATGATATATATGATCCAATTAGGAAGAGGGGTCGATTAATAAAGAATTATGTGAAGATTCTCATGATGGAATGACAAGATTTTTACATATTCATTATTTTGTTAAACCTAATGTCGTTTCTGAGCACTATAAAGGAATAATATGGTCAGTACCCAAATCAGAGCTAATGCAGCTACTTGGAGCTGCAAATCAGATTTTGCATGTACTTTACTTATTATCTATGTTTGCAGATTTAAATAAAAAAAATTAAAAATAATTAATCTCTTTTGCAATTCAATCATTGATGGGTGGGTTACTCTCCTGTGCACCAGTTGCACGGCCTCTTTACTTTCTTCGCGTGTTTTGGTCGGTACCTTCACGTTATGTTAGTGTTACCTTCGTGTTATGTTAGGGTTACCTTCTTGTTATGTTAATAAGAAACCATCTCCAAATTTCATACCTTTAGTTTAAAACCATTAAACATGGGGAGCGCGTCGGGGGATTTTTCTTTTAGACTTTTTTTTAAAAAATTGTTTTAAAAATAAATTAAATTAAAATAGAAAATAATTAAATTAAAACTTATATTGTTTAATATATTAATTTCCACGTCAGCAATTCGGCCCATTTGCCCGGTTCGGGTTTAATTTGGGCACAATCCGTGACTTTTGGAAGTTAGTGTCCTCATTTGCAAGTTCGAAAAAAATTTGTCCTCTTTATCGGAACATGTCAAATTATGGGGAAAAAAAATAATTAACTCTATTAAAAATGAAGGGACCTTATAATGTAGCTTAATTCCTTACAAATGAAAAACTATTATATTCGTAAAACCATTTGATTAGTACATGAACTAGTGTAACGTACTTAATATGAATAATAAGTACAAGAAATAAAAGGACTCACCAATTGGAAAATAAATGAGGTTGCACCTTGAACATAAACCCTAGCTGGTAACTAATTAATTGTGCAAGCATGCTGCTCTCGAAAAATATATAGTTGGAAACCTCAAAATTTGGTGATAAAGAGAGGCCCAAAACATGAACTATATATAGGCATACACTTCATACATTTATTTATCACAAAAACTTGTGTGAGACGGTCTTACGAATAATTTTCGTGAGACGGATCATTTTTATCAATGGATCAAACCCATATCTGTTAATTTATATGTGAATTTGGAAGTTTGGGTTGTGGGTCAACTCGTCTCACGTAACATGATCCGTGAGACGGTCTCACACAAGACTCACTCTTTATTTATTTGACATTCTTCCGACATATATAGGGCTGGATCCCAAAGAATATTCCATTTTATATTTTATTTTATTCCCAACACAAAGATCGAATTAAGCACGTTTAAAATGCCATTAAAAATACAAAGCTCAATCCTCTTCTTGTTGGAGTCCCAAACCAAGATGCCTAAATGCATTGCATTTAACTTTATAAAATTCTGAGTATAGAATCATATCTTAAATCTTATCTTAAATTATATATGCGTATAATTGATCCACGTGAACTTGAATGAATGAAAAATATTGGTACGTAACACAATTATCACCGACCACAAAAAAATAAAAATTTGTGACTGAATTAGGCATATCTTTATTGAAATTAATGTAACTACTCTACTAGTTTAGTGCTCTTTAATAAGAACCATGCATCAGTTATCATATATACTTTTCTCTCACAAAAATAGTTTAATATTCACTTTTCATTCATAGTTATCTTCTTTATTTGTAGAATATAATTTTCATAAAATACCTTTAATTAATATTTGAATTACGTAAGGGTGTGTATAATTGTTGGTAGTTTTTTGTTTAGTTATTAATTATATATATATATATATATATAGGTATAAAAGAAGTTTTGTGGGTATAAAGACTTTTTCCCGATAGTTTAATGTGTTTTCTTAATCTGTAGTTGAATATATGAAATGTATTCTCATATTGGTCGGACGAAGGAAGTGTGTGTGTGTATTTTTTTGTTAGTATAGCTGAAATTCTTTAAAATAATTAAATAGGTTTAAATAATGTAAAGTATAATAATTTGTATTGAGAGATAATATATAATTTGGATTAGAAAAATAACTTATTTAAAGGAAATGCTTTTATGTGGGAAAAAAAAAAAGTGCATGTACGATGATTAACGTATGCCATATATATATATATATACACACATGCATAAACACGTACAAGTTACATAATTACGGGAACTGAATATGATCAATTATATTTACTATAATCGAGTAGTAAAAAGTACATATAATTAAGAAATCGGAATAAATTTATTTACTAGTGTTAATATATATATATATATAATTTTTATAATAAACAATTTAATTTATCTACTACACAAAAATAATATAAATTGAAATAAAGTTTAATCCCGATTGAAGCAGCGACATCTGTCCTTAGAATCAAAAATATTAACCAGCTTTCTGATGATCTTTTCCCGGAAGACTAAAAGCACAGATTTGCAAAATAGTTTTATACTAAAAAAATGATAATTATTAACATGTGGAAATATTATTAATGGAGCTGTTAAACTGATTACATTAATTAATTAATTACCCCATCCCTATCATCTAAGCGTGCTTTAGAATCGTTACAAAGATCGTTCAAATTTGTTAGTGATCTCAACTTGATGAAAAAAATGGTCAAAAAGTGTTTTATATATATTGAATAATAATTTTAGTGTAGCTTTAGAATAAGAAAATGTTTTATGGGCTGGTATAGGACAAGGATGATTCATGTACTGTTAATGCACTAACTATTTTTTATTTATTTATGAATTTTGTGATGTTTCCTTTTTATTTTGAGCAACATTTGTGTGTTCCGGACTACAGTGTCCCCAACTTGATCATTGTATGAGGTTTACATATATACTCTACATGTATCACGTGTATACTCTTCAGGTATTACATGTATACATGTATACTTTTATATACATGTGATGTCTGAAGATTATATGTGAAATACCAAGAAACATAATGAGTATGTATATAACATTTGAAAAGTATGTGTATAACACCTAGATTTGTCCCCTATGTGTCCGGGGCATATAAATTTTTACCTTTTATTTTATTTTTAACGTTTCTTAAGAACCGTTTATTTAGGGCATTTTGCTTTTTAATTATCACATGTGATGGAAAAATAATATTCTTTAACCAATTCATAATTTTATGATATCTTTTTTTTTTTTTAAATTAACATTTGGTGTGCTTTGGTTTGTTTTCTAAGAATAGCAAATCTTATTTATCATCAATCTTCGAGCAAAAGTTCAAAGATATGCGTCCACATGATCCAAAGGCTTCATAGATAAAAGGGTTAGAATGAGAATGAGATTTTATAGCAATAATTTGGACCGTCTTCTTTGCTTGTCTATGAATAGAGCAAATAATTGCTTGGGAAAAATAAAGCTAACATATTCTTCCAATTCAAATTAGTGGATTCAAATTTTGAAATAGACACCACGTCTCCATTCATTGCACCAACCATCTTCTTTGCATCCATTTCAGATACCACTTTTGAAATATCCAAACTCTTAATTTAGGATGGCGTTTTCAATAATCTCATTATTTCACTCTCTCCTACGGGGTACATATATATCTATATCTATAAAACTATTTAAGTATAAATGTTCGTCCATGTTTCAAAATGGGTATTCAAAAACAAGCTGGATGAATCTGGATTGGTTGTTAGAAACAAGACAAAGCTGGTTGCTAAGGGGTATTGTCAAGAAGAAGACATTGATTTTGATGAGACATTTGCCCCGTCGCACACCTTGAAGCCATAAGAATTTTCCTTGAATATGTTGCTCACATGAAGTTCAATGTCTATCAAATGGATGTGAAAAATACTTTATTGAATGGAGTTCTTGTTGAAGAGGTCTATGGTGAACAACCACCTGTATTTGAAGAGGATGCTGAAAACAAGGTATATAGGTTGCAGAAGGCGTTGTATGGAGTTAAACAAAGCTAGAGCTTGGTATGACACTCTGTCCCTATACCTTCTTGAGAACGACTTCAAAAAGATGACAATTGATAAGACACTCTTTAGAATCTAAGATGGGGATTGCATCTTACTAGTTCAGATCTATGTTGATGATATCATTTTCAGATCAACAAGCAAGTTGCTTTGTGAAAAATTCTCTTGTCTTATGCAGAAAAAGTTTTAAATGAGCATGATGGGAGAGTTAAGTTTCTTCTTGGGATTGCAAGTTAAGCAAATGGATATAGGGATCTTCATAACCCAAGTTAAATACACCAAAGAACTTACCAAAACGTTTGGAATTAAAGGTGGAGCCTCTGTAAGCATACCCATGGCTACATTCATGAGCCTAGACAAAGATGAATCTAGAAAAGAAGTTGATATCACATAATACAGAAGAATCATTGGATCACTAATTTACCTCACTGCAAGTAGACCAAACATCATGTTTGCAATTGGAATCTGTGCAAAATTTCAATCATGTCCAAAGGAATCTCATCTTGCTGCAACTAAATAGATTGTCAAGTATCTCAAGGGCACACAAGATGTTGGTCTATGGTATCTGTAAGGAACATTGTATAGATTTTGATGAAGACAAAACATGTAATAGATTAGGGCCTAGGATCCTATGTATTTAGATTCTATTGTAAATTCTAAGTATAGGATTAGGAGGCTTGAAGATCAAGACTTAGAGCTTGAAGAAGGAATAAAGACCTTGCTGCATAAAGAAAGCTTAAAAAGACTAAGTACAAATCACTGCAATAGGATGCTAGGAAGGATACTTAGGGATGTAAACAAGCTGAATCGAGCCGAACAGTACTGGGCTTGAGTTCGGCTCGTTCGAGTTCGGTTCGGGCTTGAGTTTGGCTCGAGTTCGGTTCGAGCCTTAGGAATGGAGCTCGAGCTCGGCTCGTTTGAAAAATATTGGGCTCGGTATTCGTTCGAGTTCAGCTCGGATAAGGCTCGTTAATAGGACAAACGAGCCAAGTTTGAGTTCGGCTCGATAAAAGCTCGAAAGAGCTCGGTACAAGCTTGAATTCGAGCTTGATTGTTCGAGCTTGAGCTCGAGCTCAAGTTCGGCTCGAGTTCGGGCTCGAGTTCGTTAACACTAATTTTGGCCTCCATTTCAAGATTTAACTAGAAAATAAATATAACAACATATACAAATTTCACAATTCAACAATGACGTACAAAAATAATTAAAATAGTCAAATTTCAAGTCAACGTAATATAAGTTGACCCATTAAGTAATTATTTACAACTTATTCTCAATACTTGCCTCATTATTACCACTATCAACTGAAATTTGATTTGGTGGAACTTCTCCCATGGCAGGGGTTGTGGATGATTCAAGAGTTATAATTATAAGAATGTATAAGTTGATATGTTAATATAAAAATGTAAAATGTATAATTATAACTCTAAATTTTTAATTGATGATAAATATAAAATTATAGATATGTTTTATGGTTAAACTATAAATTTTAGTTAATATGTTATGTTTTTAAGAAATATATAATTTATCTTTGTTAGACCATCTCCAACCATTTTACTCAAATCTAAACTCAAATCTTGATTTTTCCACCAAATTTGCCACTATCTCCAACCCTTTAAACTCAAATTGGAATATTCTCTTACAATATTCTTAATTTTTATTTTTCAAATTTTATTTAATATCAAATATTTATTTATTTTAGTTCATAAAAAAATTAACTTAATTGGTTTCAATTATAAAAAAATATTTATGAACTAAAAATCTTATTAAAAATACCAAAAATATATTATAAAATTCATCACAAATACATATTAATATACTAAAGAAAATAATCTAGTCATACAACACAATATAAATAAATTCATATTATATATGGAGTTTAATTGCATTTCATTTATGTTTTTATTGTAGTAAATCTACCATGATGTGTTTAATTAGTTTAAATTTAACATGTTGTAATGCTTATGTGTTTTAGTAAATTTCATTGTAATTTTCGTTAAACATTGTATGATATCTTATCGTATTTCTATTAATTATAATTCATGTTTATATTTATTAAATTATATAATCTACAATATAATGCAATACTTATAGATATATAAATTATATAATGTATCAAATACCAAATATCAAGTATATAAAATCAATACATAAAATATAATAGCTCAAAATTAAATAAATAAAATAAATGAAAAAGAAAAAACTAAATAATTGTAAATGAATAAAATTAATGAAAAAAAAATTGAGTTGTGAATAGTAAGTGGCAAATTTGCCACTTACTATTCACAACTCAAATTTGAGTTTGGATTTGAGGCATGGTTGGAGCAAACATTTTTCTACATTTGAGTTTGAGTTTGGATTTGAGTATCCTATTGGAGATGCTCTTAATAAGTTGATATGTTAATATAAGAATGTAAAATGTATAATTATAACTCTACAATTCTTATTGATGATAAATATAAAAATGTAAAATATCTAATTATAAATATGTTTTATGATTAAACTATAAATTTTAGATAATATGTTGAATGTTTTTTAAGAAATGTATCATTTATCTTTGTTAATAAGTTGATATGTTAATATAAGAATGTAAAATGTATAATTATAACTCTAAATTTTTAATTGATGATAAATATAAAAAATGTAAAGTAACTAATTATAGATATGTTTTATGTTTAAAGCTAACAATATATAACCAATTATCTACTTAGTTTGTTCGAAAACTATATAACACATTCGAGAGTTACGTTTATATATATATGTGTGTGTGTGTGTGCACGAGCGCGTGTGTGTACACGTATATATCTGTGTGGATTTCAAATCTCATAATATTATATTGAAGAATCTAAACTCTAATTAATATTTCTATTTTTAATTATTTTAAAATTTTAAAAATGTTAATTATGTAGATATTTATAATTAATACATATTTATAGGTTATACTTATGTATGCTTCAAATATCATATATAAATATTTAAAATATCATAAATGAAAAATCCAATATTAAGATACCCAAACTTTAATTTATATAAATATTTAAGGCATTATATCTTTTATATAAAGATAATATATCATCACTACATTGTATCATTAATATCAAAATTTTAAAGATATTCAAATGACAATGCAATTAATATATTAGAAATAAGTAAATTGTATTGAATTTGTATTAGTTAGTATTTTTATAAAATGAATATGTTTAATTTAATCCTGTAATATTTGTGTTAAGAATTTTTTAATTTATATATTTATTTAAATTTTAAAATCTAATACTATTATAAAATATATAAATAAACTAGCCCACAAACACTAAACGAATATGCTAACGAACATGTTCGCAAGCCTGCGTAACGAACCTATTCGTGAACATATTCGCGAACAGTTCGCGAATAGGTTTGTTAGGCAGGCTCGCGAACCTGTTCGCAAGCTTTCGAATCAAACATGCCCAGACTCGAGTTCGACTCGTTAAGTATTTGACCTCGAAATTCAGGCTCGAGTTCGGCTCGTTAAGCTTCACAAACGATCTCGAATGATATTTATCGAGCCGAGCCGTGAATAGTTCATGAACGGCTTGGTTCATTTACATCCCTAAGGATACTGGACGCTCAATGTAAAAGGATACTGAGTAAGCTAGCTGAATAAAAGACAAGTAAGCTAAGTCGACTGAAGAACCATGAAGCATCAACAACCTTTTCAAAAGCAGTTACCTAGAAATGAGTGTACGAGGTTTACGTTAGGCACAACCGCAAACTCATCCAATCAAAAGGTGCCACGTAATGAAGCAAAAAGGAGGACAGACCAACTGTCAGACTGAGTATGGTGATTGCAGCAATAGAGGCGTACGATCTCAACAACTTCGTACGGACTAATCAGAAGAGGCCACGTCGCCCCATGCATGCTGCGAAGAAGGATGCTCTCTCCAACAGGCAAATTTCTCATCGCCTATAAATAGAAGAAGACTGGGACTTGAAGCAAACCAACTCGAGAAACTTGAAACCTGAAACTCTCGCAAATCAAACGCTCAAGCATTCAAAGTTTTTTGTTAGGAAATATTTGAGTATGTTTTGATGAGACAAAAGCTTAGAAAAGTAACCCTCAATCTATCAGCATAATCTATCTGATAAGGTCACTGCAGCAAAGTCACTACAAGAAGATATAACAGAGAATGCTTCAAAGAAAGGATACTGCAGAGAATGGTGAAGGAATCTGGTAAATTAAAAGGATACTGCTTACTGCAGGAAGCTACCTGGAAGAGACCATGCCAAAGCATACTGCAAAGCAGCAAGCTACCTGGCAGAAAGTTACCTGGAAGAGACCATGCCAAAGCATACTGCAAAGCAGTAAGCTACAAAAGCTTCAAGCCAACTGACAGAGCAAGCCTGAGAAGGAAGCTCCAAAGCAAGCACGAGAAGGAAGCTACAAAGCAAGCATGGGAAGGAAGCTAAATATTACCGGTAGAGAGAAAAGGAATGGAGTCAATCAAATGAAGACACGTGTAAAGCACAAAGCTGGCATGTATCAAAAAGAGAACGGCACATTAAATGTTGGGAACCTACCCACCTTCAACGAGAAGATTTCCTATATCTATAAATAGAAGACTGAAGAGAGTAAAAGAGAGAGAGCATAGCGTGTGGAAGAAAAAGAGAGAAGAGGGAGAAATGATGAATAAGAAAAAGAAGAAGATGGGGAAAGGAAAGGAAGAGAAGAGAGTGTATAGAAGTGTAAGGAACATTGTATAGATTTTGATGAAGACAAAACATGTAATAGATTAGGGCCTAGGTTCCTATGTATTTAGATTCTGATGTAAATTTCTCTAAGTATAGGATCAGGAGGCTTGATGATCAAGACTGAGCATGAGGACCTTGCTGCATAAAACTTTAAAATGATTTAAGTATAAGTCTCTGCAGCAGGCTGCTTGAAAAGGATACTGGACGCTCACTGCACAAGGATGCTCAATTTGCTAGCTGAACAAGAGACAAGTAAGCTAAAGACGACTGAAGAACCAGGAAGCATCAGCGACCTATTCAGAAGCAGTTATCTCAAAATCAGTGTACGTTAGGGACAACCGCAAACTCATCAAATCCAAAGATGCCATGTAATAAAGCAAAAAGGAAGTCTGAAGATATGTCAGACTAGGTATGACGATTGCAAGCAACAGATACGTACGATCTCAACAACCTCATACGAGCAAATCAGAAGGAGCCACATTGCCCCATGCATGCTGGGAGAAGGAAGCTCTCTCCAACAGGCATAATTCTTATCGCCTATAAATAATAGAAGAACTAGACTTAAAAAACACTTGAAACCTGAAACTCTTGCAATCAAATCACTCAAGATATCCAACACACTATCTTTCCATCACTAGTAGTTTCAAGTCCAGTCTATTGTAGCAAGCATACTCTATCCTAGAGAGATATCTATACAAAAGCTTGCTGTCTGTGTTGTTGAAGAAAACACCTTATTTATTGTCTTAGACTGTTAGGAGTGGCTTGATCGGAGGCTGTTACTAATCAAGTATTTGCATTCTTAGTAGAAGAACAAGAGCTTTGTGAGGGCTAGTTGAGTTTGGTCACTATGTAGTAACCCTGTGTGGGATTGACTACTAGTTCTTGTTAAGTTTAGGTTGTCTAAGCGAGGCTTGTGTAAATCAACCCTTATACTTAACAAAGTTCCTCCTTGAGAAGGAGTAGATAGGACGTAGAAGGATTACTCCACCCTTGAACCTTTATAAACTGTTGTGTTTATTTTTGATATAGCTTACTACTTTTCCTATTCTTACTCTTGCTTATCTGCTATAACCTGCTGCATATATCTCTCAAGCATATCAACCGTTTTCAAAAAAGAAGCTTTGTTCAAAAAAGAATTTCCGCTGTGCATAAAACTCTTTTTCAATAAGTTCACCAAAGGTAAATGCTCAATTAGTAACCTTCAGGATAGTAAGCTCTTCAAGCTTCCTACCTGGATGACTTATCTTTCATTTTTAAATAAAAAGTTTGAAAATTGAGTAGGATTATTCACCCCCCTCTAAGCCTACTACCACTTGGGACCAACAAGTGGTATCAGAGCAGGTTGGATTAAACGTCCGATCTAACTGATCAATCCCTGATCCCTACTTTCTCAAAACCCTCTCTTTGTTTTAAAATTCATAAGCATACCAAACATGGATTCTCATAAAGTGTCTATGTTCTCAATTGAAAAATATGATGATTGGAAAATACACACGCAGGCATATCTCTCGGCCATGCATGATGAAATGTGGTATGTCATTACTGAAGGACCACCAAGGATCACCAAAGTAAACTCATTGTTTACCAGGGCCGTTGATGAAGCAATGGAGAGATAAATGAACCTTCAGCAAGGTAAAAACTTGTAGGACTGCAAAAGAAATCTGGGAAAAGCTCGAGCAAATATGTGAAGACACTGAGCTCACTAAATATAATAAAGTCTCTATAGCTACCCAGAAGTTTGAACTGTTTGAGATGGTACCTGGAGAAACCCTAGAACAAATGGATCTAAGGTTTACAACCATCACTAACGAGCTTGAGTCCTTGGACAAGATCTACACGCAGAAGGAGAAAAACATGAAGGTGCTAAGAGCCCTACCTGCTGAATGGGATAGCAAGACGACAGCCTATGAGTACATTCGATCTCTTCTCAGACCTCAAAGACTTCGAGTTCGATATCAACAGAAGAAAGATAGAAACTGAGGGAAGCAACTCGAAGGTTACTGCACTAACTGCAAGACAACCTCATAAAGCTAAGAAATCTAAAGATCAGACAACTACCTTGGAGGCCACCACAGAAGAAGACATGGTCTTACTCCTGAAGAAGTTCCAGAAGTTCATTAGAAACAACTCAAGAACAGATGGCTTCAGGAAGAAGTGAAATGAAACTGGAACCAGTAGGCAGGCACCCCAGTCAAATGCCAAAGCTACTGACCTGTGCTATAACTGCAGGAAGCCAGGTCACTATGCCAGGGAATGTCCATATCCAGAAGTCCATCGTTATCCAAAGGATGAATGAAAGGTGAGGCAAGAAAGAAAAAGACAGGAGCGCCAGAAGCTGAGGGTACTGATCGGTGAGGCAGAGACCTCTCAGGTAGCTACACCTGAGAAGGCACCTAAGAAGGAAGAGTCCACCACCGATAGTGACTCGGAGGATTCATCTTCAGATGAAGAAGCTCTAATCTGCCTCATGACAAAAAATGATGACTCAGAAGATGAGGTAATATATCTTAATCCTCCTGTTCAATTTGACGAAAGGCTGAACATGATGTGTGCTTTCAAACAAATCATGAGTGACTTCGAGCAGATTACCTCAACTCATGAGGAGCTGAAGCTAGAAAATGTAATGCTCAAGACAGAGCATGCTTCGCTAGAAAGGCTACTAGCCCTAGAAAAATCAAAAAGCCAAACATGCAGTGATCTCAAAGCTGAAATCAGTAAGCATAGTCTGCAAGTCACTAAGCTGATAAGTGAGAAGAAGGTTCTCACTGAAACAATCAATACCTTCAATAAATCCTCCAAATACTTGGATGCTATGCTAAACATGCAAAAAAGTCTAAAGGATCATGCTGGCATAGGCTACTGTGGAAAAGCTTCCACCTCAAAGGCACCTACATTTGTGCCTGCAGTAATCCTCCATCAAAATGAACTACCTAGCTTAGGGGGAACTACAAGCAGAAGTGCAGGAAGCTTTGATGGAAAGGGAAAGAGACCCTTTCAGGTACCTACGGCAATAAGTCTGTTAGAAGCTGGCTCCTGCAACCTAAGTATGCTAGAAACAGGAGTCATAGATAGCAACCTAGATAGGGCAAAAGGTCTCCAACTTCTTATCTGCCATAAACTTATATGTTTAAAACTAAAGGAATCTATGTTCCTAAGAGGCAGAGGAAGAAACCGCTTGCACACAAAGCACACATGCATGCAATATTCTATGGATACTAGTAAAAATTCAGGAACCAACAAGAGTTATAATAAAAAGATTGTTATAAAGCAAGTATGGGTTCCTAAGAAGAGAATGTAAACTAACAAGAAAGGACCCGTACTTGTATGGGTACCTAAAAAGAAGTAATTTCTCTTTGTATGCAGGAACTTGTGACAGGAAGCAGCAATGAAACATGGTACATTGACAACGGCTGCTCAAGACACATGACAGGGAACCAGAAAAACCTTATCAACTTCAAAGCTTCCAAAGGACCTAAAGTCATATTTGGAGAAAACTCCGAAGGAAGCACAAATGACACTGGTGACCTAATCAAAGAAAATATCTGCATCAAAGACGTTTCTCATGTAGAAGGCTTGAAATACAATCTCCTGAGTATAAGTTAATTTTGTGACAAAGGCTACTGTGTGGATTTTTATCTCAGCAAGTGCCTGATCAAGGAAAAAAAGACTCAGGAAGTCAAGTTCACTGGAACAAGGAAGGGAAATATCTATGTTACTGATTGGGAATCAGCAACTACAGCTAACTGTTTTATTGCCAAAGGAACACCTGAAGCTAGCTGGCTGTGGTACAAGAAGATGAGCCACCTGAATTTCAAAACCATGAATAAGCTAGCTAGGAAAGGACTAGTCAGAGGGCTACCTGACATGGTTTACAAGAAGGAAGCTATCTGTGTAGTTTGTCAGAAAGGGAAACAAGTAAAGAGCTCTTTCAAGAACAAAACCCTTTGTTTTACAGATAGGATATTGTATATGCTACACATGGATCTCTTTGGACCAATTGAACCGATTAACATATCGAGGAAGAAATACACCTTAGTAGTAGTAGATGCAAGGTTTACTTGGACTATTTTTCTTGTAAAGAAATCGAATACTCAACAACGTCTGCCAGAGTTCCTGAGAAGGCTATAAACCGAGAAGAGTCTGAGTATAATAAAGATAAGAACATATAGAGGAACTGAATTTACTAACAAATTCATTGAAGCTTACTGCTCAAATGATTGAATCAGGCATGAATACTCAGCAGCTAGGACACCTCAGCAGAATGGAGTTGCTGAAAGATGTAATAGGACTCTGAAGGAAGCTACTAGGACAATGTTAGCTGAAGCTGAGCTACCAAAGAGATTTTGAGCAGAAGCAACCAACACAACAAGCTATACACAGAACAAATGTCTGATAAACAAGGATCTGAACAAGACTCCCTATTAGCTGTGGTATGGTTACTCCCCTAGTATTGCTTATTTTTACATCTTTGGATGCAGGTGCTTTGTGCTTAACAACGGAAAAGAGTACCTTAAAACCTTCAATGCCAAATCAGATGAAGGGGTATTCCTAGGATACTCATCGGTAAGCAAAACTTTCAGAATCTTCAACAAAAGAACACTTGTTGTAGAGTAATCTGTACATGTGGTCTTTGATGAATCACATTACAGTAAGGCCGATATAGAAGAACTTCAAGAAGAGTTGCACAAAACTCACATCAACAACAACCATATTGAGTATATTGATGCGCAGTTACCAAATCTTCAACATATGGATGGAATTTCACCATACCAGATTAGACATGATTTTCACTTGCAGGTACCTACTCAAACTCAGGAACCTGTAAACAATCATGAACCTCATGAAGATCAGCCTATAGATATGAACCAGAATCCAACAAAAGAGCAACCTCACCAAGCTGATGAAGCAAGAAGAAGATGGTTCAAAGGTCACCCTAGAGACTTGATTATAGGAGATTTCACCTCTGGAGTAAGGACGAGAAGATCAAATCCTCATGAAGCTATGTTTGCTTGCTTTATATCACATGTAGAACCCAAACACCCTGAGGAAGCTCTGGAAGATACCAACTGGGTTTAAGCCATGCAAGAAGAATTGAATGGATTTGAGAGGAACCAAGTTTGGTACCTGGTTCCCAGACCTACTTATCAAGGAGTTATTGGAACTAAGTGGGTATTATAAAATAAGCTAGATGAAGAATGATAAGTTGTAAGGAACAAGGCTAGGCTAGTCACTACAAGAAAACTGCCCGACAGCGACGGATTTTAGTGACGGAAATATTCTGTCACAAATTTGTTACGGAATAGTGACGGATTATTGACAAAAATGCATTAAAAACATTTGTTACGAAATAGTGACAGACTTGTGACAGAAATTAGTGACGGTAATTACTCCGTCATTAATTCTGTCAGAATTATATTAGTGACAGAAATTTCCGTCACGAATTAGTGATCCGTCACTAATTAGTGACGGAAATTTCTGTCACTAAAAAGGGAAAAAAAACAATAAACATTATTAATTTGTTTTTATTCTTTGTGACGGAAAAATCCGTCACTATTAGTGACGGAAATTTCTGTCACTAAAAAAGGAAAAAAAACAAAAAACATTATAAATTTGTTTTTATTCTTTGTGACGGAAAAATCCGTCACGAATTAGTGACGGATGGATATTCGTCATTAATTAGTGACGAATTATAGTCCGTCACTAATTTGCGACAGAATGTTCCATCACAAATAATGAAAACAAATAATTCTTATTTTCATTGAAAATAATTCTTAATTTTTTTATTTTTTCTTTGTGACAGAATAATCCGTCACTACTTTGTGACAGAAATTAATCCGTCACTAGATAAAAGAAATAGGAAATAATAATAATCAAATATGTTGTTCCTGCTTGGATTCGAACCCATGACCTTCAATGATTTCACACACCAATTGGAAAAGCTAAAGTTTTTAGTATCATTTTTAAACTTTATTTTATATCATTGTACTAAAATATTGGGCTAAATTTACCCTAGATACAAGCCTCCCACCCATTTCCAAACACAGATTTCCTCCTGCTCCAACTTGCGCCGGCGCCAAAATCCGAATTCAAGCGGCAACTACTCTTCTTCATCAACAACTCCGGCGACCACCCTCTCAAATCCATTCCGCGGCAGCTACTCCTCCTCCACCGCCGCGGGAAGCTTCTCCTCCTCCTACCTCCTCGACAGCTCCGTCGCCACCATCTCCCTCTCCGGCCTCACCTCCTTGTCCAACCTCCGCGATAATCTTCCAGAGAGCACCAAAATCTACGAATTCGCAGAAATCCGCGCCGCCACCAACAACTTCCTCGGCAAGCGGCACTCCTCCAAATCCTCCTCCTCCCAGTCTTGGTGCCTCGCCGTAGAGCCCCTGCCCCTAACCCCGCCCCCGCCTCGCGTCGCTGCCTCTCGGCTCACCGTAGAGCCCCTGCCCCCGCCCCCGCCTCGCGTCGCTGCCTCTCGGCTCACCAGTCTCAGCCATCCTCTTCGCAGCCATCCTCTTCGCAGCCATCCCCTCTCTCAGCAGTCTCCGGTAAGTTTTCTTTATTCTCTCATAAATAGAATTTGGTGTGTGTTTGTGTGTGTAGCTCAGTGGTGATGATTGTTGTTGTTGGGTTCTCTGAGAATGATGGTAGAAAGGATTTGGGTTGCAAAAGGGTAAGTGTTCATGGAAGGCTTTGATCTTTGTTTAAATCTTCTGGGTTTCGTTCATTACTTTTTGATTCTTGGTGATTTGAATTGAGTTTAGTTTATGTGGGTTTTATGTTGCTGTGTTTAGGTCTTCGTTGGAAGGCGCTTGTGGCTTTGATAGTTTGATATAGAAATTTGATGTTAGCATTGCTAGTTGTTTTTTGCTTTAGATGAATTGTTTGATCTGTGATTGCGTGAGATTATCTCTTGAGCTGGATGCTCTATTTTCTCATTCATTGAGAGATATACTTGGTTTCTTCTGCAATGGGTTAAAATTTGGAATTTGTAGTTGAGCTATTTTTTTGTTGTTCTCTTACGAGCGAACTGTAATCCACCTTGGCTTAATTTTTTGTGCATCATGAGCTTCACATTCAAGTAGTTTAATGAGGGCTATTTACGTTTTACTCTATCCAAACCACACATGATTTGATATATATGTATATATTTAACTCGTTTTTATTTCTAATGTAAAGTTAAAATCTGATGAGTTTTATGATACTAGATAAATCATAATCGTTGATTTCTTACACCTATATGAGTTGAATTTATCTAATACGATAATACACATTAATTTAGATTTTATACTACTACATAGTAAAACAATTATATATATATATATTTAAAAAGAGTATCAAACCACTATATAGTTCAAATGAAGAATTAATTTTTACCTTTTAATAAGTTAAAATCGAACTACTTAACTTGATCACATATTTAAACAACATAACAATCATTGCAATTCAATTGAAAATGCCAAAAATATAAAAACCATAATATATATGATGAGGATAAAGGAAAGGGTCTTCACATATAATAAAATTAGAGAATAATAAAGATAATTAAATAAATACCCCATAAAGGGGATTCAACAGAGCACGTAGTTTTAGCAGAACAGGTGCAGAAGAAGTTCTAGAAGAGCACATGCAGAAGAAGCCCTAGCAGAACACGTGCAGAAGAGGTTCCAGCAGAGCATTCCCAAAGCAAAATCAGCAGAACATGTGCAGAACATATGCAGAACAGAACTCAGCAGAACAGACTCAATGAATAATGGACAGACGAATGGATGCAGACGAACAGGTGCAGACGAACGGAAGCAACTGAATAAATCTGGTACACTCGAAGCAGGGGATAACAATCCGAAAAGCAATGATGAAAAGCATGCCCTAGGAACCTACTGATGTGGACAAAAGGAATAACAGAAAAAGGAATATTCTAGAGAAGAAGTGGTGTACATAGAGCTATGGAGGAAGTACCTAGTGAATAAAAACAAGAGAAATGGTTTAAGGAGAGGAGAAAATGGCAGAAATGCCCTCTCTCCACCTTTTTTAGGAACTAGTATAAATAGAGGGAAATATGTATTCAAAAGGGACTTTTACATTTTCATCTTCAATATAAGGGACATCCTTTCAATTCTTAAGAAACAAGTTATCATTTACTATTCCATTAGCATTCATTCTTAGTGTCATTCATTTTGATCATCCATGTTTGTATTTATTTTTGTTGACCTCTCAACAATGGCGCCGTCTGTGGGAACTGTGGGAGAGAAGTGAGTTTCCTTCTTGTCCTGCTTGATTCCTCTTTTTACTGCTCCTTGCATTGCATCTTTCTATTCTGTTTTGCACATCTGTTCGTGGGAGGGAAAGTTAGAGAAATCGATTTAAGCCGATAGAAGTTATGGCTAATCGGATAATTCGAGACCTCGATGGAGATTTTCAAGAGGTGGCACGGCCAGAAACATCGAGAGCAGGAGGAAGGTCGGAAGAGGCGAGGGAGCCAGCTGCCCCGAGCTTGTGGACTTTCACCCTAGAACAGTTGGATGGCTTCATCCATTCCGCTGTGCAGAAAGCCCTGGAAAAAGCGGCTGCTGAGAAAGATAAAGGAGGAAAAAAGCGAGAAGCTGCGGAGGTTAAAGGTACTAAGATTCCTGTGCAGGGAGTTCGATCGGGTCAGCCAGAGGTGGCTCAAGAGCAAAGCGCAGACAGCCACCCATCGCAGTGGAAATACCCGCCTCTCGAAGCATCATCTGCAGACATCTCCATGCAGCGTACGCAAGACTTGGAAGTACAGAAACAAATGGAAGCAATGCAGAGAGAAATACAGTTGCTGCGGCAGAGGATGGGCACTGCTAGCCAAATCCAGATTCCAGGTGGAAGTCCTTTCGCAATGGTAGTTCAGATGGACGAGTTACCGGCAAACTTCAAGCCTTTAACCTTTGAGTATGACGGGACGACCGATCCGTACGATCATCTTCTGCGGTTCAAAAATGTTGCTCTACTGCATCAATACACCGACGGGGTCAAATGTCGGGTGTTCCTCACCACGCTCACACAGGCTGCTCAGAGATGGTTTGGGCAGCTAGCAGAAGACAGTATCCACTCATTTCGGGAATTTAGTTCGGCTTTCTTGCACCAGTTCGCCAGCGCGAGACGGCAGAGGAGGACCTCACAGTCCTTATTCACTCTGAAACAAAACACGGAGGAATCCTTGAGAGCATTTATTAAGTGGTTCAGCACCGTAGCCCTCGAGGTGCCCTCAGCCACTGCAGAGGTGAAAATTAGTGCGTTAGTGCAAGGGCTGCGGGAGGGGGATTTATTTCGATCTCTAGCCAAGAAGCCTGCCACAACGTTTGAGGAAGTCTTAGCCCGCGCTGACAAGTTTATCAACCTGGAAGACGTGAGTAAAGCAAAACACGCTGAAAGCAGATCTGTAGCCCCATCGCGAGAAAGAGAAGGCGGTAGAAGAATGGTAGCAGCACCTCCACACACCAGAAGCGAGCAGAGGACAGATCCAGGACGGGATAATTATAGTCATTATACACCGTTGAGAGTTCCCAGATCCCAGATTTTTCAACTAACAGAGAAGTCTGTTTCGTTCAGGTTCCCACCTAACCGATCGCTGGCACCTACGCGACCCAAAGGGAAGTATTATTGCGTGTTCCACAACGACTATGGACATGACACTAATGCTTGCAGACATTTGAAAAATGAGATCGAGAGGTTAGTGAGGTTGGGAGCGCTGAAGAGGTTTGTCGACGGCTCACAGAACAGAGATGGAAAATCCAGAACAGAGTTGGAGAAAGAAGAAGATGAAGAAGCTACAAAAGACAAACAGAGGAGGGAGGAAGATAGGGAACTGCCTCCCCCACCAAAGAAAGGGTCTATCAATATGATAGTGGGGGGTCCATGGGGTGGAGACTCGAATCGAGCCCGAAAGTCAGCGGCTAGATACACTCAGAGATGGCATGAAGCAGAAGTAGGTCCCTATCATACCAGAAGGCCCACTCGCAGAACTGAGAAAGGAAAGGCGGAAGAATACTACGAAGAAGTCATGGAAGTGCAGCGCAGACCTGATATAATATTCGGTGAAGATGACGAGTCGCCTCTCCTCAGACCTCACACCGATTCTCTGGTGGTGACAGCTGAGGTGGCGGGATACGATGTGTCTAGAATTTTTGTGGATACAGGAAGTTCTGCGGATATTATCTTTAAAGAGTGTTTCGATAGAATGAACATCAGCACGAAAATCAGGCATGTACAAACAGCTCTGTATGGGTTCACAGGGGGAGCAGTACATCCCCTAGGAATGGTGACGCTTCATGTGTTGGTAGGAGCATGGCCTAGACAAAAGAGACTCATGACTGAATTCCTGCTGGTTGATTTGCCTTCTGCATACAACATCATTTTTGGGCAACCTATCCTCAATGAATTGAAAGCCGCTGTGTCCACATATTATATGAAGGTCAAATTCCCAACCTCGGCAGGCATAGGAGAACTGAGAGGACAGCAGATCAGCTCGCAGAAGTGTTATGTAGAGGCGGTGAGGACTGCAGATAAATTGGCACTTCCGCGCAGAGGAGGGGGAGACATGACGGAAGTGGAGCAGAAAAGGCAGAAGTTGGCAGATACTGGGAAAGAAGAGGAACTAGGAAAAATGGTGGTGGATGAGGAACTAGCACTAGTGGAACTCTTTGTCGATAAGAAAAGTTTTAGCACTAAAATCGGAACACGAATGGAAGAAAGCGAGAAGGCAGAACTGATAGATTGCTTAAGAAGAAATGCAGATCTCTTCCCCTTTCAGCCAACGGATATGACGGGGATCAGACCAGAAATAGCTATACACCGTTTGAATATATCGTCTGCGACCAGACCAGTAAAACAGAAGCTTCGGAATTTCGGGAAGGAGAAGGATGAGATAATTAAGGCAGAAGTGAAGAAGTTGATGGAATCCGGTCATATTGTGCCAGTACAATTCCCTGAATGGTTATCCAATGCTGTGTTGGTTCCCAAACCAGATAAAAAATGGTGAATGTGTATAGATTTCCGAGATTTAAACAAAGCTTGCCCGAAAGACCATTACCCACTTCCAAGAATTGATCAATTGGTAGATTCCACAGCTGGGTGCGAAAGGCTAAGTCTAATGGACGCGTATCAGGGATATCACCAAATCAGCCTTGATCCGGCAGATGTAAAGAGGGTATGTTTCGTGACGGCTGGAGGGACTTTCGGATACGTACGTATGCCTTTTGGACTGAAAAACGCGGGAGCCACATACCAAAGGATGGTAGATAAACTGTTCAAACCCATGTTGGGAAGGAATATGGAGGTATACGTTGACGACATGTTGGTGAAAAGCCAGAAAGCGGCAGAGCACATAACAGATCTGGAAGAAGCATTCCAAGTGATCAGAGGAAGTGGGATGAAGCTCAATCCAGAGAAGTGCAGCTTTGGAGTCACCTCTGGAAAATTTCTGGGTTACATGGTCACGAAACAGGGAATTGAAGTGAACACGGCCAAAGTTAAAGCGATCATGGAAATGAAGGCACCAAAGAATATAAAAGAAGTGCAGAGGCTACTGGGCAGGATTACCGCTTTAAATCGCTTTGTATCAAAGTCAGCGGAAAGAAGTTTTCCTTTTTTCAAAATACTTAGGAAAGGATGCAAATTCCAATGGGACGAAGGGTCCGATAAGGCATTTGACGAATTGAAGCAGTATCTAGCAGATCAGCCCTTGTTGGCAAAACCCGAGAAAGAAGAAACCTTATACATGTACCTTTCAGTGGGCGAGGCTCAGTGAGTGCTGTTCTGCTACGAGAGCAAGAGGGTAAGCAATGGCCCATATACTATGTCAGTCACATGCTGCAAGGACCTGAGGCCAGATATTCAGAAATAGAAAAGGCAGGTCTGGCAATTATCACAACAGTTAGAAGGTTACGCCCCTACTTCTTGTCTCATCCTGTGATAGTCCGAACCAATTACCCGTTAGGACAAGTTATGGGAAAAATTAGTACTTCTGGGCGGATGGTGAGATGGGCGGTAGAATTGGGAGCCTATGAGGTGGAGTTTGAACCAAGGAAGGCGATAAAAGCTCAAGCCTTAGCTGACTTTATCCAAGAGTCTACGGGTCAAGATAATCAAACAGCAGAAGAGTGGAGGATATTTGTGGATGGCTCGGCTACCAGAGAAGGGTGCGGCGTTGGTATTCTGATGGAAGGGCCAGAAGGAGAAGTATTGCAATATGCTGTCAAGCTTAACTATGCCGTCTCAAATAATGAAGCAGAGTATGAGGCAATAGTCAGGGGAATGCAGATGGTTGTAGAGGCAGGGGGAGAAAATTTGATAGCATTTACAGACTCGCAACTTGTGTACCAACAGTTCCACGGAGGTTATGAAATCAATAAGGAATCTTTCGAAAGGTACCTAGCAGAGATGACCAAATTAAAAAACCAGTTGAAAAAATTTGAGCTAAAACAAATCTCCAGAGCTGATAATGTGCAAGCCGATTATCTTGCTAAATTGGCCAGCGCATACCCGCTTCTGCAATCGCGAAAAATCACCCTACTGGTAGCAGAACCACTCAGAGCAGAAACTGATGTAGCTGAGGTAGAAGACAGAGAAGATTGGAGAACCCCCATTATAAATTCCTTGAAGAAGGTGACAGTTGCGGAGGAAGGAAAAGGACGTATAAAGAAAGAGGTTTTGAAATATTGCTTGATAGGAGAACATCTATACAGGAGATCTTTTACTCAGGCATATCTTAGATGTGTTGGGAAAGCAGAAGGAGAAATGGTCCTACGAGAAATACACGAAGGATGTGGAGGAGACCACGCTGGATATAAGTCTGTAGTTAGAAAAGCACTAAGGGCAGGGTTCTTCTGGCCCACTATGAACGCTGATGCAAAAGAGCTGGTGCAGAGATGCAAAGGCTGCCAGATGCACGGATCACTCATCCACTTACCTGCAGAAGAGTTGGGTCAAATGCATTCACCATGTCCGTTCGCAAAATGGGAAATCGACCTGGTTGGACCTCTACCATTGGCCAGAGGACAAAAGAAATTCATAGTGGTCGCCATTGATTACTTCACAAAGTGGGTGGAAACAGATGCCTTAAGTAAAATAGACGAGAGTAACATCATAAAGTTTTTATGGAAGCAAATATGTTGTCGATATGGCGTCCCCCGAATACTGGTGTCAGACAATGGCACTCAATTTAATGGAAAAAAGATCCAAGGATGGTGCAAAGAGATGAAAATTGAGCAAAGATTTGCTGCGGTAGCCCACCCACAAGCCAATGGTCAGGTTGAAGTCACTAATAGAACAATACTGAATGGGCTGAAGGCCAGAGTTGAAAGAATAAAGGCAAATTGGGTTGATGAGTTAGACTCAGTGTTGTGGGCTTATAGGACCACTCCCAGAACTACTACTGGAGTTTCACCTTTTAACTTAGTGTACGGCGCCAACGCAGTGATACCGGCAGAAGTAGGTATGGAAACACACCGAATCATGACGTTCGATGAGGAACAAAATGACCAACTTTTGGCAGAAAATTTGGATATGGTCGAGGAAGAGAGAGAGCTGGCTAGATTGAGGGCGGACAAAATCAAAAGTCGTGTCAAAGCACTGTATGATAGCAAAGTAAAAGTCAGACGTCTGCAACAGGGAGATCTGGTAATGCGAAGGGCAGATGCATTAAAGCCAAGGGGAAAGTTGGAACCAAATTGGGAAGGTCCTTTCATTGTGACTGAGGTTTTAGGGGGAGGAGCATATCGCCTTAAGGATGCAGAAGGAAAGGAGGTCCCCAGAGCATGGAATATCTGCAACCTCAAAAAATATTTTGCTTGAAAAGAAGAGTCTCTGCAGGTACTTGTCTTGATTTGCAAGGAAACTCGCGTATGAAATTGCGGTCATCGATATGCTCAAACCTTTAATCGCCCTAGAAAGCAACCCTGCTGATAGCCAGACCTCTGGGGTGGCGAATCAGCAGAGGTGGGGCTTGAACCCTTAATCGCCCTAGAAAGCAGCCCTGCTGATAGCCAGACCTCTGGGGTGGCGAATCAGCAGAGGTGGGGCTTGAACCCTTAATCGCCCTGGAAAGCAGCCCTGATGATAGCCAGACCTCTGAGGTGGCAAATCAGCAGAGGTGGGGCTTGAATCTTTAATCGCCCTCGAAAGCAGCCCTGCTGGTGACCATACTTCTGAATTGGTCAACTTGCGGGAGCAGGGCTCGAACTCCCAATCGCTTCTTTGGCACAAATCAGTTGATGGTTTAAAGCTTATATGTCACTCAAAGGAAAAACAATAATCGTATTTTATTCCTTGAATTCAGGAAAGGAGAAGGGGAGGAAAAGAAAGCTTATCGGGTTTTCCCTGGAAAGCTCTAAAGGATCCAAGGAGGCGAGTAGAGAAAAGAAGTAGTGAAACCCTTAAAATTTCAGATTGATGTACAAGAAAGAACTAAGCTCTCTTTTTTGGAGATTTATTTTATGAATATTACTCTTGCTTACTTTTGTCGAAATTATGGCGTATTAAAAGTTAACCAAGATAATATAATCATAAACAACACATATGCATTCATTCCGCAAGAAATATAACATCATTACATACTAAAAGTTAACCAAGATAATATAATCATAAACAGAGGAGTAAAATAGAATGTTCACAAAAGCAAGATAAGTAAAGAGATCAGATTGTTTGTAAACAGCATAAATGAAAAGATAGATTGTTTGGGAAATAAATTTGTTCTTAAGATTCAGCCACAGTGGGATCAGCAGTGCTTTCCAAGGGAGCAGAGGAGGGACCATCAGAAGAGCCGACAGGAGGAATTGCGGAGGCCTCGACTCCTGCAGAAGGAGGAGGCACACCTTCAAGTAAAGGCGTTTGGGGATGGTTGGCGTCTTCAATGAGCATAGGGGAAATCAGGTCCTCAGAATCTTCGTGGACTATGATCAAATCCACCTCCCCCCCCAGAGCAGCAGGAGCCTGATCAACCAGCAGAGGGTACGAAAGTTGAGATGGGTCGGGCAAGGCCTTCAGATCCACTGAGGATGAGCAGAGGTTGGCATACGCTCGTTGCAAAACAGGCAGCCACCAAGGTGCTTCAATATCTTCAAAGGGGTCCCCTTGAAAATAAGGTGAAGCTGGCAAATCCTCCAGTGGGGCATTTATATCAAAGTCGCCCAGAAAACCCTGTCCTTCCGCCTGCTGCCGCGCAGCATTAAACCTAAAGCCGTAGTAATGGCCAATGCTGGGACCAAAATCCGCCAAAGAACAGCTGCTCTTCAAATAGGCCTCCTTCAAGCCCTTTACCAGCTCCTTCAATAAGCTCTGCCCTACCTCAGAGAGAAGTAGCTTCTGGTGACAGGTCTCAATCCCCTTCTCAATCCCCTCTGCATTCTTCCTTTCCCCGTAAAGGCGGGCCTTTGCCTTCTCATCCGCAACACGTTTCTTCTGGACCCCCACCTCATGCTGAAGCTCGTTCACACGCACGGAATGAGCCTTTTCCAGAGCAGCCAGCTTCTGCTTTAACTCTTCCACCTCGGCTTCCTTCTCCGACAGAGCCCGAGAGACCTCCACCTGATGAGAAGCAGCTGCTCTGTCTTGGAGCTTGCTAAAGTAGACAGCCGCCTACACATATATAAAATCTAATAAGTACACAAATAAGAGTGGGAAAAGAGGAGCACGAACTAACCCAGACACCAAAGCAAGATAAAGGCTGCAGTACCTTGGTCATGTGGTGAGCACCCATGGCCAGCTCGTTGTCCAGAGACTGCTGGCTGAGAAGTAAGTTATCAGAAGAAGTGACGATGAGCTTTAAAAAGTGACGGGCCTCGTCTGCTGTCAGCTCCAAGATGGACTTGGGCAGCTCCAAAGTAAATGCGTCATTAGCAGAAGACCGAACGTGGTTGGTTCGCGAGCGGTCGCGAGGAGGTGAGCGGACATAAGGCCGACGTGCCTCAGACGGGGGGGTCAGAAGTCGCCAGAGCTCTTTTACCCTTGTCCTTTGCAGCCTTAGGGGCATCAGAAGAACCAGCTGCAGGACGCCCTTCAGAAGAACGGTTAGGACGGCGCTCAGAACCGGGAGTAGATCTAGCAGAGGGAGGATTGGGCACAGCGATGGTCCGCTTCCAGGATTGATCTATAAGAAGTTAAAACAGAAAGAAGATAAGGATATCAAACATAAAATCATGTTGGAACAAGACTTCTAAAACAAAAAGTAAAAATACCAAGATTAAGCAGCAGAGGAGCTTCTTCTGGAGAGAACCCAAAAAAGGAGAGTATGGCTGGCTGCTCTACCAGTCCAGCCAAATCAAAAGGACCCTCCTCAAGAAAAGACTGGTTTAATTGCTCTATGAGTACCAGATCAGAATCAGGAGTAGTATACTCAAAGGCTTTATCCAAAGGGGGCTTATTGTACATCCAGTTATCTACAGGAAAGTCCCAGATGTTCCCAGGAACCCCAACAAAAAAATATTCGTCTTTCCAGTTCTTATCCCGGCTCTGCGGTTTGCCTAGAAATTTTATTAAGCCTCGAGGGCCAGCGCTGACGTAGAAGAATGGGGGTTTAAACTTCAAGGCAAAGTGTGAGTAAAACATTTCAGCAGTTGGACTACCTCCATGGCCTTTTAAAAGTATGTAGAAGCCTATCATCATTCGAAAGGCTGAAGGAACGAATTGGTTCAGAGGAACCCTATACAAAGAAGATAACCTACAAAGATATTCTGGAACGGGAAAGCAGAGCCCCGCTCGCAACTGATTCAACCAGAACGCCAAATTGCACCCAAAGGGCATGTTTGGCCTCTGGAAAGTGGAGGATGGGAACAAGGTATAATTCTGGGGAATGTTAAAAGCCAGCCGAAGCGTGTCTAGCCTATCTGCCTTCATCAGAGAAGGACCACAAACAGCATCATAATTGGGATCAGATGGGGAAAAGTTTAAAGGGTCAGCGGTGGAAACCGACTCCTCCTCGTCTGAAGCAACGAGTTCAGGAGTGTCGGAAAGGGGAGCACTCCTGGTAGGGCTCATTGACTCAGAAAGGATGAGACCCTCCAGAACTCTGTGGGCAGGAACACCTAAAGAAGTACTACCATTGGAGGAAGACGAAGAGACGGAGGAAGCCATGGATCCAAAACTTAAAACCCAGACACTAAAACGGAGCAGAGAGAAATATACAAAAGAACTAACACTGACAAATCTAGACAAGCCTTATTATGCACTACCTTATATATACACAGAAAGACAACAAATAAAAGATCAGGGGATTAAGGATTACCTTTCGCCATGGATAAGAAAGAAGAAGCAAGAAGCGAAGGAATAAGAAATTAAGGGAAGAAACCAGTGCGGCTTGGAAAGCTACTGGAAGAAGGTGAAGAAGACCGCCGGAGAAGAAAACCACCGGAGAAGAAGAGGAGGAGGATCGCCGGAAGAGTAGTGGAAGAAAGGCACCGGAAGAGAAGGAAGAGGAAACCGCCGGAGAAGAAAGAGTCACGCCGCCAAAGGAAGAGAAGAGGAGGGTTTTTTATCTATCTGTAAGAGAAGAATTAGGGTATAGGGTGAAAAGAATGTGAAGAGGCAGAATTTGAAAAGACGTACCTCGAAAAGGTGCGAAAGGTACAATCAACCTACCCTGAAGCGACACGTGTAGGGTGCAGATGACAGGCAATTAGAAGCGGGAGATTTTTTGAAATAAAGAAAAAGAAGAAAAAGGGAGGGAACAATTATCAAGCTAGAAATCCACAAGTGCTGCACTCGAACAGCTCTGCCAAACCAGATCTGCTCGACTGCACCAGGGGGAGTAGCTAATGGGGAAATTAGCTCTCTGCTCGAGAAGAAGTTCACAAGTGCTGCACTCGAACAGCTCTGCCAAACCAGATCTGCTCGACTGCACCAGGGGGAGTAGCTAATGGGGAAATTAGCTCTCTGCTCGAGAAGAAGTTCACAAGTGCTGCACCCGAACAGCTCTGCCAAACCAGATCTGCTCGACTGCACCAGGGGGAGTAGCTAATGGGGAAATTAGCTCTCTGCTCGAGAAGAAGTTCACAAGTGCTGCACTCGAACAGCTCTGCCAAACCAGATCTGCTCGACTGCACCAGGGGGAGTAGCTAATGGGGAAATTAGCTCTCTGCTCGAGAAGAAGTTCACAAGTGCTGCATCCGAACAGCTCTGCCAAACCAGATCTGCTCGACTGCACCAGGGGGAGTAGCTAATGGGGAAATTAGCTCTCTGCTCGAGAAGAAGTTCACAAGTGCTGCACTCGAACAGCTCTGCCAAACCAGATCTGCTCGACTGCACCAGGGGGAGTAGCTAAGGGGGAAATTAGCTCTCTGCTCGAGAAGAAGTTCACAAGTGCTGCATTCGAACAGCTCTGCCAAACCAGATCTGCTCGACTGCACCAGGGGGAGTAGCTGATTAGGATAAAGGAAAGGGTCTTCACATATAATAAAATTAGAGAATAATAAAGATAATTAAATAAATACCCCATAAAGGGGATTCAACAGAGCACGTAGTTTTAGCAGAACAGGTGCAGAAGAAGTTCTAGAAGAGCACATGCAGAAGAAGCCCTAGCAGAACACGTGCAGAAGAGGTTCCAGCAGAGCATTCCCAAAGCAAAATCAGCAGAACATGTGTAGAACATATGCAGAACAGAACTCAGCAGAACAGACTCAAGGAATAATGGACAGACGAATGGATGCAGACGAACAGGTGCAGACGAACGGAAGCAACTGAATAAATCTGGTACACTCGAAGCAGGGGATAACAATCCGAAAAGCAATGATGAAAAGCATGCCCTAGGAACCTACTGATGTGGACAAAAGGAATAACAGAAAAAGGAATATTCTAGAGAAGAAGTGGTGTACATAGAGCTATGGAGGAAGTACCTAGTGAATAAAAACAAGAGAAATGGTTTAAGGAGAGGAGAAAATGGCAGAAATGCCCTCTCTCCACCTTTTTTAGGAACTAGTATAAATAGAGGGAAATATGTATTCAAAAGGGACTTTTACATTTTCATCTTCAATATAAGGGACATCCTTTCAATTCTTAAGAAACAAGTTATCATTTACTATTCCATTAGCATTCATTCTTAGTGTCATTCATTTTGATCATCCATGTTTGTATTTATTTTTGTTGACCTCTCAACAATATATATATATATATATATAACAAATTATACTAATAGTAAAATATTTTGAGCTCGATAAACTTACGAGCTTACTAAATCAAGATCGTTGAATACATGCAAAACATCTCTTAATTAAAGTTTGATTTCGAATTAAGATTTTTTGAAGTCAACTTTGAATGCTCACGAGTTAAACAAACTCAATTATTTCTCAACGTATAAAATATATAATATATAATTTATTTTATTGTTTGAAGACCAAATAGTGATAAAGATTTTATTGTTTATTAAAATATTACCCAAACTTGTTTTAAGATGAATCAATGCCATCCTATTTATCATTCTATTTCATAAGATGATATATAAGGGTTATAGCCCGTTAATTTAGCGAGAAATAATATATCATGATAGGTATTCTTGAATTTGTTTTCATTGAAGTGATTTAAAATTTGTATTTAAGAGGTATGCTTATAAATCCATATCTGAAATTTTTAATAGTTGAAAGTTGTTTTGTTTATAAGATTTTTTGTGTTTTTTATTAGATTTCTTCCAGGTCATAAAACTGCTGAAACGATGACTGATATATTTAAGCAAATGATTCATGAAAAAGGAACTGAGTGGAAGTCATTGCCACCATCATATCCAAAAAGATTTTACGAGGAGTTTAAGGTATAATGACTAATTAATTACTATAAATAGAGTTGGTGATTTCATTGCCACCATATTTTTTTTAATTTCGATTTCTTATTTTATGTCTTCACTATCTAAATTGGTTTTGCAGAAGCACTTTAATTGGGATGTCTCAATGGACCAGTTAGTAGAGAAAATATTTTACAAGCAAGCTCGGGCTAACTACAGACACATGGTCCATGGATTTAAGAAAACTTGGCTCAAGAAAAGAAAACAACTAGAATGTATATCAGATGAGATATGGAAGATTTGGCTAGAGTATTGGAACTTGCCAAGCATAAAAGAAAAGTCTGAGAAAGCTCGTCAAAACAGGATGAGTGAGCCAGCAGGACCAGGTACAGGACCTTCATGCCATACAGGAGGGTCGAAATCATTTGTTGAGACTTGGAGGGATATCGTAAGTGAATAGATATTTATATTAATTTTCATCAAATATATATAATCAAGTATATGTGCACTAAGTTATTCTTTGCTGTCTAGGAAATTAGTACTGGGAAAGAACCTAATAGATGGGATTTTTACAAACGCACTCATTGCAAGAAAAGAGGGGAATTCGTTGATGGAAAAGCAAAGAAAGTTGATGTACGTCTTAACTATTAATCACTTTGAAAATTAATTAGTCTTTTTCTATGATTTTAATGTCAATTTCAATTTATCACTTTATTTTGTAGGCTGATGTTGAAGCACGTATAGAGGCTGCTATGCAATCTGGTCAGCCGATGTCAGATTCTGACCAATCACAGACATTCATGGATGTTGTTGGTGGGATTGATAAGAAGCGGCGCGTTTATGGTCTAGGAGCTGTAGGAGGTTCATTAGGTTCGAGGAGTAGTAGCTCCTCAGCCACATCAGCCTTACAACAAGATGAAGTATGGAGGGAGATAGAACACCAGGTGAACCTTCGAGTTGATGCCATGAGAAATGACATACAAGCTGAGATAGAGGCTCGAGTACACTCTACTGTCACGCTTATGTTGGAGCAGCTATGGACTATGGGAGTGATTCCGACCTTAGATCCACCGCCCATCTTAGAGAATCAGACTGCAGAAGATGATGATGTTCCTTTGGGGGATGAGTAGACATCCATGTTATATTTTGGACTTATAACTTGACTTTAAAACTTCATCTGACTTAAGTATATTTTGACTTTGTTTGTAAGAGATTTTATGAATGAACGATTTATGCTTTGTTGATAAAATTATTGGAAGAATAATATTATCACAGGTTTAAAAAAAAATTGAGAGCAAACAAAATAATATATATTAATTTGATGCATATAAACTAGTGACGGATTTTTTCTGTCATTAAATAATTAGCGACGAAATATTCCGTCACTAATTAGTGACGGAAATGCTTCCGTCACACGTTAGTGACAGAATTTTCCGTCATAAATGTTTTGACTAGTCAAACAAAAGCCAAGTGATAAAAAAAATTAGCGACGGAATTTTTTATTGTTGTGACGGAATTTTCTGTCACACTTGTAGTGACGGAACTGAAATCCGTCGCTAAATTTTAGTGACAAAACTGATTTTGACAGACTATTTCCGTCACAAATCCGTCACAACTACCTGCTAGTGACAGAAATTCTGATTTTAGTGACAGATTTTTCCGTCACTGTCGGGCAGTTTTCTTGTAGTGAGTGGCGAAAGGATACTGCCAGGAAGAGGACATTGATTTTAATGAAACCTTTGTTCCAGTAGTCAGACTTGAAGCTATCAGGATCTCTCTAGCTTATGGCTCACAAGAATCTCATTGTGTATCAAATGGATGTAAAGAGCGCTATCCTGAATGAGATGTTAGTAGAAGAGGTGTATGTTGAACAACCACCTGGTTTTGAAGAGAATGCTAACAGGATGGTCAATTGACTCAGAAAAGCTCTTTATGGATTGAAGCAGACACCTAGGGCATGGTATGACACTTTGTTAGAATACATGTTGAATAATGGATTCAAGAAGGACAAGATGGATAAGACCCTATTCAGGATCCAGGATGAAGATAGCATCCTGCTTGTCCAAATATATATGGATGACATCATCTTTGGCTCAACCAACAAAGAGCTATGCAGGAAGTTCTCCGACCTGGTGCAATCCAAATTTGAAATGAGTATGATGGGAGAACTAAGTTTCTTGCTTGGATTGCAAGTCAGGCAGCTTGATTAAGGAACCTTCATGAATCAAATGAAGTATACAAAGGAGCTGATCAAGAAATTTGGAATGGAGAACGCCCGTATAGTAAGTATTCCAATGCCAACTCAGGAAGCCTGGACAAAGACGAAGAAGGAAGAGCAGTTGACATCACCAAGTATAGGGGATTAATTGGGTCACTGCTCTACCTCACAGCAAGAAGACCAGACATTATGTTGGCAGTTGGAATGTGTGCGAGATATCAAGTCGCTCCCAAGGAGTCTCATCTCACAGCGGCAAAAAGGATTATCAGATACCTAAAGGGAACCCAATAAGTAGGCTTGTGGTACTCTGAAGATGGAGAAATCAAACTAATTGGGTATATTGATTCTGATTTTGCAGGTTGCAAAATTGATAGGAAGAGTACCAGCGGAACCTGCCAAATGCTTGGGAATCGCCTAGTATCCTGGTTCTGCAGGAAGCAAACTTCCATAGCTACCTCTACAGCTGAAGCTGAATATGTTGCTACAGAAAGCGGCTGTGCACAAATTTTATGGATTCAGCAATAACTTCGAGATTACAACATCATCGAGAAGGAAACACCAATCATGTGCGACAATACGAGTGCAACAACGATTACCAACAATCCTATTTTTCACTCAAGAACCAAGTACATCGATATTCGACACCACTTCATCAGAGACCATGTGGAAAAGAAGGACATCTCACTAGAGAAGATTCACACTGACCAGCAGCTAGTTGATATATTCACAAAATCTCTTTGTGAATCAAGATTTTCTTATTTACGAATTGAATTGGGTATCATTAAGTTAAGCTTACTTCCTCTAATAAACTCTTATTAAGTATCCTACAGTTTAGGGGGAAGCCAAGAAGCCTTGGAAAAATGTGAAATTTTTTAAGCTTAAAAGGAGTCCAGAAAGGATATTAAGAGAATTCCCTGCCAAAGGTCCCTGATATAGGCTGCTGACCAAGCTCATTGAAAGACACGTCAGTATATGCCATCTGGAAAAGTAATCATCACAAAGGAACCCACGAAGCACATGATCAGAAGAAACTGTCAATCCCAAGACCTGACGCATCAAATCAGGACAAGTTACCCAATGAAAGGTGACGATTTTTGCAAATAAGCCCCTCAAGATCTTTGAAAAGTCAAAATGTGAATCAGCGGAGTTTTCCTATAAATAGGAATTCTAGCAATCTTTTCGTGCTCTATATGTGCTTTTTGTAGAATCTCCATTTTCCCTCTTACTACTCAAATGGCACCCAAGAACTCTCAAGTCATGGATGGTCACCTCATTGACGAAAAGATCCTACTGAAGGCCATCAAAGATGAAGGTTACTCCATTGACCTTATGCAGATGATCCTGAACAACCTTCACCAGTCAAGAGTGTGGGGTTTCTGGTCGCACTATAGGGAACCCTACTGCGATGACCTTGTTAGAAACTTCTATACCAACGTAGAAGTGTCTAAGGACAAGACAAAGACCGTGTCCAAGATGGGAAAGAAGACGATCGAACTTACCACCAGTCTCCTATGGAAGATCTTTCAGCTTCCCACTGAAGGAATGGATAGTAGTGACTTGGCCACCTATGGAGAGGAGATGGTGGAAGAGTACTGGAAGAGATTCACAAGCTCCGAAGACCTGTTGACTCTGAACAAGAGCTGTAATAAGAAGCTCTTCCAGGTGGAGTATCAGATGCTCCATGACATCTGCTGTCACATCATCGAGAACCGGTCTGGCTCCTTTGACAAATGTCCAATCTCAGGTACAGGATGATGATGGCACTAATGGAGGCCGAGAAGGTGAACTGGGCTGAGTATGTATTCACCAGACTCAAGGAGGGGGTGGAAAAGAGGGTTGACAAACCAACTTCTGGACCCGTGATCAACACCATTTTATGGTATGCTGGTCATGACCTGTCAAAGTGTAAGCCCATTCAAAAGGCCAAGTTTATAGGATATGACAGAATCTTTGCCAAGTAGGGAACAAAAGTTTACCCAGTAACCAGGAAGGTTACTGAGGTAAAGGAGAATGAGACTCAGAGGGAAGCAGTGCAAGAAAGTACGTCGAAGGGGGAAGCCTCGGCGGCTACTGCTTCTCCACCTAAGCAGGAGAAAAAGACGAGGAGTGTAAGAGTGAGGGTGAAATAGGTTGTAAAGAGGAAACTGAGAATCTTCGATGATGAAGCATCCCCACCACCATCACCTATTTTGATGCTTCCTGCTCCCGCAAGCAAGGGAAAGGATACTGAATCAGAGATTCTGACTACTGTACAGGCGGAGGTAGCTGTGCAGAAAGTCACTGCTGAACTAAAGGAGCAGTTAGGATTGGAGAAAGAGGAAGCTGCTGAGGACTCCGATGATGAGTTTGTTCTGGATATAGCCAAGATGAAAACGGAGTTCAAGAAGTAGTGGGATAGGTTTATGGCGTGGTGGAACTACAGGCACATTCTCTGTCAGGATCTCATTCAGTGGTCTGACTTAGCTACTGAGGAGGAATGGGCACTAAACTGGGTAGAGGTATCTGATATCAAGGAGGAAAAGGTGCTAGAAACAACATTCTTGAATGGTCTGCAGAAGAGGAAGTGGAAGGACTTTCAGGAAAGTTTCGAGGTAGAAATGTGACTGGTTGTGATGTCTAAAAGGAAGAAGCAAGCCACACCTCTTGAACTGCCACCACCTTCCTCGACGACAATGAAGGGGAAGAAGCTCATCGAATAACCTGATTTCTTCAAGGATGATATAATCTTGGATGCTGCTACTGATTAGGTTAAAGCTGACGATGACATGGGCTTCGTAGAAAAGTAGGCAGAGGCGTTTGGAGTGGATGAAATTGAGCAAAGGATGCTGAAATAGGCCTTAGATGCCAGTCAGGTGGAGACGAGGATGAGGCATAGGCCCCTGCCTATTCAGCCAGGTGAAGGTTCCTCCTGTGGAATAGCAACCTCTAAGCAACCTCTTGTTGTTAAACCTATTAGTTAGAGGATTCCTTCACCACCAGCATCCAGAGACGAATCCAACGGGGCATTCAGTCAGCTAGTGGACATTGAGACCCTTCCTGATGAGAAGGTGAAAGGCTCAAATGTCGCAGGAACCATTATTGTTCTTCAGGATGCTCCTGCCATCCTCGAAAATGTAAAATCGCCAAGGATGGAGCCACCAAATACTCCGGAGGCTGAAAAGGTGGAAGTTCTTGCAGTTTCTGTTGTCCTAGAAGAAACAGTAATCGTTGAAGAAGTAACATCTGTGCCAGTACCCTTAAAGCATCGATGGAGGTTGATCAAATGGCTGAGGAAATTACTCCAATGGAGATGGAGGGAGTAATTTCTGAGGATCCTGCAAATCATGGTGAGATGATTGTAGAGGAGGCCGAAACAAACCAGGGTTCTAACATAGAGCCTGCTGTTGAAGAGATTCCAGTAGAACAGGCTACTCAAATAGAGCCTACTGTCGAAGAGGCTACTCCTATAAAGCCTACTACTGAGAAGTCTACTAATTTAGAGACTTCGATGACATAGACAAAAGTTGAGAAGACGCCGTTAGAGGAAGGGCCTTCTAAAGAAGAAATAAGGAGGATGCAGGCCTGGAAGGGTGATGTTCCTCAGGATGCAACAAGAGCTGATGATGAGGAGGATATTGTTGAATGGATGTCTAGCTCCTCCAATAGCGATGATGGTTCACCCAGTGAACAGGGAGCAATCGGAGCCGAAAAATTCAAAACACTAACTCCTTCTCTTTCTATGCAGGCTGCTGAAGACAAATCTATAGACAATGTGTTCAAGATAGTGGAAAAGGTTGGCAAGTCTATAACCAAGGCTAGCTGTCAAACGAGAGTTGAGGCAAAGAAGGACAGGTTTAAAGCTTACTTCTTGGTTGACACTCTCAATGCAACCTTGGTAAAGCTTCAAACGTCTATCAAATCCCTGAACCCATCCACTGACCTTGTTGACACCATCAAAAGCTTGAATGAAAAGCTCAACAAACAAGAGAATAAGCTACTGGAGGTAAAGCTTGAGCAGAAGTCTGTATCTTCCACCCTGAAGAAAATTGATGACTCTTAGTTCTAGCAGCAGCAAACCTTAGAGTATCATACTGACATCCTAACTAGTATGCATTCAATGATAAGGTTTGGAGTAGGCTCGGCTTATGATGCTGATAAAAAAGGGGAAGATGCAGCTACGAGGATCGAGCAGAGAAGACAACAGGATCCTTCCTCTTGCAGGCAGCTAGCTATTCTGCCAAATAAGGATTCAGGAGGAGATGAAGAGGCCATGGAGTGTAACGCCCCAATCCCCATTAATTGGAAATCAGGTCGTCACCCTTTATTAATTAAAGAATTCATAAAATAGATTACAGCGGAAGACTGAAAGGAAAAAAAGAGACATTTTTTTTAAACATAAAACAATTATTTCCAAAACTCGTGTTTTACCCACATTTAAAGGTTAAACATTCAAACAAACTCTTACATGAGATAACGTAATAAAATAAACATATTATACCAAAATATAAGTCTAGGCCCATCATCTACCATAATTTACATATTCAAAAGTAGCATTGTTTTTGAAAGTAAGTATTATTTGGTATTTTAACATTACAGGATTGATGGAAAGACAGTTCAGCTCACTACACGTCCACGTCATCATATGCCGAACCTGAAAATATTAAAAGTGGAATCATGAGACTCCTCCGGAGAGGGATCCCAGTGGGATAACTGTACTCTCTAACATTCATTGAAACAATTAAATTATTAAGTACATACTACATGTTCGTTGGGCTCGCTCACCCTGGACCATACATAACATAAAGGAATGTGGGAGTCACTTGCCCACTAAACCTTGCTTTCATAGACCAGGCACTCTCGCCCTTATGGTCGTCGCCCGATAGTGAAGCAATTACCAGTTACCGCTACGGAACTTCAACCGTAGACCTTCGTACATAACTTACTAATTTAATTATCATTGCATAGTAGAGTTTAGAAATTACCCACTCTAACATATATTGAAATAATTAAATTACTAAGCACATACTACTTTGTCCATTGGGCACGCTCACCCTGAACCTTTCATAGACGAGGCACTCTCGCCCTTATGGTCGTCGCCCGATAGTGAAGCAACTACCGGTTACCGCTACGGAACTTCAACCGTAGACCTTCATGCATAACTTATTAATTTAATTATCAATGCATAGTAGAGTGTAGAAATTACCACTCTAACATATATTGAAATAATTAAATTACTAAGCACATACTACAATTGTCCGTTGGGCACGCTCAACCTGGACCTTTCATAGACCAGGCACTCTCGCCCTTATGGTCGTCGCCCGATAGTGAAGCAACTATCGGTTATAGCTACGGAGCTTCAGCCGTAGATTTCATACATAACTTACTAATTTAATTATCAACACATAGTAGAGTGTAGAAGTTACGCACTTTAAGATAACATCTCGAGGATTGCTTTTGGATTCACCGGTTATCTCGACTGCACTTGACACACTTAACTGTTTAGTTTCTTATATTAGGTTATTTAATCTAAAACATAATCATTAGTAATTTAATATAAAGACTTCATACTAAACATAAATATTAACATGATTCCATACACATTATCCAAATATTTATATTAATCATACATCATACAAAATATACATATATTAGACTCATATATGAAATTTTGATGATAACATTATCATATAAGAATCATTTAAACATGATTATCATTTAAAAGAAATCAACATACTCATAACTTAAGCTTTAGATATTTAAACTAGCAATTTTAGTCCTAAAAAGACACGTAAAATAAGGTTTGAAGTCATAAAATAATATCCGGTACAGTATTGGGTTCAACTTATAATTATAGTAAAGTTTAGGGGTGATTCTACAGTTTCTATAAAGTCTGAGATCATATATTAAAATCTTGTAAGGTTTTGGGGTTAAACTGCAATTTAAACAAATTTCAGGGGTTAAATTCAAATTAATAAAATTTGCAGGGACTGAAAAGCAATTAAGCAAAAGATAATGGATTGTACAACAATTAAGCAAAAGTAAAAAATTGCAATTAAGTCCTTGGAACTAATTAAATTTTAAAAACTATGCCCCCTGTCCCTTTTTTTTTTCTCCAGCCCGTTACATCCCTTTCGGTCGTCCCCCTGCCAGCGACAGACTCGTTGTCGGCCTCCTCTCCACGAGGCGCCACCGTGAGCGGCGGCGCCTCCTCCTTCCCCTACCATTCCCTTTTCCAAAATTTACAGAATATACACAAAATACACACATATACACAAAAAACAAAATCACATACACAATACCCACACTTCCCGATTTGCAGCACGGCGGCGCTGGGCGGCACCCTTCTCCGTTTCCCTCTTGTTAGGCCACGCACGCAGCCGCGTACACAGTGGCTGCCATCGCATGGTAGCGCCGTGAGCGGCGCTGCACCTCCTCCTCGGCTTCCATCTGCCGTCGGCGGCGCCCCTCCACTCTCCTCATCTCCCTCTTCTTCCTCCTTCTTTCCCCTGTTTTCTTCCCCACTTCTCCACAACCACACAACCAAATACACATATACACACATCTATATCTATCTCTTAATTTGGGGGATAAGAATTTGGAAGCAAATAAAATTGAAATATAAAGCAAGAAAGTGGATTAAATTCTTTAACCTTGGATTGATTCAAGTTTCTGCAATTCCCGTTTCAAATGATGGAAATGGAAGATAAGATTTTAGGGAGAAGAAGATTTCTTCTTCTTCTTATAGATATATTACACATGTAAGTGTAAGAAAGGCTATTACCTTGACTTATCTCTCCAAATTTCATCCCAATCTTATCTATAATTTTCACAAAGTAATTAATTATACATATATATGCTTTAGGTAATTAATCAATGTACATACATAACATACATATATATATTACACATGTATATATATATAAATATATAAGATTAACATTAATAACATTAAATATAATAATAATAATAATAATAATAATAATAATAATAATAATAATAATAATAATAATAATAATAATAATAATAATAATAATAATAATAATAATAATAATAATAATAATAATACTACATTAACATAATTTATACACAAGTATTTACTAAGTACATTTTATGTAAATTATTTTATCACTTAGAATCATATATGAAGATCATGATTAAAATTTAATAAAATAAAAGCATTTACGACATAAACGAAAATCTTTGCATAAAAATCTAATATCATTTTTCCTCATTTAAACTTATCTATATCTTATCTTTTTACTTTTATCCATGATTGTCAAGTGAGTTGAGATCAAGCTCAGTTTCCTCCGTAAGCAATCCTGCAAAATACTTTAAAATCTCGAAAGAAACATTAGGTCACAAAATACTTAAAAATCATGAAGCATAACTTAACACATAAATTATAACTTTAAATAACATAAAAGTTCACTTCAAATCATTTTTTTCAATTAAAAGGTAAAAGAAATTTTGTGAAATATGAAATGCAGATTTTCTTGAAAACGGGTGTTACACGGAGGAAGCTCCAGAGGACGACCAGATAGTAGCTCAACCAAAAGAAAATTTGATGCTATCTCAGAAATCCATCATGGACTTCGCAGAGGAGTCAATGAAAGGGAGGAGAAGAGGAGAAAAGTTGAAGAATTATGCAAAACGTCATATATTCACATTGAGGATCTGACCAAGGAAAGCCTCTCAAAGCCTACTCTCCCCAGAGGCAACCTGACTTGGAAGCTCTTGCAGCAGATGAGAAGCATGCACCGGAATCACTACTCACCTTCCTGGATGGAAGTCCATATAGTCGAAGCCCCAGATTCCAAGTATGGGAACTTCCTGAAATCGATCTGTCTACTACTCAATGTCCAACCTTCCTGCAGATCAATACCTACAAACGAGCTGAGTACCTGAAGTACTATATCAAGCTGTGTAGGTAGTCCACCTATATTAAAGGAAGAACTCATCGTGACGGACTCCAATGTTTCAAGGACCTTGCCAGCAGAGGTATGCTTCCACTTCAGATAAAACTAAAAGGCCGCATGAACAGAGGAGAACTCATTCCCTTCTGTGAGGACTTTTGGTTGAGGTACGATTAAACTCTTGAGATAAAAAGGGTAATGGAGCCAAAATACCCGGAATCCTTACTGAATTAGTGGAGGGGTCTCACAATGAAAGAAGACCAAGAGCAACTTGGTTTAAATGACCCTGATTCCTGAAACCTCTCTTTCTCTCCTAGTTTCTTGCTTACTACTTATTATGCTTTCCCTTGTATCTTTTGCTTGTTTGTGTTGATACTTTGCTCTGATATCTCTAAAGTTTTATCAACTTAATAAAACTATTAGTATGTTCTAAAAAGCTCACTACTTGTGAACTTATGCTTAGCTTCTGCTCTGGTACCTTACTGCTTATATATATATATATATGTTGCTAATCACTTTTTGATATAATGTAAGCTTATGTTCTGAATGAAATCTGATAAGTCTTTGATCCTCTTAAAAGAGTTTTGTTATCATAAAAAATGGGGAAATTGTAAGGAACATTGTATAGATTTTGATGAAGACAAAACATGTACTAGATTCAGACCTAGGATCCTATGTATTTAGATTCTTATGTAAATTTCTCTAAGTATAGGATCAGAAGGATTGATGATCAAGACTGGAGCGTGAGGACCTTGCTGCATAAAACTTTAAAATGATTTAAGTATAAGTCTCTGCAGCAGGCTGCTTGAAAATGATACTGGACGCTCATTGCACAAGGATGCTCAGTTTGCTAGCTGAAGAAGAGACAAGTAAGCTAAAGACGACTAAAGAACCTTGAAGCATCAGCAACCTGTTCAGAAGTAGTTACCTCAAAATCTGTGTACGAGGTTTACGTTAGGCACAACCGCAAACTCATCCAATCCAAAGATGCCACATAATAAACCAAAAAGGAAGTCTGAAGATATGTCAGACTAGGTATGGCGATTGCAGCAATAGATATGTACGATCTTAACAACCTCTTACGAGAAAATTAGAAGGAGCCACGTTGCCCCATGCATGCTGCGAGAAGGAAGCTCTCTCCAACAAATAGATTTCTCATCACCTATAAATAGTAGAAGAACTGGACCTGAAAAACACTTGAAACCTGAAACTCTTGCAATCAAAGCACTCAAGCTATCCAACACACTATCTTTCCATCACTAGTAGTTTAAAGTCCAGTCTATTGCAACAAGCGTACTCTATCTTAGAGAGCTATCTATACAAAAGCTTGATGTCTGTGTTGTTGAAGAAAACACCTTATTTACTATCTTAGACTGTTAGGAGTTGCTTGATCGGAGGTTGTTCCTGATCAAGTATTTGCGTTCTTAGTAGAAGAACAAGAGCTCTATGTGGGCTAGTTGATTATGGTCACTGTGCAGTAACCTTGTGTGGGATTGACTACCAGTTCTTGTTAAGTTTAGGTTGTCTAAACGAGGCTTGTGTAAATCAATCCTTATACTTAACAAAGTTTCTCCTTAATAAGGAGTAGAGAGGACGTAGAGTGATTACTCTGTTGGTCCCAAAAAGAGTCTTGGTAATAAGCTTAGAGGGGGGGGGGGGAATAAGCCTACTATATTTTCAAACTTTTCTTCCCCTGTAACGGCTTGATTCTAATATCAGTAACCTTTTGGGAGGTTATTGATCAGAGTGGATGCGAAAGCTTATCTTAGAGCCGGGTAGAAGATGTGCTGCTTAATATGATCAGCTCCATGTTGGTCTACGTTGAGATGGGTAGACACTTGCTTCTTTCCGCACAACTGCTTCATTTGCAGTTCTTTTGTCGAGTAGCTTGCTGTTCATCATCTTCCTTCTTCGGAACAGCTTTTCTTCACAACACAGCTTGATTTTCCTTATCTTTTAGCTATTTATTGTCTTCATATCAATCATATCCTTTTAGAGCAAAAGGTATTGAAATGATCTCTGATGTGAGGGTGAGAGAGAGAGGCTTTTTCACAGATGGGATCTGGATAGATAGATTAAATCTTTTGTTTCATCCATCTACTATGATACCACTTGTTGGTATCAAATTTGACCAATGAGCTTGGATGAATAATCCACCGGCTCTGATAACCACTTGTTGGTATCAGATAGATTAACTGGTGGATGCTTTAGTTCAATCTACTCTCATACCACTTGTTGGTCCCAAAAAGAGGCTTGGTAGTAAGCTTAAAGGGGGGAGGGGTGAATAAGCCTACTATATTTTCAAACTTTTCTTCCCCTCTAACGGCTTGATTCTAATATCAGTAACCTTTTGGGAGGTTACTGATTAGAGTGGATGCGGAAGCTTATCTTAGAGCCTGGTAGAAGATGCACTGCTTAATATGGAGTATGCAGTTAAAACAGTAAGCACATAAAGACGCAAGGATATAGAGGTTCGAAGGTGGAGTAATCCTTCTACGTCCTCTCTTCCTCCACTCAGGAGGAAACATTTGTTAAGCTAGTTGATTTACATAGACCTATCTATTACAACCCTCACTTAACAAACAAGTAGCAAGCCTTCACACAGATGCTTGCCTACTTTCCCTTGACCCACACAGGATCCTACACTACCCACCCATGGTCCTCACTTTCTCTCCTAGAAAGTGGTAAACTCAGCAGGACTTTACTCCTCGCACTAAGTACTCCGAGACAACATTTTAGAGAGGTTTATCTCCTTCTTTTTCAACTGGGTGCAGCAAGCTTGGCCTTCGTTTGCAGACTGATCTGCTGAAGCTTACTGCTGGACTGGTAGACTAGGTGTGCGTCTTCTTGGGGTGTAGAGTGTTCGAGATTTTCTTCTGCTCTAATTGAACACTCTTTTCTTCTCTGAACTTCCCCCTCTTTCTGCGTTTCTCTCTGATAACCTCTTCTATCTTCTATTGCGCTTCTCTCTACGAGCTTGTATATTCTGATGTGCTCGTTTTCTTCTCTCTTGCGCCCTTGCGCTCTCTCACACACCGCTTCAGTCTTCAGTCCTCCTCTTTGTAGGTTGTGAAATCTGCCCGTTGAAGGTAGACAGATTTCCATCATTAACGTGCTGCACTCCTGACACACGGCAACTTTTCACTTTCCACGTGTCTTCTTCTGATTGACTCTTCTTATCTTCTCTCTACCGGTAATTACTTATGTCTACCGGTAACTTTGACTTTTCTCCCCATGCCTGCTTTGTAGCTCCTTCCTCTTGCTTTACTCTGGAGCTTCCTCTTCTGGCTTGCTCCTTCAGGTGGATCGAGTCGTCTGTAGCATGCTGCTCCTGCAGTATGCTCTCGACATTGTCTTCTCAGGCAGCTTCCTATCTCGTTGTATTCTTCTTTGGCGAGGTCTCTTCCAGTAGATCCCTGAAGTCAATAGTATCCTTATCAGTTCACCAGATTCTATTTAACCATTCTCTTCAGTATCCTTCCTTTTCACACTTTCTCTATTTTTTTTAATCTTATGCAGTAACTCTATCGCAGTAACCTATCCTAAGATTAGTTATGCTTATTAGAGTTACTTTTAAGGATTTGCCTCATCAAAACATTCTTCTAATATTTCCAACAATTTCCCCCTTTTTGATGATGACAAAACCTTTGCAGAAGATCAAAAAATCATAATCTCTCAAGCACAGAAAGCAGATGTAAAATATGGCAATATAGAGCATATTATTTTCATATACAAATCATATATAAGTCTAAAAGAAAGGGCACAAGGAATGAGCTTTTAAGAAAGAGGAAAGAGGAAATTTTATTTAGATAAAACATCTATATTACAATGCAGTAAGCTGAGTACAATAAACATCCTATCTAGATTATTCTTCTTTCTTCTTGCTCTTTTCTTTATTTCTTTTCCCTACTTGTTTGCTGCTAACTCCTTTCTCTTTCTGCTTTCTTTCCCCCTCACTTGATGCAGTCACCTGCTCCCAGTAGTTTCTTCTCTTTGGCTAGAGGGGAGAGCTGTTGGGAGGTGTGAGAGATGATGCAAGAGAAAAAAGGAATTCGTTTGGAGGAAAGTGTGTAAAGAAGCAGAGAAGTTCAGACGACAGTAGCTTGCTGCCGTCTTTCCTTCTCCTTCAATCTCCGCTCATCCCTCCAACTATCCTTCCTTCCGATTCTTTTGCATCTCAAAAGAGAATTCACCTCATAGAAGAGGTGAAATCTCTTTTCCTCCACCTCTGGAAGTCTTTTGATCTTTCATGACCCTTCGTAGTTCCTTCCCCCTTTTTGACATCATCAACGAGATGACGTCCTGGGGTGGCTGGATAGGGGTCCTCGGCTCTATCTGTTGGAACCGATAGATCGCCGCCTCTATGCAATTAATTAATCGGGTTCCATGCTAGGTATAACAAACGCAGCGGAATAAAAGAGTTATACCTTTTGATCAATCTAGAAGAAAACGAGCCAAAATTGATCTTTCGTAACCCTAGACCTCTTTGATCTTCTGATGTATTCCTACAGCCTTGCTCGAACGTTGCGTGGCCAACGATCCTTCGAGAAATCTCAGTTCTGCTCTCTCTCTCACTATCACGTGTTTTCTGTGATCTGTGTATATTAGGCGCTGATGAAAAAAGGCTATAAATAGGCTACACCAGGGACCTAGAGGAGGAATTGGGTTGGGCCTCCTGATGGGCTTAAGTATCCTGCGTTCGGCCCGAACACATAAATTAAACCCATCAATAATAATTCAGTCCACTAAAGAATTATTATTGAACTACCGTCCCAATCCCATATATAATATGGGCTCCTTCTTATTATGTGTACGTTTATCTCCCTGTGTTTAAGATATCGAATGTCCGTTAATTAAATAAGTTACTGACAACTTAATTAATTAACATCTAATTCCAAGAGTAGTACCACTCAACTTTATTATCATGTCGGATTAAATCCACCTGCAAGGTTTACATGATAATCCTTATGAGCTCCTCAAAGGGACATCATCATCCTAAATAATTAGGACACAGTTTCCTTCTATAATCAATAGTACACCATATAGACAATACTGTTTCCCAATTCACCGAGTTTATTGATTTAATTAATAAATCTCACTCATTGGCAAATTAAAGAAACAAATATTGTGTATACGTGGCTGTTATTATATAGGGATTAAGAGAACGCACATCCATAATAACAGAGGTCTTGTTCTATTATATAGTCAGTATAAAACGAACAACCTAAAATGGTCCTGCTCAATACACACAAAGTATACTAGTGTAGTTTTATAGTCAAGACAGACTAATACCAAACTACACTACAACCATTCCGATGATTTGTCCAAATTCATCTTGGTTGTGAGCTACTATTTATAATTTATAAGAAACTGATAACAAGATCTTCTGTGTGGCACCACACACCAAGTTATCTATAATATAAATTAATTGGACATTGCATAAACATATATAACAAATATAAAATGCAAACATGTGACCAAAGTGATTGATTCTCATTGCATAAAAGATGTTCATACAAAAGCTAGGCTTATAGTATACATCCTAACAATCTCCCACTTATACTAAAAGACTATGCTATCATCTACACTACCATACATCTGATTCCCATTCCTTCAACATGCTCATCGAAGGCTTTCGCCGGAAAGGCCTTTGTGAAAGGATCTGCTAGGTTATCGGCTGATGCAATCTTGGCAACAACAACTTTCCCTCGTTTTACGATGTCTCGTATTAGGTGGTACTTGCGCTCAATGTGCTTGCTTGCTTTATGGGCTCGTGGTTCCTTCGTGTTTGCTACTGCACCACTATTATCACAATAAATTGTGATAGCTTTAGGCAAACTAGGAATCACTTCTAAGTCCATCATGAAGTTTCTGAGCCATACAGCTTCTTTGGCTGCCTCAGAGGCTGCCACATACTCAGCTTCCATGGTTGAGTCCGAAACGCATTTCTGCTTAACACTCCTCCATACTATGGCTCCACCTCCCAAGGTAAACACATAAGCCGAGGTAGATTTACTATTGTCCCTATCCGACTGGAAATCAGAATCCGTGTAACCCACAGGAAGCAAATCATCTGCTTGGTAAACCAGCATATAATTTCTAGTCCTTTTCAGGTACTTTATAATATGCTTTACCGCAGTCCAATGTCCTTGTCCTAGGTTACTTTTATATCTGCTAACCATGCCCACAGCAAAGCAGATATCTGGCCTCATACATAGCATTGCATACATTAGGCTTCCTACGGCCGAAGCATAAGGAACTGCCTTCATATCCTCTATCTCCTTTGGTGTCTTAGGACACATCTCCTTAGATAAAGGTACTCCATGTCGAAAAGGTAGAAAGCCTTTCTTGGAGTTTTGCATGCTAAAACAAGCTAGGATAGTATCAATGTACGAAGCTTGAGATAAGCATAACATCCTTTTCTTGCGATCCCTTATAACTTTGATCCCAAGAATATGTCCAACTTCTCCCAAGTCCTTCATATCAAACTGCTTGGATAGCCATACCTTTACGTCTGACAACACTTTGACATTGTTGCCAATGAGCAATATGTCATCTACGTATAGTACAAGAAATACCACCACGTTTCCGTCACTCTTCTTGTATACACAAGACTCATCCGGACATTGAATGAATCCATAAGACTGGATTACCTCATCAAAACGGATGTTCCAAGATCTCGAAGCTTGTTTCAGTCCATAAATGGACCGATTAAGCTTACACACAAGATGCTCTTTGCCCTTTGCAATGAATCCTTCTGGTTGCTTCATATAGATGTTTTCTTCAAGACTACCGTTAAGGAAAGCTGTCTTGACATCCATTTGTCAAACCTCATAATTCATATGAGCAGCAATAGACAAAAGAATCCGGATACACCTAAGCATGGCTACCGGCGAAAAGGTTTCCTAATCGATGCCTTCTTTTTGAGTATACCCCTTCGCAACAAGCCTTGTTTTGTAGACATTCTGATCCTCTTTTTCTTTTGTAGACCCACTTACATCCAATGGCTTTTACACCATTTGGTGGTTCTAGTAGCTCCCAGACTTGATTAGAATCCATAGATTTTAATTCAGAATTCATAGCTTTTTGCCAAGATTCTGCATCTTTATCTTGGAGTGCTTCGTCATAGGTCCAAGGATCAGATTCATGTTCACCAGGTACTAAGTCCGAAGACTCTCCCAAAAACATGAATCTATCAGGCTGTCTAACAACCTTCCCACTACGACGAGGCACTTGTGGTAATAGTGTATCATTAGTGACAGATGGTGCGGACCAGTGGTATCTCATCTTGTACCGTTGGTACTAAGGTAGGAGTTTCCCCTCTTATTTCTTCTAGAACAATTTTACTTATGGGCTTGTGATTCATTACATAGTCCTCTTTTAAGAATCGGGCATTTGTGCTAACAATTACCCTCTGATCTTTAGGACTATAAAACAAACCACCTTTCGTTCCTCTAGGATAGCCCACAAACAGCCGAACTTCCGTACGAGATTCCAACTTATCAGCATCTCCCTTCAGCACATGTGCTGGACTACCCCAAATCCGAACGTGTTTCAGACTAGGCTTACGCCCATTCCACAATTCTGTGGGAGTAGAGGGTACTGTCTTAGAAGGTACTAAGTTCAGAATGTACGCCGCCGTTTCCAGGGCATACCCCCAAAACGAATTCGGTAATTCCGAATAACTCATCATTGATCTAACCATTTCCATGAGAGTCCTATTCCTTCGTTCCGCCACACCATTCTGTTGGGGTGTACTAGGTTCAGACAATTGGGATTGAATCCCAGCCTTTGATAAGTAATTCCTAAACTCTCCTAAGAGGTACTCGCCACCACGATCAGATCGTAGTGTTTTGATACATTTACCATGACGCTTCTCCACATCAGCCTTGTACTCTTTGAACTTATCAAAGCACTCAGACTTGCGGCGCATCAAATAAATGTATCCATATCTCGAAAAATCATCTATAAAAGAGACAAAATATTCGAAACCACCTCTTGCTTGGATAGACATAGGACCACACAAATCAGAATGAACCAATTCCAACACTTCTTTGGCTCTATATCCCTTGGCTTTAAAAGGCCTCTTGGTCATTTTTCCTTCCAAGCAGGACTCGCAGGTCGGATAGTTTTCCACTTCCAATGAACTCAAAGGTCCATCGGCTATCAACCTTTGAATCCTACTCAAGTTAATGTGACCTAATCTTAGATGCCAAAGATATGTTTGGTTCATTTTTTAAGGTTCTTTTCTCTTATTTGAGTTAGAAGATGTATTATTAATTTCCATTTGTTGCATCGTAGGAGTTTTTGGATTAAGAGTATATAAATTGCCAACCAACGTACCAGAACAGATAATAACCCTATTTTTCTTGACAACAACTTTGCCATCAAAAGAAACAGAATATCCATCCAAAAACAACTTAGAAACTGAAATCAATTCTTTCTAAAACAAGGTACGTAAAGACAATTCCTCAAAACCAAAGTCTTGTTCCTATCAAAAGATAAATAAACATCTCCCACTGCAACATCCGCCACTTTCGCAGCGTTGCCCATGTAGATGGTAATCTCGCCCTCATTAAGTCGCCTGGTTTCCTGGAACCCCTGCAAAGAATTGCAGACATGATCAGTGGCTCCTGTATCTACACACCAGGTGCCGGTAGATAACACCGCTAAACATGTTTCAACAATTAGTGAATAAGATGTACCTTCTTTGTTCTCCTTTTTACGAGGACAATCCACCTTCCAATGTCCAGGCTGCTTGCATGTGACGCACTTGCCCTTCGGCTTTTTCACACCACCTTGTGGTCCAGCCTTTTGAGGTCCATTCGCATTCTTCACCGAAGGATTCTGTTTCTTCTTCTTCTTTCCACCTTTCAGCTTAGAAGTAGAAACATTTTCAGCAACGTAAGCTTGAGCACTTTGAGAAATAGTCCTTCTGCCGATTTGAGTTCTGTCAGAAGTTCCGCCAAGGAGTACATCCTTTTGTTCATATTATAATTAAGGCGGAACTGCTCAAAACTCTTAGGCAGTGTTTGGAGCACGATATCGACCTGGGTTTCCCCATCGATTTCAGCTCCAAGGACTTCCATCTCATTCAAATGAGCCATCATCTTAAGGACGTGATCACTCATAGGTGTCCCCTCAGACATGGTGGTCGTCATTAAGTTTCTTATTGCCTCCTGTCTGGCAGCCCGACTCTGGTGTTCGAAGAGTTCTTTGAGATTGAGCATCATATCATAGGCAGTGGGCATGGCCTCATGCTGATGTTGCAGTACATTTGACATGGAATCCAAAATGTAACACCGCGCCATCTCATCTGACTTAACCCACTTCCTATAATGCACTTTCTCCTCTTCACTAGAGTTTTCATCAGGCATGTCAGGACAGTGCTCATGGAGTACTCTTCAGCAGTTAGGACAGGTTTCTTTTCCAGTCAATATAATTAGGACCAGTAAGTTTGTTTTCTTTGAGTATAACAGCAAGTGGGTTGAAAGACATAATGAAATCCTAAGAATCATATAAATAATAAATAAATAGACAGGTCATAACATATAGAATTTAAAGCCTATATCGTTCCCTCAAACAATATAATTAAATTCACCAACACCTCAATACACCGTGAATTTCGTATGCCACGATAGTGTGGTCGTATACTAATTCAAACATTCGTTAGAGGAGGTTTTACCCATTAATTTCATTATCTTGACAAACAAAATAAAATTAATAGTTGGTTTATGTTTAGCCATACAAATAACAGCACTTACTCCGATGGGGTGGATACCATCATATGCACCTAAGTGTATACCATTACTTAATACCAAATCAATCATCTAGGTTTGTGTCTCTTCAGATGGAGAAGATTACACGCTCCTAAATAATTTCCTATAATTATCCATAAAGAAAGTTTGATCTAGTGATCCGCAATCAAACTCATCCGATATAGAGGAAGGCACTTAAAGCCAACGCGCAAGTTTAAATGCATCACTTACAAACCAGTAATGGAGACCATGAGATTTATTCAAAATAAATCCCTCTCCCACTTAGTTATTTAAAAGAGGGAATTTAGCATGCAATAACATATAACATATAAAAGCATGCTTGATAAAACAACAAACATATAGATAGGCAACAAATATGGAATAAAATAAATCCAACTATTATGGCCACTTCGATTGAATGTTCGCCTGCTAAATGGGGGATCGACCTGCCCGGTCAGGCCGTTGCGCGAATCCAGCAGGCCGTTGCGTGAATCCAGCAGGCTGTTGCGCAGAATCAGCGCCAATCTAGCGAACCCTGATCAACGGCAACATCCATCAATCTATTCCAGCGCCTAGCAATCTGATCGAACAGCCCAGTAGTCAGCGCCTAACCATCTGGTCAGCCGCCGTTTGGACCAGCAATCCATCTCAGCAAATTACATCGATCAGATTACATCAAGATTGCAATCGAACAGTATTACATCGAGAACAAATCAAGAATTACATAAATGACCAAAAAATCGATCAAGGATTACATAGAACCTAACACGACAAACCGCCGTGTTTTTACTATTACAATCATGCAACTAACCCAAAACAAAAAACCTCGACAGGTCCGAGGGTTTAGATCATACATAAACATACACACAGACCATAATAGTTGGATATAGGTAACCTGCAAAACCGAGTTATCCTATGCAACCCTACTATCATACAATCTAAATATAAAACGTATGATATAGCATAAGATCATAATAATTAACCGATCCAATTGCATAGAACCAGAAACCTGGCTTTGATACCAATTGTTGGAACCGACGGATCGCCGCCTCTATGCAATTAATTAATCGGGTTCCATGCTAGGTATAACAAACGCAGCGGAATAAAAGAGTTATACCTTTTGATCAATCTAGAAGAAAACGAGCCAAAATTGATCTTTCGTAACCCTAGAACCTTTCTCGAACGTTGCGTGGCCAATGATCCTTCGAGAAATCTCAGTTCCGCTCTCTCTCACTATCACGTGTTTTCTGTGATCTGTGTATATTAGGCGCTGATGAAAAAAGGCTATAAATAGGCTACACCAGGGACCTAGAGGAGGAATTGGGTTGGGCCTCCTGATGGGCTTAAGTATCCTGTGTTCGGCCCGAACACATAAATTAAACCCATCAATAATAATTCAGTCCAGTAAAGAATTATTATTGAACTACCGTCCCAATCCCATATATAATATGGGCTCCTTCTTATTATGTGCACGTTTATCTCCCTGTGTTTAAGATATCGAATATCCGTTAATTAAATAAGTTACTGACAACTTAATTAATTAACATCTAATTCCAAGAGTAGTACCACTCAACTTTATTATCATGTCGGATTAAATCCACCTGCAGGGTTTACATGATAATCCTTATGAGCTCCTCAAGGGGACATCATCATCCTAAATAATTAGGACACAGATTCCTTCTATAATCAACAGTACACCATATAGACAATACTGTTTCCCAATTCACCGAGTTTATTGATTTAATAAATAAATCTCACTCATTGGCAAATTAAAGAAACAAATATTGTGTATACGTGACTGTTATTATATAGGGATTAAGAGAATGCATATCCATAATAACAGAGGTCTTGTTCTATTATATAGTCAATATAAAACGAACAACCTCAAATGGTCCTGCTCAATACACACAAAGTATACTAGTGTAGTTTTATAGTCAAGACAGACTAATACCAAACTACACTACAACCATTCCGATGATTTGTCCAAATTCATCTTGGTTGTGAGCTACTATTTATAATTTATAAGAAACTGATAACAAGATCTTCTGTGTGGCACCACACACCAAGTTATCTATAATATAAATTAATTGGACATTGCATAAACATATATAACAAATATAAAATGCAAACATGTGACCAAAGTGATTGATTCTCATTGCATAAAAGATGTTCATACAAAAGCTAGGCTTATAGTATACATCCTAACACTATCCCCCTGCCTTGAAGAGAAGAACTTGAGTGCAAGTTCTTGCAGGTGAGATGAGAATTGAAAGCTAGAAGATCAACTCTTCTGAGAAGGGTTTGCTTAGCGAGTTTCAAGCGTGAAGGGTAAATATACGTGATTTGGGGTGTGCTTGGTTGATTATTTGTAGAAAATATGTCTTTTGGAAGGAGTGAAGAGAAAGGTTTCCAACAATCGGGTTCCATTATGAACTAAGGATGAGAGAAAGAGGATATATGTATGCTTTATGAAAAAAAAAGGAGTGCATGTATATATATGGTTAGAGATACTCCCTGTTGCAGTTAATTCTTCAAATATCTCATTAACTGCTCCGTCGGTTTCCAATAAAGGTGTTGACAGTTTCCACAACTTTATATCTTTTCTTCTTTGTATGAGATGACGTGGTCAACTACTGGATATCCACATTTGGATTCTTCGGATCACACGGTTGAAATTCTTCTAGGGTTCTGAAAAGGTAGTCTATTTCTGGAAAGGTGATCCACTTTTTATGTTCGCACGTTACCGAGAAAATTTCAGTAAGTGCTCTATCTTGTAACCTTCAAGTGATCCCTTTTTCCAGTGACATGTTGATAAGCTCTGATGTCTAGTAACCTAGTATCCAGTATATTGGTATATAACATCCTGATACCTAGCGACCTGGTGTTTAGCGATCTAGTGTCGAGCATCCTGGTGTTTAGCGTCCTGGTGCCCAGCGACCTAGTGTTCAGCGATCTAGTATCCAGTCCCTGGTATCTAGCATCCTGATATCTAGCGTCCTGCTATCCAGTGACCTAATTTCTAGTTAGCCTGGTATCTAGCATCCTGATGTCCAGTATCCTGCTATCCAGCGACCTAGTATCCAATGTCCTGGTGTCTAGCGTTCTTTCGTCAGAATTTATCTTTTTCCTTGAGTCCTCTACCTTTTCTACTGACTTGATGACAAGTGCTCTGATATCTAGTAGCTTAGAATCTAGTAGCTCGGTGTCGAGCGTCTTGGTGTACAACGTCCTGTTATCCCATTGTTGGTCCCAAGTGGTATTAGGCTTAGGGAGGGGGGGTGAATAAGCCTACTCAATTTTTCAGATAATCTTACTTTGAAGGTCACTGCTTGAGCAGTTACCTTTATGTTTGAAACAAAAGAGTGTTATGCACATCGGAAATACTTTTTCAAAATAATACTTGTTTTCTGAAAACCGTGACTATGCTTAGGGATGATATGCAGCAGATAGATTCAGGTATGCAATATTATGATCAAGTTAATCAACAGTAAATAACACAACAATTTATAGAGGTTTGAGGGTGGAGTAATCCCTCTACGTCCTCTCTTCTCCTACACAAGGAAGACCTTGGTTAGGTAAAATGGTTAATTTACAGAGTCTCACTTAGACAACCTACACCTAACGAGAACTGCCAGTCTTTCCCACACAGGGTTACTGCACAGTGACCAAACCTCTAGCCCACAGAGGACTCTTGTTCTTCTACTAAGAGCGAAACCTCTAGCCCACACAGGACTTTTGCTCTTCTACTAAGAGCGAAAATACTTTATCAGGCACACTCGTCTGATCAAGCAACTCCACACAGTCTAACAAAGAGAATAAAACTCTAGTAACACAGGCAACAAGCTTAAAGCAATTGAGCTCTTTAAGCTGAGAGTAGCTTGTTGTGTAGACTGGACTTGAAACTTCTTCTTGTGTTTGTAAATGATCTTCAGTGTATATCTTGAGTATTTTGATTGAATGAGTTTTAGGTACTTTACAAGTCCCAGTCTTCTTGTATTTATAGGCGATTTGAATTTTGTCCGTTGGAGAGAAAATCTGATATGTTGCCTCTTTGGAGTGACAGTGACATTTCTTGATTTGATCAGTACATTATTTGCTCAGGCTGTCACTTAGAAGCTACATTTGCCGTCTTAGTCTGTCAATTCTTCAGACTTCCTTTTTGCTTTTTGATACGTGGCATAGCTTGGTTGGTTGTAACTGCGGCTTGTTCCTACCGTAAACTTTTGAGCGCATCCTTCGAGATAACCGCTACTTCTCAGGTAGCTGGAGCTTCCTTACACTTTAGTATCCTCTTCATTTATCCCAATATCCTTGGTTAGTTCGCAACCAGCATCTTATCCGAAGCAGCCTACTGTATTATTTTTATCTTTGCGATTTTGTGCAGCAAGGTCTTCAATTTCTAGTCTTCGATCTTCAAGCCTCCTGATCCTAATCTAAAGAATATTACAACAAAATCTAATACACTAGATCTAGGCTCCTATTCTATTACATGTTTTGTCATTCATCAAAATCTTAATAATGCTCCTAACAATTTCCCCCTTTTAGATGATGACAAAACTTTTTCTAAGAGGATCAAAGACTATAAGTTCTGCAAATAAGCAGATCAACAGAATACATAATTTAAATTAACAGATTAAACATAAGTTCACAAGTAGTGAGCTTTATTAGATCAAAACGGATGTATATTCATAGTATGTTTAAGCAAGATCAAAGCATAAAAAGCTAGAACAGTAAACAAAAGATCAATAAAACTAGAGAGCAGGAGAGTTTACTATGTCTTGAGCCAGGATGCTTTTTCTCTAACTTTCCTTGGTCCCTTCCACCAGTTGAGAAGAGACTCTTGATAGGTTGGCTCCATCCTTTGTTTTATCTCAGGCGTCTCATCATACCTTAGCAAAAATCTTCTTTGAAGGGAATGGGTTCTCCTTTGTATAGTCTGTTTTTCAGCTTTATTTGTATTGAAAGAACTACTCTACTTGCAAGGTCTCTGAAACACCTGAGTCCTTCACGATGATTTTTCTCTTTGATAATTATGGACTCCTTGCATAGCTGAATGTAGTACTTTATATACTCTGCCTGTTTGAAAGTATTGATCTGCGGATAGGATGGACAGTGATTCGTAGGTAGATCAATCTCAGGGAGTTCCCATTCTTGGAATTTGAGACTTCTGCAATCTGGACTCCCATTTAAGAAGATACGAAGTCACTCTGGTTCACTTCCTTCTATTGCAGCGAGAGCTTCCAGATCAGATTGTTTCTTAGGAGGGTAGAGTTTGGATAAGGTTTCTTTTGCAAATCTTTCAAAGTGAGCATCTGATGCTTTAACAAGTTCTTTCTCAACTCTTCTCCTTTTCTCTTCTCTTTCTTCTGTTCCTCTACGAAGACCAGGATGGACTTCAGAGATAGCTTCAGATTTCCTTTTGATAGACCTGCTATCCTGTTGTCCACCAGAGCTTCCTCCATGGCTTCCTCCATCGCGTCCTGAGTCCTTCCTAGGTAACACTGCTAGCTGTTTCCAGGAGGGAGGTACATGCTTCCTTCTTTACTCTATCCTCTTAGCTGCCTTTTCCCCCTTTTTGTCAGCATCAAAACTCGAGCTAACTGCAAACTGGAGCATTGAATGTATGTTGGCTACCATCTCAGTTAGATCGTCCAAGGTCTGCTTCTGTTTATGCTGGGTGTTTGAAACTTCTTTGAGGGAGGCGGACATAAATTTTTGCTCTAGATCAATTTCAACTATTTTGTTTACTTGAGAATTGAGCTTGTCATTCAAGCTTGTGATTGTGTCAGCAAGAGTAGAGGATCTTAGAGAAGAGATAGTCTTCTGTAATTTGGACAAGGTTGCATCAAGAGATTCTATCTTGAAGGAAGCTTGGAACCGATCCTTCCTTGCTTCAGCTCGCATTCTCTTACTGGCTTCACTCAAGGATTTTCCAAGTTCCCCTACTGCTTTAATTATATCATCAAAGGATTTTTGTTCATTCTGCACAGAAAGAGAGGAATTTAGAAGTTTGGATTTTTTAGCTTCGTCTTCACCCTGTTCACTGGGTGATCCTTCATCGCTGTTGGAGCTGGACATGAAGCTTTCATTGTCAGCACCACCACGTGCTGATTCATCACTATTTGCTTCCGCATGGGCAAATATTCCCTTATCATTAGCCGATATCCTTTCCGAAGAGACATCCCCCTTCCAGGCCTGCAATATCTGTATAGTCTCTTCAGAGGGCCCTGCCTCCTTCTGCGTATCTACAACAGTTATCTGTTTTTGTGATTGGTCAGTCTTCTCTGCAATAGATCTTTTAGGAGTATCCTGTTCAGCTGGAATCAAATTATTAGCAGGCTCTCAGTTAGTCGCCTGTCCTGTTGTGACATCTTCTGCAACCATTTCTCCATGGTTCACAGGATTCTCAAAAATTACATCCTCTGTGTCAATCTCCATTGGTGCCCTGTCAGCTGAGAGTTCTGTCACAGATTCTCTTTCCTCAAGATTTGCTGCTCTAAGAGTTTCTTCAAGGGTTGCAGCAACTGCGAGTGTATCCAGCGTTGAACCCTCCAGAGTAGCTGCTAGCTCCATCACTGGCGTGTCAGCTTGTTCCATAGTGATATGAGTGCCTCCTATGATATGAACTTCTCCAGGAATATCAGATATTGCCTCCTCCTCATCAGGCAAGACAACTATATCGACCATCTGGTTGTAAGCTCTATTGGATCCATCTTTTGATGCTGATGGTGAGGGAGTCTTCTGAGTGATTGGAGAAGCATTTAAGGGATGCTCAATCGATGCTGTTCCAATAGATGAACCTTCTCCTGGTTGAATGACCACAGCCTTATGCTTCCTCCATTTTTCCATCAAACTGGTATCCATAGCCTGTTTCAGCATCCTTTCTTCTGCTTCATCAACCTCAAAAGCTTCTGCTTGTTTTTCAGCAAAACCTTATATCATCACCAGTAACCACTTGTTCAGGTGCTCCCATTAGGATAACATCATCCCTGTAGAAGTCAGGTTGCTCAATGGGCATCCTTCTTTCAGGGTTCTTGGGGAAGGTGGAGATATAGTTCAAGGGGTGATGTCTGTTTCTTCTTTTCTGCACGGGCAGCTAATCTCAACTCTGCTTCATAGTTTTCCTTGAATTCCCTTTGTTGGTCTCGGAACTGCTATAGGTAAGCTTAGAGGGGGGGGGGTGAATAAGCCTATCTTGTCTTCTAATCTTTTTTCCAAGTCTATTGACTTATTTCTAATATCAGTAACCTTTTGGGAGATTACAGATCAGAGTGAATCCGGAAGCCTATCTTTGTGCCCAATAGAAGATATGCAGTTTATTAGAGAGAATAGATGTAAGACAGTAAGCAGATAAAGACGCAAGCATGTATAAAAGTTCGAAGGTGGAGTAATCCTTCTACGTTCTGTCTTCCTCCACACAGGAGGGAACATTGGTTAAGCTGGTTGATTTACGTAGACATATCTATTACAACCCATCCTTAACGAATAAGTAGAAAGCCTTCACACAGATGCTTGCCTACTTTCCCTTGACCCACACAAGATCCTACTCTACCCACCCAGGGTCTTCACTTTTTCTCCTAGAAAGTGGTAAACTTAGCAGGACATTACTCCTCGCACTGAGAACTCCGAGACAACCTTTTAGAGAGGTTTATCTCATTCTTTTTCAACTGGGTGCATCAAGCTTGGCCTTCGTATGTAGACTGATTCTGCTGAAGCTTGCTGCTGACTAGTAGACTTGGTGTGCGTCTTCTTGGGGTGTGGAGTGTTCGAGCTTTTCTTCTTTTCAGCTGCTCTGTATGAACACTCTCTTCTCTTTTTAACTTCCCCCTTTTACTGCGCTTTTCTCTTTGTAAGCTCTTCTCTCTCCTTTTGCGCTTCTTTATGTGAGCTTGGATATTCTGATATGCTCACTTCTTTTCTCTCTTGCACACTCGGTGCTTCTCTCTCACACACTTTCAGTCTTTAGTCCTCCTCTTTATAGGTTGTGAAATCTGCTCGTTGAAGGTAGACAGATTTCTAACATTCATGTGCCGTACTCCTTATACACGACATCTTTTCACTTTCCACGTGTCTTCTTCCAGTTGGCTCCTCTTCTCTTTTCTCTCTACCGGTAAGTTCTTGTGTCTACCAATAACTTTAACTTTTTTCCCCATGTATGCTTTGCAGCTTCCTCCTCTGGCTTCACTCTGGAGCTTCCTCTTCTAGCTTGCTCTTTCAGGTGGCTTCGAGGCTTCTGTAGCATGCTGCCTGTGCAGTATGCTTTTGGCATGGTCTTCTCAGGTAGCTTTTTGACTCGCTGCATCCTTCTTTGGTGAGGTTCCTTCTAGTAGCTTCCTGAAGTCAATAGTATCCTTATTATTTCATCCAATTCTTTATAACCTTTCTCTTCAATATCCTTCAATTTGACACTTTCTCTGTTTCTTTTAATCTTCTGCAGTAACTCTATTGTAGTAACCTATCCTAAGATTGATTATGCATATTAGAGTTACTTTTAATCATCAAAACATTCTACAAATGTATCCAACAATTTCCCCCTTTTTGATGATGACAAAACCTTAACAGAATATCAAAAGATTATAACCTCTCAAGCACAGAAAGAATATTTAAAGCATGGCACAAATGGGCATACTACGTTCATACAAAATCACATATAAGTCAAAATGAAAGTGCATATGGAATGAGCAATTTTTGAAGAACAGAAGACATTTTATAAAGATAAAACGTATACATTACAATGCAATAAGCAAAGTACAATAAGCATCCTATCTAAATTCAGTTCTTCTATTCTTCTTGCTCTTTCCTATCTGTCTTTTCCTCTTTAGCTTCTTGCGAGCTTCTTTCTTGTTTCTTCCTCTATTATGCAAGACACTTGCTCCCAGTCGATTTTCTCTTTGATCGTGGAGGAGAATTAAGGAAGGTGATCGTAAAGAGAAAGATGATTCAGTTAGAGGTGATCAAGAAGTAGTGGATATGCTCAGGTGTAGTAGCTTGCTGCAACCTTTCTTCTCGCACTTCTTTCGCCAACTCCTGTGACTGATCCTTCCTTCTTTTTGGATACAGAAGAGAACTCTTCCACAGGAAGAATTTTGTCTCTTCTGTTCTTCACCTTAGGAAGACTTTTAATCTTCCTTAAATCCTTCACAGTTCTTACCCCTTTTTGACATCATAAAAAATGAGCTTAACTCTAGGGTCGCTGGAGAGGGATTCACTCAACTCAACCTCTGGACTTCAGGAGGAGATCCTAGGAGCAAGTTCTCAAGCACCCTCGAATTTGAGGTGAGGAAGGAACGTTAGAAGGTCAAGTCTTCTGAGAAAGACTTGCTTAGCAAGTGTTAAGCGTGGGAGGTGAAAATATGAGGTTTGAGGTGTGCTTGGTTGATTATTTACAGAGAATGTGTCTTTTGGAAGAGATAAAGAGAATGGTTTCAAACAATCGGGTTCCATGATATGCAGGGATAAGAGAGAGAAAGGACATCTTTTTATGCTTGATGAAGAATAAGAGTGCATGTATTTATAGGGATAAAAATACTCCCTGTTGCAGTTTGGATCTTTAAAGATCTCATTAACTACTCCACCGGTTTCCAAGGTTGATGTTGACAGTTTCCACAGCTTTATATCGTTTCTCTTGATTTGATTGTGTCTGTGGTTAGTGGCTGAATCTCCAACCTTGGATTCTTCTGATCGTACGGCTGTTGTTGCTTTTAGGGTTTTTAAAAAGGTAGTTTATTTCTGGATATAGGCGATCCCCCTTTTTATGTTCGCACGTTACCAAGAAATATTTTCTCAGTAACTGCTTTATCTTGTAACATCCAAGAGATCTTTTTATCCAGTTTTGATGATAAGTTCCGACTTCAAGTAACCTAGTATCCAGAATATTGAAATCTAGCGTCCTGATACACAGCGACCCGGTATTGAGCGATCTAGTATCTAGCTACTCGGTATTTAGCTTCCTGTTGCCCAGCGACCTAGTGCTCAGCGATCTAGTTTCCATTCCCTGGTATCTGGCATCCTGATATCTAGCGTCCTGCCATCCAGCGACCTAATTTCCTGTCAGCCTGGTATCTAGCATCCTGCTATCAGCGACATAGTATTCAACATTCTGGTGTCTAGCGTTTCCTTTAGTCAGAGTTTTATCTTTTTATTTTAGGAACTTCTACATTTTCTATTGACTTAATGACAAGTGTTCTAATTTCTAGTAGCTTAGCATCCAATTAGCTTGGTATCTAGTATCTAGGTGTACATCGTCCTGTTATCCCATGACCTAGTATCAAGTAACTGGATGTTCAACATACTAGAGTCAGAGTTTCTCATTTTGTCAATTGTTCCCCCTAAAATTATTAACCCTTAAGATGTACCTGCAAAACACTTACCTTGTATAGGTACTCATACAAGTATGAGTCCTTCTGAGTTAGGTTTTCTTTTAGAAGATTGAACTATCTTTATAGCCCATGATTGCTGTTTTTTTTATATTAGAGAGAGTTTCGCCTCCTTCAAAACTTTTTAAAGAATAATCAGCGATAGTGTGTGCAAGTGTTTGTAGGCATAGCATGATAGACAAGTGTAAAAAAAAAAAATTATTTATTTATTTATTTTTCTAGAGTTGCTGTCTTGCTTAATTCGTTATGGAATGTCAGTTTGTTGCAGACTTTTTATAGCATACCCAGTTTGGGTTACTCCAAGGATTTTAACCTTTTTGCCATCAAAGCTTCATTGATTAGTACCGGAAGTTCCCCCTTACTTTATGGTCTTCTCTTTTAAGGTGTGGGGTCACTTAACAGTATCAATCTCGGTTACTTTGAGGCTGTGCATGAGAAAGTGAAGCATAAAATATGGAAATAAACATGCAGACTTCCTTTCTCATTTAAAGAATCAAGTGACAACAAATTATTATCTTGACACATAGTCATTTGAGTTCTTTGACAGATTACCAAGACATGGTAATGACCAGATTTAAAGAGTTTTAGAATTAGAACGTCGTACTTGGTCATTCTTGTTCTTTAAAAAGAGAAGGTCCTCTTTTATTCTTGACTCTATCTGGAGGTCGATCTGGTTGATGGAGTGTTCTTCTTCTTCTTACTCCTTGGCTTGACATCCTTATCATTTTCCTCTATGATTTGCTGCTTGTTGATTCATGTACCGGCTTCTTCTTCAGTTTTGCACAACTTCTTTCTTTGCAGCTTGCTGTTCCCCCTCAGAAACAACTTTCCTTCACAACACAGCTTGATTTTCTATAACTTTTAGCTGTTTGTTGTCTTCACATCAATTATATCCATTTTAGAGCAAAAAGGCATTGAAATGATCTTCTGATGTGAGGGTGAGAGAGAGAGAGAGAGAGATTTTGAGAGAGGCTTTTTCACAAATGGGATCTGGATAGATCGATTAGATCTTTTGTTCATCCATTTGCTCTGATACCACTTGTTGGTATCAGATTAACCATTGAACAATGATGAATAATCCACCCGCTCAAATACCACTTGTTAGTATCCGATGGGTTAGCTGATGGATGATCTAACCTGCTCTGATACCACTTGTTGGTCTCAGAAATGCTGTAGGTAGGCTTAGAGGGGGGGGGTGAATAAGCCTACCTTATCTTCTAATTTTTCTTCCAAGTCTATTGACTTATTTCTAATATTAGTAACCTTTTGGGAGGTTACTGATCAGAGTGAATGTGGAAGCCTATCTTTGTGCCCAATAGAAGATATGCAATTTATCATAGAGAATAGATGCAAGACAGTAAGCAGATAAAGACGTAAGCATGTATAGAGGTTCGAAGGTGGAGTAATCCTTCTATGTCCTCTTTTCCTCCACACAGGAGGGAACATTGGTTAAGCTGGTTGATTTACATAGACCTATCTATTACAACCCACCCTTAATGAATAAGTAGCAAGCCTTCACACAAATGCTTGTCTACTTTCCCTTGGCCCACACAGGATCCTACTCTACCCACTCAGGGTCTTCAAGTTTTCTCCTAGAAAGTGGTAAACTCAGTAGGACATTACTCCTCACACTTAGTACTCCGAGACAACCTTTTAGGGAGGTTACTGATCAGAGTGAATGTGGAAGCCTATCTTTGTGCCCAATAGAAGATATGCAATTTATCATAGAGAATAGATGCAAGACAGTAAGCAGATAAAGACGTAAGCATGTATAGAGGTTCGAAGGTGGAGTAATCCTTCTATGTCCTCTTTTCCTCCACACAGGAGGGAACATTGGTTAAGCTGGTTGATTTACATAGACCTATCTATTACAACCCACCCTTAATGAATAAGTAGCAAGCCTTCACACAAATGCTTGTCTACTTTCCCTTGGCCCACACAGGATCCTACTCTACCCACTCAGGGTCTTCAAGTTTTCTCCTAGAAAGTGGTAAACTCAGTAGGACATTACTCCTCACACTTAGTACTCCGAGACAACCTTTTAGAGAGGTTTATCTCCTTCTTCTTCAACTGGGTGCAGCAAGCTTGGCCTTCGTATGCAGACTGATTCTGCTGAAGCTTGCTGCTGACAGGTAGACTGGGTGTGCATCTTATTGGGGTGTGGAGTGTTCGAGCTTTTCTTCTTTTCAGTTGCTCTGTATGAACACTATCTTCTCTTCTTAACTTCCACCTTTTACTGCGTTTTTCACTGTGTAAGCTCTTCTCTCTTCTTATGCGCTTCTCTCTGTGAGCTTGGATATTCTGATGTGCTTACTTATTTTCTCTCTTGCACACTCGGTGCTTCTCTCTTACACACTTTCAGTCTCCAGTCCTCCTCTTTATAGGGTGTGAAATCTGCCCGTTGAAGGTAGACAGATTTCTGACAATGATGCGCCGCACTCCTGACACACTGCAGCTTTTCTCTCTACCGGTACCTTCTTGTGTATATCGGTAACTTTGAATTTTCTCCCCATGCATGCTTTGCAGCTTCGTCCTCTGGCTTCGCTTTGGAGCTTCCTCTTCCAGCTTGCTCCTTCAGGTGGCTTCGAGGCTTCTGTAGCATGCTGCTTGTGCAATATGCTTTCGGCATGGTCTTCTCAGGGTAATTTCCTTGCTCGCTGCATCCTTCTTTGGCGAGGTTCCTTCTAGTAGCTTCCCGAAGACAATAGTATCCTTATTAGTTCATCCGATTCTTTATAACCTTTCTTTAAGTATTCTTCAATTTGATACTTTCTCTATTTCTTTTAATCTTCTACAGTAACTCTATTGCAGTAACATATCTTAAGATTGGTTATGCATATTAGAGTTACTTTTAAGGATTTGTCTCATCAAAACATTCTACAAATGTATCCAACAATTTCACCATTTTCGATGATGACAAAACCTTAACAGAAGATCAAAAGATTATAACCTCTCAAGCAGAGAAAGCATATTTAAAGCATGGCACAAATGGACATACTACTTTCATACACAAATCACATATAAGTCAAAATGAAAGTGCATAAGGAATGAGCAATTTTTGAAGAACAGAAGACATTTTATTAAGGTAAAATGTATACATTACAATGCAATAAGCAAAGTATAATAAACATCCTATCTAGATTCATTCTTCTATTCTTCTTGCTCTTTCCTATCTATCTTTTCCTCTTTAGCTTCTTGCGAGCTTCTTTCTTGTTTCTTCCTATATTATGCAAGGCTCTTGCTCCCAGTCGATTTTCTCTTTGATCGTGGAGGAGAATTAAGGAAGGTGATCGTAAAGAGAAAGATGATTCAGTTAGAGGTGATCAAGAAGTAGTGGAGATGCTCAGGTGCAGTAGCTTGCTGTAACCTTTCTTCTCGCAGTTCTTACGCCAACTCCTGTGACTGATCCTTCCTTCTTTTTGGATACAGAAGAGAACTCTTCCACAGGAAGAATTTTGTCTCTTCTGTTCGTCACCTTAGGAAGACTTTTGATCTTCCTTAAATCCTTCTCAGTTCTTCCCCCTTTTTGACATCATCAAAAATGAGCTTAACTCTGGGGTCGCTGGAGAGGGATTCACTCAACTCAACCTCTGGACTTCAGGAGGAGATCCTAGGAGCAAGTCCTCAGGCACGCTCGAATTTGAGGTGAGGAGGGAACGTTAGAAGGTCAAGTCTTCTGAGAAAGACTTGCTTAGCAAGTGTTAAACGTGGGAGGTGAAAATATGAGGTTTGAGGTGTGCTTGGTTGATTATTTACAGAGAATGTGTCTTTTGGAAGAGATAAGGAGAATGGTTTCAAACAATCGTGATGGGATCTGGATAGATCGATTAGATCTTTTGTTCATCCATCTGCTCTGATACCACTTGTTGGTATCAGATTGACCATTGAGCAAGGATGAATAATCCACCCACTCTGATACCACATTTTGGTATCAGATGGGTTAGCTGGTGGATGATCCAACCTGCTCTGATACCACTTGTTGGTCTCTGAACTGCTGTAGGTAGGCTTAGGGGGGGTGAATAAGCCTACCTTATCTTCTAATTTTTCTGCCAAGTCTATTGACTTATTTCTAATATCAGTAACCTTTTGGGAGATTACTGATCAGAGTGAATGCGGAAGCCTATCTTTGTGCCCAATAGAATATATGCAGTTTATCATAGAGAATAGATGTAAAGCAGTAAGCAGATACATGCGCAAGCGTGTATAGAGGTTCGAAGGTGGAGTAATCCTTATACGTCCTCTTTTCCTCCACACAGGAGGGAACATTGGTTAAGCTGGTTGATTTACATAGACCTATCTATTACAACCCACCCTTAACGAATAAGTAGCAAGCCTTTACATAGATGCTTGCCTACTTTCCCTTGACCCACACAAGATCCTACTCTACCCACCCAGGGTCTTTAATTTTTCTCCTAGAAAGTGGTAAACTCAGCAGGACATTACTCCTCGCACTGAGTACTCTAAGACAACCTTTTAGAGAGGTATATCTCCTTCTTGTTCAACTGGGTGCAGCAAGCTTGGCCTTCATATGCAGACTGATTCTGCTGAAGCTTGCTGCTGACTGGTAGACTAGGTGTGCGTCTTCTTGGGGTGTGGAGTGTTCGATCTTTTCTTCTTTTCAGCTGCTCTGTATGAACACTCTCTTCTCTTCTTAACTTCCCCCTTTTACTGCACTTTTCTCTTTGTAAGCTCTTCTCTCTTCTTTTGCGCTTTTCTCCGTGAGCTTGGATATTTTGATGTGCTAACTTCTTTTCTCTCTTGCACCCTCGGTGCTTCTCTCTCACACACTTTCAGTCTTCAATCCTCCTCTTTATGGTGTGTGAAATCTACTCATTGAAGGTGCATAGATTTCTGACATTAATGCGCCACACTTCTGACACACGGCAGCTTTTCGCTTTCCACGTGTCTTCTTCCAGTTGGCTCCTCTTTTCATTTCTCTCTATCGGTAACTTTGACTTTTCTCCCCATGCATGCTTTGCAGCTTCCTCCTCTGGCTTCACTCTGGAGCTTCCTCTTCCAGCTTGCTCCTTCAGGTGGCTTTAAGGCTTCTGTAGCATGCTGCCTGTACAGTATGCTTTTGGCACGGTCTTCTCAGGTAGCTTCCTCTCTCGCTGCATCCTTCTTTGGTGAGGTTCCTTCTAGTAGCTTCTTGAAGTCAATAGTATCCTTATTAGTTCATCTGATTCTTTATAACCTTTCTCTTCAGTATCCTTCCATTTGACACTTTCTCTGTTTCTTTTAATCTTCTGTAGTAACTCTATTGCAGTAACCTATCCTAAGATTGATTATGCATATTAGAGTTACTTTTAAGGATTTGTCTCATCAAAACATTCTACAAATATATCCAACACCCTCCATTTCCTTTTTCACAATCCTGTCAAGAACCTTGAGTCCAGTACTCTTTCTTCAGCAATGTCAGACACTTCAGCCCAGTTTAGTGCCCAATCTTAATCTGTATCTAGTTCTTGCCAGTGAACCATGATTATACTGGGAAGGTGTCGATAATTCCACCACGTTGTGAATATTTCCCACTGTTTCTTAAAATCCTCCTTCATCTTGATTACATCCACAACTACTTCAGGTTCAGACTCCTCATCACTCTCTTTTTCATCTATACCCAACTGTTTTTATATTTCAGTAGTTACAGTTCGTACGACCACTTCTGGTTGCTCAGTGGTCTGAATCTCTAGTTCAGCATCAGCGACTTTCCTTGGGGGAGTAGGGAGCATTAACACAGGTGATGGTGGCACTTCATAATCAGAAATCCTCAACTTCCTTCTCACCATCTGTTTTGCCCTTGTCCTCGTACTCCTTACTTCATTCTCCTGCATTGGTGGAGAAGAAATGGCTGCTGAGCTTTCCCCCTCAGATGAGCTTTCCTACACTTCCTTTCTTTGAGATCTCTTTTCTTTTACTGCAGGAGCCTCTTTGGTTACTGGGGAACCCTTAGTTACTTTCTTGGCAAAAATTCTGCCATAGCCTATGAACTTGCCATTTTGGATAGGCTTACCTTTTGACAAATCATGACCAGCAAACCCAAGAATGGTGTTGATCACAAGTCCATAGGTTGGCTTACCCATCTTCTTATCCACTTCTTCCTTGAGCCTAGTGAACACATACTCGACCCAGTTTATCTCCTCTCCCTCCATCAGAGCCATCATCATCCTGTACCTCATGTTGGTACATTTGTCAAAGGAACCTGATCGATTTTCGATGATATGGCAGCAGATGTCATAGAGCATTTGATACTCCACTTGGAAGAGCTTTTTGTTGCAACTCTTGTTTAATGTCAGCAGGTCCTCTGAACCTGTGAATCTCTTCCAGTATTCCTCCACCATTTCCTCCCCATAGGTGACTAACTCACTGCCATCTATCCCCTCAGTGGGTAGTTGGAAGATTCTGCCTAGGAGGCTGGTGGCAATCTCAACCGTCTTATTTCCTATTTTGGAGATGATCTTCGTCTTATCTTTCGATATCTCTCCATTGTTGTAGAACTGACAGATCATGTCCTCACACTAGGGTTCTTTGTAGCGTGAGCATAAGCCCAAGACTCTGGATTGATGAGATTGTTTAGAATCATCTGCATCAGATCAATGGAGTGGCCTTCATCTCTGATGGCCTTCAGTAGGATCTTCTCATCAATGATACGACCATCAATGACTTGTGTGACCTTGGGTGCCATTTCAGTGAAGTGGTAGGAAGGATGAGTTTTCTACACTCAAACTTGATTTCTAGGTTACTTGTTTGCCGAAGGTTTAGAGAGGTAGAAGATATGAGAGCGTAAAAGATTTGATTAAATGTAAATTTCCATTTTATAGGAGAACTTCTTGTGTTTTGATCAACAGTGTAGATCATCTTGAATTTGAAAGGTCTCTTATCCCGCGGTTAAGGATCCTTGCATTTAATGCGCTGATTTGCTTTTATCTTTTCAAAGATCTTGAGGGACTTATCTGCAAATACCGCCGCCTCTTATTAGGTAGTCTGCCCTGATTTGATGCGTCACGTCTTGGGATTGACAGTTCCCTTTTATCATGTGCTTCGTGGGTTCCTGTGTGATGATTAATTCACCAGATGGCTTTTGCTGATGTATCTTTCAGTAGGCTTCATCAGCTACCTTCATCAGAGAATTTTGACAGGATCCTCTCTCAGTATCATTTTCTGAAAGTGTTTTCTATGCTTCCCCCTGACCTGTAGAACACTTTAACAGTTTTGTTAGTAGATTTAGCTTAATTTGATAATGCCCAACTCGTTTCTTAGCAAGGAAAATCTCGATTCACATAGAGTTTTTGTGAATATGTCAGCTAATTGTTGATCAGTATGAATCTTTTATAGTGAGATATCTTTCTTTTCGACATGATCCCTTATGAAGTGATGTCTAACATCAATGCGTTTGGTTCTTGAGTGGAAGACTGGATTATGTGTGATGGCTATTGCACTTGTATTATCACACATAATTAGAGTATCTTTTTCCACAATATGGTAATCTCAAAGTTGTTGTTGAATCCATAGTATTTGAAGGTGGAGTAATCCTTCTACATCCTCTCTTCCTCTACTCAGGAGGGAACATTTGTTAAGCTAGTTTATTTACATAGACCTATCTATTACAACTCTCACTTAACAAATAAGTAGCAAGCCTTCACATAGATGCTTGCCTACTTTCCCTTGACCCACACAGGATCCGACACTACCCACCCAGGGTACTCACTTTCTCTCCTAGAAGGTGGTAAACAAAACAGGACTTTACTCTTCGCACTGAGTACTCCGGGACAACCTTTTAGAGAGGTTTACCTCCTTCTTCTTCAACTGGGTACAGCAAGCTTGGCCTTCGTTTGCAGACGGATCTGCTGAAGCATTCTGCTGGACTGGTAGACTAGGTGTGCGTCTTCTTGGGGTGTAGAGTGTTTGAGCTTTTCTTCTGCTCCGATTGAACACTCTTTCTTCTCTGAACTTTCTCCTCTTTCTGCACTACTCTCTTTAAGGCCATCTCTCTGCGAGCTTGTATATTCTGATGTACTCACTTATTCTCTCATATGCTTTTGTGCTTTCTCTCACACACTTTCAGTCTTCAGTCCTCCTCTTTATAGGCAGTGAAATCTGCCTGTTGAAGGTAGATAGATTTCCATCATTGATGCACCGCACTCCTGACACACACCAGCTTTTCATTTTCCACGTGTCTTCTTCAGATTGACTCCTCTTTTCTTCTCTCTATCGGTAAGTTCTTGTGTCTACCGGTAACTTTGACTTTTCTCCCCATGCCTTTTTGCAGCTTCTTCCACTTGCTTCACTCTGGAGCTTCCTCTTCTGGCTTGCTCCTTCAGGTGGCTCGAGGCATCTGTAGCTTGCTGCTCTTGCAGTATGCTTTCGGCATGGTCTTCTCAGGTAGCTTCTTGTCTCGCTGTTTTCTTCTTTGGCGAGGTCCCTTCCAGAAGCTCCCTGAAGTCAATAGTATCCTTATCAGTTCATCCGATTCTTTTTAACCATTTTTTTCAGTATCATTCCTTTTAACACTTTCTCTATTTCTTTTAATCTTCTGTAGTAACTCTATTGCAGTAACCTATCCTAAGATTGGTTATGCTTATTAGAGTTACTTTTAAGGATTTGTCTCATCAAAACATTCTTCTAATATTTCCAACATACTCCACCCTTGAACCTCTGTAAACCGTTTTGTTTATTTTTGATATAGCTTATTGCTTTTCCTATTCTTACTCTTGCTTATCTGCTATAACCTGCTGCATATATCTCTCAAGCATATCAACCGTTTTCAGAAAAGAAGCTTTGTTCAAAAAAAGAATTTCTGCTGTGCATAAAACTCTTTTTCACTAAGTTCACAAAAGGTAACTGCTCAAGCAGTAACCTCCAGGACAGTAAGCTCTTCAAGCTTCCTACCTGGGTGACTTATCTTTTGTTTTTAAAGAAAAAGTTTGAAAATTGAGTAGGCTTATTCACCCCCCCCCCCTAAGCCTACTACCACTTGGGACCAACAAGAAGATCAAAAGAAGAGAAGGAAGCTACAGCAGAGTAATCTGCAAAAGAAGCCGAACCTTGCTGTATCCAGTTGAAGAAAAAGACAAACCTTTTAAGGACTGTTTCGAAGTGCTTAGTGCTAGGACTAGGGTCCTGATAAGTTGTTCACTTTCTGAAGAAGCAAGTAAGGATCTTGTGTGGGTCAAGTAGGATCCTATGTGGGTCAGATATGAACGTAGGCAAGCAGCTATGAGTAGGCTTGCTACTCATTTGTTAAGTTTGTGTTGTAATAGATAGGTCTATGTAAATCAACAAGATTAACATGTTCCCTTATGAGAAGAGATAGAGAGGATTTAGAAGGATTACTCCACCTTCGAACCTCTGTATATATATGCGTATGTTTGTACTTACCTTTCTAAGGGCATATCCAATATCAAATGCACATCTTCCATACTTATGTTTTCAATTGAAGAAAGATTCCGCAATATAACTCTGATAACTCCTAAGTAACCACCCAAAAGGTTACTGTTTTTAGACTTAAGTCTTTCGGAGAAAAAGTTTGAAAATTGAGTAGGCTTATTAACACCCCCCTCTAAGCTTACTGCCACTTGGGACCAACAAGTGGTATCAGAGCAGGTTGGATTAAACGTCCGATCTAACTGATCAATCCCTGATCCCGTCGTTGAAAACACCTCTCTCTCTCTCTCTCACATCATAGACATATATGACTAAAAGCATAATATGCCTTCTTTGAAAAGTATGACTGATGTGAAGACAACAACGACTAAGAAGAAAATAGCAGAGCAGGATGAGTTGTAGAGTAAAGCTGCTCAGGAGCAGGAAGTTCGTTAATAGCAGGCGATGCTCGAAAAATATGCTGTTAAGCAGAAACCAGTGCATGAGGAGTAAGCTTCTATGTAGAAAAGGTGCAAAGCAGACCAACAATTGAAGCAAGCTGCTGAACATGAAGCTTGGACATAGAAAGCTGTTACAGAGCAAAGACGGGCATATAGAACATACTAGAGCCTTTGGACAGCAGCAATGAGGAGACAACAACCTTGAAAGAAAGTGCTGAAGAAGACAAGCGAAGGAGTGAGGTGAGAAGCACACTCCGTCAAACAGTCTATACTTCAAAAGGAAGTAAGGGTCTACTCGTTAAGCCAACTCTTGAAAAGAGAACAGCGATGACAATGTACCTCTTTCTAAATTTTGCTCTGATATATCCTATGTCAAAACATCTCCGAATATCTATATCTTGTTAAAAACTCAAGTGATCCTGAGCAATTTTAAAATTCAAAGAAAGCCAAAGTAAAGACCTCAGCTCGAAAGAGAACATGACATACAACGATCTGAGGGCTGAAGAAAACAAGCTTGAAAAATGAGAAGGGAAGCCTGTACGTTGATTTCCAAAAAGGATGCTTCACCTACTCATGCAAAAACCTCAGGAGTACTTAAACTCGTACTGGAAGTAACCTTACTAAAGTAAGGGGGAATTTCTAGTACAAACCAAGGAAACTCAATAGGCAAGGGAGATAAACCCTTGATGGAACCCAATGGATATAAATGTCTTGTAAGATGTCTGCAGGAATCTAGCACTCGCTGTAGAAACCAACCAGACAACAACTCTGAAAGGGAAGAAAATCGTCTACCTTACATGTATCAAAATTTATCTTATCTATATCTAAAGAAGTTCATACTCCAGAGAGATATAGTAGGTAAACACCTGCACACACCTAATCTCGATTTTATCCTATGCTTACTGGCAAAAGTCTTAAAGGAACAAACAATTACTATAACAACTATCGGTTGTAAGGAAAGTTTGGATTCTGAAAGAAAACTAACCTAAAAGGACCCATACTCGTATGGGTACCTATAAAAAGATATTCGTTATGCATGTACCTTTGAGCAGTCTGTTCTATGATTATATATCTTATACATCTACTTTCAGTTCTTAAATGATTATGACTTCATGATCTTATCTGCAAATGTTTTGTCATCATCAAAAAGGGGAAAATTGTTAGGAAATATTTGAGTATGTTTTGATGAGACAAAACCTTAGAAAAGTAAAGACCTCAGCTCGAAAGAGAACATGACATACAACGATCTGAGGGCTGAAGAAAACAAGCTTGAAAAATGAGAAGGGAAGCCTGTACGTTGATTTCCAAAAAGGATGCTTCACCTACTCATGCAAAAACCTCAGGAGTACTTAAACTCGTACTGGAAGTAACCTTACTAAAGTAAGGGGGAATTTCTAGTACAAACCAAGGTAACTCAATAGGCAAGGGAGATAAACCCTTGATGGAACCCAATGGATATAAATGTCTTGTAAGATGTCTGCAGGAATCTAGCACTCGCTGTAGAAACCAACCAGACAACAACTCTGAAAGGGAAGAAAATCGTCTACCTTACATGTATCAAAATTTATCTTATCTATATCTAAAGAAGTTCATACTCCAGAGAGATATAGTAGGTAAACACCTGCACACACCTAATCTCGATTTTATCCTATGCTTACTGGCAAAAGTCTTAAAGGAACAAACAATTACTATAACAACTATCGGTTGTAAGGAAAGTTTGGATTCTGAAAGAAAACTAACCTAAAAGGACCCATACTCGTATGGGTACCTATAAAAAGATATTCGTTATGCATGTACCTTTGAGCAGTCTGTTCTATGATTATATATCTTATACATCTACTTTCAGTTCTTAAATGATTATGACTTCATGATCTTATCTGCAAATGTTTTGTCATCATCAAAAAGGGGGAAATTGTTAGGAAATATTTGAGTATGTTTTGATGAGACAAAACCTTAGAAAAGTAAAGACCTCAGCTCGAAAGAGAACATGACATACAACGATCTGAGGGCTGAAGAAAACAAGCTTGAAAAATGAGAAGGGAAGCCTGTACGTTGATTTCCAAAAAGGATGCTTCACCTACTCATGCAAAAACCTCAGGAGTACTTAAACTCGTACTGGAAGTAACCTTACTAAAGTAAGGGGGAATTTCTAGTACAAACCAAGGTAACTCAATAGGCAAGGGAGATAAACCCTTGATGGAACCCAATGGATATAAATGTCTTGTAAGATGTCTGCAGGAATCTAGCACTCGCTGTAGAAACCAACCAGACAACAACTCTGAAAGGGAAGAAAATCGTCTACCTTACATGTATCAAAATTTATCTTATCTATATCTAAAGAAGTTCATACTCCAGAGAGATATAGTAGGTAAACACCTGCACACACCTAATCTCGATTTTATCCTATGCTTACTGGCAAAAGTCTTAAAGGAACAAACAATTACTATAACAACTATCGGTTGTAAGGAAAGTTTGGATTCTGAAAGAAAACTAACCTAAAAGGACCCATACTCGTATGGGTACCTATAAAAAGATATTCGTTATGCATGTACCTTTGAGCAGTCTGTTCTATGATTATATATCTTATACATCTACTTTCAGTTCTTAAATGATTATGACTTCATGATCTTATCTGCAAATGTTTTGTCATCATCAAAAAGGGGGAAATTGTTAGGAAATATTTGAGTATGTTTTGATGAGACAAAACCTTAGAAAAGTAAAGACCTCAGCTCGAAAGAGAACATGACATACAACGATCTGAGGGCTGAAGAAAACAAGCTTGAAAAATGAGAAGGGAAGCCTGTACGTTGATTTCCAAAAAGGATGCTTCACCTACTCATGCAAAAACCTCAGGAGTACTTAAACTCGTACTGGAAGTAACCTTACTAAAGTAAGGGGGAATTTCTAGTACAAACCAAGGTAACTCAATAGGCAAGGGAGATAAACCCTTGATGGAACCCAATGGATATAAATGTCTTGTAAGATGTCTGCAGGAATCTAGCACTCGCTGTAGAAACCAACCAGACAACAACTCTGAAAGGGAAGAAAATCGTCTACCTTACATGTATCAAAATTTATCTTATCTATATCTAAAGAAGTTCATACTCCAGAGAGATATAGTAGGTAAACACCTGCACACACCTAATCTCGATTTTATCCTATGCTTACTGGCAAAAGTCTTAAAGGAACAAACAATTACTATAACAACTATCGGTTGTAAGGAAAGTTTGGATTCTGAAAGAAAACTAACCTAAAAGGACCCATACTCGTATGGGTACCTATAAAAAGATATTCGTTATGCATGTACCTTTGAGTAGTCTGTTCTATGATTATATATCTTATACATCTACTTTCAGTTCTTAAATGATTATGACTTCTTGATCTTATCTGCAAATGTTTTGTCATCATCAAAAAGGGGGAAATTGTTAGGAAATATTTGAGTATGTTTTGATGAGACAAAACCTTAGAAAAGTAACCCTCAATCTATCAGCATAATTTATCTGATAAGGTCACTGTAGCAAGGTCACTACAGGAAGATATAACACAGAAAGCTTCAAAAAAAGAATACTGCAGAGAATGGTGAAAGAATCTGGTAAGCTAAAAGGATACTGTTTACTGCAGGAAGCTACCTGGAAGAGACCATGCCAAAGCATACTGCAAAGCAGCAAGCTACCTGGCAGGAAGCTACCTAGAAGAGACCATGCTAAAGCATACTGCAAAGCAGCAAGCTACAGAAGCTTTAAGCCAACTGACAGAGCAAGTCTGGGAAAAAAGCTCCAAAGCAAGCACGAGAAGGAAGCTACAAAGCAAGCATGAGAAAGAAGCTAAATGTTACCAGTAGGGAGAAAAGGAATGGACCTAATCAAATTAAGACACGTGTAAAACACAAAGCTGATGTGTATCAAAAAGAGTGCAAAGATGACGCTAGACAAAAGCAAGAATCCTACCTTTGAGTAAATCAAATTGTACAAGATCAAAAGATTCTTGAGATACTATTACTCTGCAAAAAGGACTTTTTCTAGGGATATCCTAACTGTGCAGCAGCAATGGTAGATTATTATCAACTGCTCAGGACTGGAAAGCTGCCGCTGCAACAACAACTTATGGATGAGGCAAATAAGGGAAAGTGATAGGTAGGAAATATATGCATTTAATTGTTTACTTCATTAGATTTTTATCATCTTTTCTTTGATTGGTTGCATATTTTTGTACCTATATGTGCTTTTGAACTTGAGATACTTCATGTTTTATTTTCTTGATTATTGTAGCAGTTTCTGAAGTATTTTGGAGTTAGTTGGTCCAAGGCCCAAGAGTAATGAAGACCAAAGAGAAGACCCAACAATTAAAAAGCCTAAATGTTTGGAAGAAATAAAAGTTTAAAGGAAAGAGATGGGCTTATGCAAAGAAAAGCCCAAATCACTTGGTAAAAAAGGGATTTGTCCAACTTAATCCCCAAGTCATTTTTGGGGAACAAGATACGTCAGTTTTGGAGAGAGAAAGAGGGATCCATATACATTCTTTGTTTTATTATATTTCTTTGATGGATCAATCAACAACTTTTGTGGATTCGATCGAGATGGTGATCGGCTAGTTTCTTAATTCCGGTTAGCAGGGATATTTGAACCCAATTATCTTTTTATGTTTTAATTAATCCCATTTCTCCCTCTCAATGTTTTGATTGGAATTGATTGTGCTATCTGTGTTGAATGATTTCAATTATTGATGCTTGATTTAGATTGGCCACCTAGGTTGAGTGTTTGATAATTGACTGCTTGAATCTTAAATCATGAATCCTAATTGTTGTGGTTTAATTTTCAATGGTAGTAAACTAGAGGTCGCCCATGTCTAGGGTAGCACAATTCTAGATTATCAAATCGAGCTTGTGTATTTGAAATCTAGTTCACCCTATCGTCTTGGTAATTAATGCATTCAATGAATTAAATTTAGAGAGTTTATTCTAGGTTGTTCAATTAAATAGGGTTAATTAGTGATCTTATCCTAATTTAACTAATCTTAAGAGACGATTCAGATTAACAAAGCTTGTTGTTAGACAATGGGTGATAATTCTATGATAATCTGAGAGAGGGTGTAACATTGATTAAGGCATAATTGATACTGGGGGATAACTGAACTGTTGACTGGAATGCTTGTCATCAATTCATGTTTGTTTAATCTGTTTTCTAGATCGTTTGTTAAATTTAGTTTAATTATCAATCAAAATTGAGAACCCCCATAATTCTTGTTTTCTTGAAATTAGACATAGGTAACATAGTTGAATCGTCACTCTCCGTGGGATCGACTCTTACTTGCCTTAACTACTAGTTGGTTAGGATAGGAAAGATTAATTAATTTTATCGCGTCGCGACAGCTCGGTCAGAAAGCAAATAACCTTCTGGGAGGACTTTTGGCTGCGATGGATAGATGATCCAAGATTGAAGGTGCAGTTCAAGAAGACATACTAAGAGTCAATATTGAATTGGTGGAAGAAGACGCTGAAGTTTGAAGAGAAAAAAGGAAGAGCCTGTTGCAACATAAAGAAGTCTGGCACTCACAAGACAAATGCAGCAGCTCCACCCCTTTATGTATCTTTAGTTTTATGTACTATATTTTCCTTTTATCCCAATAAGTGTTCATATCTTCAGAATATAGTTTTTTTGTTTCGTTTTCTGATGCCTTTTAAGTTCAGTTTTGATACAAGGAAACCAAGAAAATAATAAATAAAATAGAAAAGGGAGCAAAAATAGAAGACTCCAAGAAAATCAAAAAAAAAAAAAGGAGCAAAAATAGAAGACTCCAAGAAAATAAAAAAATAAAATAAAATAGAAAAGGGAGAAAAAACAGAATTCTCCATGAAAATAAAAAAAAATTTAAAAACAAAAAAAAAGAGCAAAAAAAAAAAAAAAAAAAAGGAAGCCTCATTTTACTTTACCTAAGGGAATTTTTTCTTTCTAAGTATGTTACAACAACTTGTCAAAGGTTTTGTCATCATAAAAAAGGGGGAAATTGTAAGAAGAACCCTCGATATATTTTGATGAGACAAAACCCGCTGTAACCTACTATGTTCTTACTGATTATTTTCCCACTGTTTTTAGCTTCAATAAGTAGCAAAGGTCTGTCTGAAGGCTTCCACCGTATTTCAAAGCTACAAGTTGCATGCAACATGGTTTGAAGAAGTTTACGTACTGCGAGCTAATCTTGGAAGAGCTGAAGGAGAACAACTTTGATGCATGCTGCATGACTGGACACTGCATGCTCTTGATGCAGTAAGTCTAGTTGCAGCAATACAGAAGAAGTTGTAGCAACTAAAGTGAGACATGTCTAGTCGGATCAACCTCGAAGGATTTAACACCTGCTGCATGTTCTCTGTTGATAGGAGGAAACATCAACTTCAGTTTAAGATGCAGTGCGCGACAGGCTGAAGTATAAAGGACAAATACAAGGACGGCGAGTGAATAAAGAGCTGCCACTTTGCCTGAGTAAGCTACTGCAACCTGCAACGAGAAGGACAACCGCAATTAATGGCCCTGATACACAATGAGGAGTTTGTCTCCTACTTTTCAGGTGTGCATTAAATTGGGTGTACCTTGAAGATCATGGAAGAGAATGCTGAGCGTCTAGATCGAATAAAGAAGGAATATGCGTCAGCGTGAATGCAAGATCAACGGTCAGGATGCAACAACAGAAGAAATGGACTTAAATGAAGACACTGGAATGTGCACCCTTCAACTGACGCTATCCAACAACTATAAAAGGAAGGAGTGAGGCTGAGAAGAAAGAGGACTGAAAATTTGAAAATCACACACTAAACTTCCAAGCTTACAACGATTATAAAGCATAAAGAAATATCCAACTCTTCTTAGTCACTCACTCAACCCGAAGTAAAAGCATTCTACCATAGAAAATTCTGAGTGTTTTTGTTTCACCCTAGTTGAAGATTTGTATAAACCTTTTATATGTTGTATGTGTATGTTGTTTTAATTAGGTGTCCACAATTGATAGGAATTAAATCCTTACTGTGTGTTTTAGTCTTGTTGAAGACAACATCCTGTGTGGATCCTGTCTAGTTGCTGAAACCTAAGAAGGGATTAAGAACTTTAGTAGGCTAGTGTAGAATCCTTAGAGTGTGTTTAGTAGGAGAAGAATCATGTAAATCTAAAGCTCAAGTGGATATCCTCTTTGTGAAGGAGAAGAGAGGATGTAGAAGGCTTACACCACCTTCGAACCTCTATAAACCTTTGTGTTTATTTTACTGCATGCATTCATATGGCTTATATGTGCATACTCTTTAACTTGTCAATTAATTTAAATAGTTGTTTTATTGGCTGAACTCTCTTTCAAACAATATTTCCGCTGTGCAAAACTCTGAAAAGTGTTAGGCTGTTGCAACAAGTTTGCTGCAAGCAGAACACTTAATTGACAACTTGCTGCAAGCAACGTTAGCTTATAGCGGGTTGTAGCAAAAGAAGGTAAAAAATAAAAAAGGATAGAGGTTCATTCACACCCCCATCTGAACCTCTGTAACCACTTGTGTAACACCCCGTTTTCAAGAAAACCTGCATTTCATATTTCACAAAAATTTCTTTTACCTTTTAATTGAAAAATGATTCGAAGTGAATTATTATGTTATTTAAAGTTATAATTTACGTGTTACGTTATGCTTCATGATTTTTAAGTATTTTGTGGTCTAATGTTTCTTTCGAGATTTTAAAGTATTTTGAAGGATTGCTTACAGAGGAAATCGAGCTTGATCTCAACTTACTTGACAATCATAGATAAAAGTAAAAAGATAAGATATAGATAAGTTTAAATGAGGAAAAATGATATTAGGTTTTTATGCAAAGATTTTCGTTTATGTCGTAAATGTTTTTATTTTATTAATTTTATTCATGATCTCTATATGTGATTCTATGTGATAAAATAATTTACATAAGATGTATTAAGTAAATACTTGTGTATAAATTATGTTATTGTAGTATATTATTATCATTATTATTAATGTTATTAATGTTAATCTTATACATTTATATATGCATACGTGTGTAATATATATATGTATATTATGTAAGTACATTTAATACTTATCTAAAGCACATATATGTATATTATTTATTTATTGAATGTAATAGATAAGCTTTTGGATCAATTTTGGAAAGATGAGTCAAATTACTAGCCTTTCTTACACTTACAAGTGTATGCTATATATCTATGAAAAGAAGCGGAAGTCTTCTTCTACTCAAAAATCTCATCTTCTCTTTGCAAAGAAACGAGAAGAAAAATTCTTACAGCTTGAAAATCATTTGGAGGGTAAAGATTTAAGTGCTTCCAATTATTTTTCCCCCAATTTGAAATGTAAAAGTATATGTATGTATATGTGTATATGTTTATGGGGTGCTGTAGAATAGGAAGGGGGAAAAATGGGGAAGAAAACAAGGGAGAAGAGGAAGAGGCGCCGCCGCGAGTGGCTGCGCCGCGTGGAGGCTGCAGGAGAGAGAGAGGGGGGCGGCGCCGCTCATGCTGCAGATCGGGGAGGAGTGTGTGCGAAGTGTCTATTGGGTAGTGTTTTGGGTGCGTGGCTGAATAGGGGGAAAAGGGGTGAAGGGCGCTGCCCGGTGCGGCGGCGCCGTGCAGGCCGTGTGTAGGAAGGGAGGGCAGCGCCGCCGCCGGCGACGCTGCTGTGTGTGTGTGTTGATTGGGTGTTGTGTGTGATGGGTGTGTGTTGATTGTGGTTGCTGTTGGAAATAGGAGGAAAAGGGCAGGAGGTGAATCGGATTGAATATGTGTGTGTGTATATCGTGTTTTGTGTTTGTGAAGGCGACGCCGTGAGCGGCGCCGTCGTGCGAAAATAGGAGAAGCAGCGTCGCCGACGGCAGCGCTGCGTGCTGTGCGAAAAGGGGGAGAGCGACGGGGGCTGTGCAAGGGGGAAGGGGGCACCGCCGTGAGTGGCGGCGCCGTGCAGAGTGTATGCCGGCGACAGGGGTTGTCGCCGGCAGGTTGTGCAGGTGGCGGCAGGCGGTGGTCGGGTGGCTGAGCAGCGACGGGAAAGAGAAGGGGGGACAGGGGTATTTTAGATGAATTTGATTAAGTCTAGGGACTTAATTGCAATTTTCTACTTTTGCTTAGTTATTATACAATCCATTATCTTTTGCTTAATTGCTTTTCAGTCCCTACAGTTTACAATGAATGTAGTTTAGTCCCTGAAATTAGTTTAAATTGTAGATTTACCCCCAGAACTTAAAGAACTAATAGATTGACCCTCAAACTTTACATAAATTATATTTTAACCCCTAAACTTTGCTGAAATAGCTTTTTAACCCCAGAACTATGCCACAGTTATAATTTGAGCCCAGTACTGTACCAGATATTATTTTATGACCTCAAACCATATGTTATGTGTCATTTTAAGACTAAGAATTTGCTAGTTTAAATATCTAAAGCTTAGGATATAAGTATATTGGTTTCTTTTAAATGCTAATCATGTTTAAATGATTCTTATATGATAATGTTATCATCAAAATTTTATATATGAGTCTGAGATATGTGTATTTTGTGTGATGTATGATTAATATAAATATTTGGATAATGTGTATGGAATCATGTTAATGGATTAGCTTACAACCTGTTTTTCTATTTTGAGTTGATTACATGATAATTAAAGATTTATAAATTTATGTACATTGGTTATTGTTTCGCTAATTTATTTTGTTAATTGAGGTGTGTATTTCTAAATTGTTATACTATTTGGCAAATTATATATCTTAATTATTTACTTTACAAAATCATTTATAGCTAGCAATGCAATTGTGGTTTCTTTAAATTATATAGTATTAAAAGATAATCTATCTTGCCAAATTGAATAAGAAATTGGTATCCTGCATGACAACATAAGTTTGTTTTTTTAAGTATTAAATGTTGTGTGTAAAATGTTGGTATACACTATTAATTAGTGATATTATTCCAGAAATAAGATTTGAAAAGTGTTATATTAGTTAAATTAATTTAAGGAAATATTTAAGTAATATAGAAATTAAAGAGATATTGAGTATAGGATTAGTGTGTTCGGCTAAATAAAGGGTCGATTGGTAATTACCATAAGACTTTCATTTCTGGCTTAAACTTATATATGAACCAGAGAAATATGTAAACTTTAAGAATCTCCTTTTGTTATATTTAATTGCTATGGGTAGATTATCTATAAGTCTTTACTTTATATGTTAGATAATGATATCTTTTATATTACACTATTGGTAGAAACTCATAAAAGATAAAGAGTTAGTTAATGGAATAGAGTAAATATTTAATTTTAAGTCTTTCGATAATATCTACATGTTATATAATATTATATGACATAAGAGACTAAACGATTAAGTATGTCGAGTGCAGTCGAGACAACCGGTGAATGCAGGAGCAATCCTCGAGCTGTCATCTTAAAGTGGGTAACTTCTAATCTCTACTATGCGTTGATAATTAAATTAGTAAGTTGTGTATGAAAATCTACGGCTGAAGCTCCGTAGCTATAACCGGTAGTTGCTTCACTATCGGGCGACGACCATAAGGGCCATAGTGCCTGGTCTATGAAAGGTCCAGGGTGAGCGTGCCCAACGGACATATAGTATGTGCTTAGTAATTTAATTATTTCAATATATGTTAGAGTGGGTAATTTCTACACTCTACTATGCGATGATAATTAAATTAGTAAGTTATGTACGAAGGTCTACGGTTGAAGTTCCGTAGCGGTAACCGGTAGTTGCTTTACTATCGGGCGACGACCATAAGGGCGAGAGTGCCTGGTCTATGAAAGCAAGGTTTAGTGGGCGAGCGAATCCCACATTCATTTGTGTTATGTATGGTCCAGGGTGAGCGAGCCCAACGGACATGTAGTATGTACTTAATAATTTAATTGTTTCAATGAATATTAGAGATTACAGTTATCCCACTGGGATCCCTCTCCGGAGGTGTCTCATGATTCCACTTTTAATATTTTCAGGTTCGGCGTATGATGACGTGGACGTGTAGTGAGCTGAACTGTCTTTTCATCACTCCTGTAATGTTAAAATACCAAATAATACTTACTTTAAAAAACAATGCTACTTTTGAATATGTAAATTATGGTAGATGATGGGCCTAAACTTATATTTTGGTATAATATGTTTATTTTATTACGTTACCTCATGTAAGAGTTTGTTTGAACGTTTAACCTAGAAATGTCGATAAAATACGAGTTTTAGAAATAATTGTTTTATGTTTTAGAAATAATTGTTTTCCGCTGTAAACTATTTTATGAATTCTTTAATTAGTAAGTACATGGTGACGGCCTGATTCCAATTAATGGGGATTGGGGCGTTAGAACTTGGGACCAACACTCACTACAGTAACAATATTGATGTGGAAGAGCTAAGAGAAAATGTGGATAAGATCAACATCAATAACAAAAAGGTTCATTACATAGATGTGGTTCAATTCAATTTGCTGAATGAAGACAATGAGAAAGTTCAAAGAAGTAAGCAAATTGAGATGTTATAGCAATCAGCTGAGATGGACAAGTAACCTGCAGAGGTACAGGAACCTGAAAGAGAACAACAACCCATGGAAACCCAGCTAACAGTGGAGAAAGAGCAACCTGCAGTAAGTCAACAAATCATAACGGAAGATGAAGCAAGTAGAAACTGGCTAAGAGATCACCCAAAGGATCTAATTATTGGAGATCCTAGAGTTGGTGTGAAGAGTAGAAGATACCAATTGGATCCAAGCTATGCTAGAGGAATTAACTGGATTTGAAAGAAATCAAGTTGGGAATCTTGTTTCCAGACCAACTCATCAAGGTGTTATAGGAACCAAATGCGTGTTCAAGAACAAACTGGATGAAGAAGGTGTAGTGGTCAAAAACAAAACTAGATTGGTAGCAAAAGGTTACTGCCAACAAAAGGGCATATATTTTGATGAGACATTTGCTCCAGTAGCAAGACTTGAAACTATAAGGATCTTTCTTGCATATGCAGCACACAAGAATTTCCTAGTATACCAAATGGATGTGAAGAGTGCATTCCTCAATGGACTCTTAGTGGAAGAGGTATATGTGGAGCAACCTCCTGGATTTGAAGATAATCCAGATAGGAAAGTGTACAAGCTAAGGAAAGCTTTGTATGGATTGAAGCAAGCTCCAAGGGCATGGTATGACACTCTGTCACAATATCTTTTGGATAATGGATTCAAGAAGGGCACGGTTGATAAAACCTTATTCAGAATTCAAGATGGAGACAACATTTTTCTTGTGCAAATATTTGTGGATGACATTATACTTGGATTAACTAACAGAGATGTCTGCAAGAAATTTTAAGAATTGATGCAGAAGAAATTTGAGATGAGTATGAAGGGGAACTTAGTTTCTTCCTAGGATTGCAGCTTGATCAAGGCACATTCATAAATCAGATAAGGTATACAAATGAACTGATCAAGAAGTTTGGATTGGAGAATGGAAGTATAATAAGCATCCCAATAGCTATCTCAACAAGCGTGGACAAAGATGAAAAAGATAGGCCAGTGGATATAACCAAGTACAGAAGACCGATTGGGTCACTGTTGTATCTTACAGCAAGCAGACCAGATATTATGTTTGCAGTAGGCATGTGTTCAAGATATCAAGCAGATCCCAAGGAATCACATATGTCTGCGGCAAAGAAAATCATAAGATATCTCAAAGGGACACAAGAAGTAGGGTTGTGGTATCCCAAAGATGGTTGTTTTAAACCGATAGGTTACTCTGACTCACATTTTTTAGGATGCAAAATAGACAAGAAGAGTAAAAGTGGAACATGTCAATTCCTAAGCAACAGACTTGTTTCCTGGTTTTGCTGGAAGCAGACATCCATAGCTACCTCTACAGCAGAGGCAGAATATGCTGCTGCAGGAAATTATTGTGCTCAAATACTGTGGATGTAGCAGCAACTAAGTGATTATGACATCATTGAGAAGCAGACTCATATCATGTGTGACAAGACAAGTGTTATAGCCATCACTCACAATCCGGTTTTTCATTCTAGGACAAAGCACATTGATATTCAACATCACTTCATATGTGATCATGTGGAAAATAAAGATATCTCACTTGAAAAAATTCGCACTGACCAACAGTTAGCTGATATCTTTACAAAACCCCTATGTGAAACGAGCTTTTCATTTCTAAGAAATAAACTTGGTATTATAAAAATCACATAAAAAGGAAAGCATAAATTAAAGTGGAATTCTGGTATTATTTCTAACGTTTCATGCAGCAGGAACAACCTAAAGTTACTCTATAGGTTTCCCCTACGAGAGAATACATGAGGGTAGCTGTATCGCAATGCTTACTCCAGGAGACGACATTTATTGAAGAAGTATTTATTTCTCCATGAGTTATACACAACAACCTTAAAAAGAAATTTAAGGAAGCAATCAAAGCAAGAACTGGAAGCAATCAGCGACGTGGGAGCATTTAATGAGGGAAAGCAGCTTTGTCAAAGATTATTGAAGGATTTTACAATTTAGTCCCTGGACTAATAGCTCACTACGCAGAAAACACCACTGTAATAGGTGCAATCGTCAGATCGTGCGCCGATTCAACTTAAGTTTGAATTTGGACCATTAGATCATCTAAAGATAGAGAAACCGCTAATCATAACACATCAAATCAACTAGGGAGTAATATACTCACTCTCTCTCTCCTCTCTCCCTTACCCACACAAATTGCAGAAACCCTACTCTTGCTCTCTTGCTTTCTTGCTCTCTATCTCTCACACTCATTTGCACTCTCAAGATCTTATCTCTCTCTCACAAAAAAAAAAAGGTAGACATTGTCGATGGAATGATCGTCAACTCTGGAATTAATGTGAAATGTTGCACCGATGCAGGTTTCAGAGGAAAACTGATTAAGGAGATCCTAAATTGTCTCCAGGCTACCGGGCTTATGGGACTCTGCTCTACAGCCCAGAAGCCTTATGATGAAGCTTCGATCGCTAAGTTTTATAAGTGAGCCAAAGTACAGACTGTTGGAGAACCGATAACCTTCAAAATGGAGGGAATCTCTCACACCATTGATTACGCACTATTGAAGGAAGTGTTTGACCTTCCGACTGAGGAACTTATGCCAGGAGAACTTGCTAGCTACAAGGAAGAGGAACTTGAGGCGTGCTGGAACAAGTTTACTGGGAAGGAAGCTTCTGAGATGACACGCAGGTGTTTTAAGAAGCTTTTTAAATTTGAATATGAGTTATTGCATGATATATGTTGTCATATTGTGGAAAATCATTCTGGTGCGTATGATAGATGCATGAACCTTAGATTTAGGATCATGATGACTATGATGAACAAGGAAAAAGTAAACTGGGCATAGTTTGTGCTGGAGAGGATCGGTGAGGAAGTGCTGAAGGAGGTGGGAAAGAAGTCCTATGGGTTAATTCTCAACACCCTGTTGGGAGCCCTAGGATATAGTTTGGAGAATAGAAAGCCCATCTTAAAGGGTAAGTATTTGGGAGCTATCAAGATATTTGCTGGGAAGAGGAAGCAGGCCAAGAAGGCTGCTGTTGTTGAGGAGGAACGGAGTGAAGCAAGTTCCTCGAGTGAGGAGAAAGAAGAAAGCCTACCCCCACCCACATCGAAATCTGTCACTAAAAGCAAGCCCAAACCCACGAAGACAAAAGCAACACCAAAACCCCAAGCCCCCAAGCAGAAGCAACCTAAACCCCATCCTGACGTTGTTGAAATAACTGACTCTCCACCTCAAACCCAAAAATCCAGAAAAGTTATCCAAAAAGGATCCCCAGGATTAGGATTCTGATAGAGGAACTAGAGCCTGAGGAGTCCTCCACAGTGCATTATGATAACCAGTAACCTACCCCTCAACCTGATAGATCACCCTCTCTCTCACTCCTAACCGAGCCAACACCCCTACTTCTATCCGCCACCTGCCCCCAATATGGATGATGCCCTTCCTGATGAGATGATGGATAGGGTAGTGGATGTGTGGCAAGGGAGGTCTCTGCAGTGGTTGAGACTGCTGCAGGTGGAGCAAGAGAAGAAGAGGAAGAGGAGGAGGAGGAAGAGGAGGTTGTTGTGGATGAAGAAAAGGTCAGGGCTGACTTTAATCTGTTGTTAAATAGATTCACTGAATGGTGGAACAAGAGGCATCTACCCTTTGTGGTCCTTGTATAGTTCCATGAGATAAGTGAAGAAGAAACATGGGGCTGTGGATTGGGTAAGAGAGACCAATATGTTTTTCCTTCTGGAAAGAAAGTTTTTTAACTTGAAAATGTTTGAGGAAAGAGTACTTAGAGCAAGCTAAGACAGAAGCTTAGCTTGCTGCTGATAGAAAAATGGAGCAACCTCTTATTACTGAAGAGCCCGCCCCTCTTTCACCGAGGTCCATCAAAGGCAAAACAGTGATGGAAGTCACAGCACAGGAGACTGAGCTCCCAACCTTGGACCCTGTTGCTGATGCTATATGCGCAAGAGAAAACACCTCTACAAGTTCTTCAATTCTAGAGCTCCCTATCTAAGTTGAGTTCCCTCAATGTAGGTCACCCCTACCAGAATTTGATGCTCTCGATGAGCAGCTACTTGATTATGGTCATTCCCCTGACCATAATGCTGCAGAAGGTGACTCTGCTGAGGTATAACACGAGGAGATAACTATTAATGATCTTATCTTTCCGGATATTAACATGATTAATGTAGAGGCAGCGACGACTGAGATTGAGAAATTATTAGATGATTGTGATATTCCTAACCCTGAGCGTGCCTTAGTGCCGTTCAAACCTTTTGTTCTATTTGTCCCACAGGTACCTACACTTGAGAATCTGACAGAGGATGGAGGAAAGCAGACTGTGCTCGAGGAGTAAGCTGCTGAGAAGGAGGCTGTAGAGAAGTAAGATGTGCTCGAGGAGCAAGTTGCTGAAAAAGAACCTGAGGAGGAGCAAGCTGCCGATAAGGAATCTGAAGGGCAGGCTGTGCCAGAAGGGCAAGTTCCTAAAAAGACTGAAGCAACCCTTGTGAACACTAAACAAATTGAGGACCCTCCTGCAGCCATCCCGGTTGTGGAAGGAGATGGAGATGGCTCTGGATCAGATACCGAAGGATCCAGTAGCTCAGATGAAAGTAACTCCTCTACCTCAAGTTCAAGCTCTGATGATGATAATGAAAAAGAAGATGAATGTGATGCAGGAAGAGCAATTTTTTTCGTAGCCCCTTTGGTCACCCCTGAAAACATAAAAAGCCCCACTGTAAACCTAAAGAAGAGAATGCCAAAGACAGAAGCAACCTAGCAGAACTAACCAAGGTAATCAAGCGTCTTAGGAAAACTATCTAGAAATTCTACAATAAATTGATGGGTGAACACATGTAGGAAACTCTGAATATCTAGAAATTCATGAGCACTGTCACCCTTACTCTCACTCACTTTAAAAAAGCACTAGATGTCTAATTTCCAGGAGCTGATCTGCAAGGCCCCAACAAGCTACCTGTTGAGATACCAGCAATTGACTCTAAGAAAAAGGAGGTTGAATAAACTGTTGTTGAAACAGTGCTAAATAAGTTAAACTCTCATAAAAAGACCCTTATCACACTTCAAGCTGAAGTAACCTCATTGAACTCAATGATGGATATAGTGGATGACCGGCAGGTGCAGCATGGCGTAACCCTTAAGAATATTGAAGAAATGCTGCAAAGTACCCTTGGCGTAGATGATGCCAAAAAAAGGGTGAAGATATGGAGAAGGAAAATAGAAAAAGGGCAGAAACCCCCTACAGGGAAGCAGACGTGAAGAGGAGAGAGGATAGAGGCGATGATGGACAAGGAGGAAGCAGTAGAGAGAGTATGGCTCAAGGCCACTCCAGCTCCAAGCGAAGCTTACTACAGATCAAAGCCGGAGTGTCCCCATCCGTCTTTTAGATAAGGACAATCTGAAGAAGAAATGAGGAGGGAAAAGGAAAGGAAGGAAAGAGAATACAACCGAGCCATGGATAACTCAATACAATAATCACCAGAGGGTAGCTCACTTCAGGACCTATCCGTAGCAGGTCCATCCAAAGTTTGAGCATGGAGGAAACCCCAACTTGATGCTGTTCTTAGATGCAAATCCCAACCCTCGCCATCCTACATACTTCAATGCACAGTTGCCACAAGTCACCCTGCTTACTCACCGCAATCCAACCTTGAGGGAGATCAATGACTTAAAGACTGCAAAATACGTTAAATATTACATGTTTTTATACCGGGATTCATCTCGGTTTGTGAAGTATTCAACAAATCTGAAGGCTTTGGAAAAGTTTGAGGAAATGGCTTCAAAGGATGACTGCCTATCTAGATTAAGCTGAGGCAAAGGCTGCAAAGAAGGGAGTTCATACCATTTGCTGAAGACTTTTGGTTAAGGTATGACCAGACAGAGGAGATGAAGCAACAAATGGCAAGAAGGAGTCGATAGAGAATTGGTGGAAAGGACCAGATTTGAGATTGGAGGAAGATCAACCACCAAGAGAAGATAAACTCTTTTTTATTTCTGTTTTTAAATTTTATATCTCATGATGATACATTCTCACCTCGAGAATATTTTTATTATCTCATTTTTATTGTTTGTGATGGTTGATGACGATATGTTGTGGTTTGAAGTAAAACAATTTAATGATGCTTGATGATATTCTTAAGTTACTACATGAAGCTTACTGCACCGTTGTTATAGAGGCCTACGACAATGGTTATTAACCATTGTCTCGCCGTTGTCATATATAACAATAACAACGCTTTGACAACGGTTTTCAACCGTTGTTGTAGATGCTTTACACAACGGTTTTTAACCGTTGTCCTGCCGTTGTTGTAGCTGTCTAAGACAACGGTTTTTAATCTTTACCGTTGTCGTAGACCCTTATTACAACATTTTTTAAACTGTTGTTGTAGTCTATTTTCAGCATTATCTTTTACAAGTTCTAGCAGTATTTAATAGTTATTATATATTAATTGAAATTTAAATATACAAAATAAACATTCAACACAAAATAGTCATATCAAATTGAAATATTCATTTAATAGTTCAATTTAAAGATTACATTATACAAAGGGATCCAATCAATGAGGGGAAAACAGTACAGCCTAATCAATTGAATAAGCAGAATGATTTTTCAATACAATTCTTCTTTCTTCTTTAATTCCTCTCATTTCCAGTCTTTGCAATTATTTCTTTCCAAGATCTGCACCAAAAATAACAATAATAATATCAGCTAACAAGTTAGTGACATGAAGAAGAGGCTTTGCCAAAATAAATATCAATTCCAATTACGAGAACAAATAATAAATAGATGGTAACAGAACTTGTCATTCAAATATACATGAATCAATGGAGGGCAGCTGCAACTTATGTTCAGAAATTAAAAAATAAAAAAGAGAAGAAGAAGAAGAAGAAGAAAGGAACTACAGCGAAGAAAGGAACTGCAATTTGAAATTGGTGAAAAGGTGTTTCTGAAAGTTTCTCCAATGAAGGGAATAATCCGATTTGGGAAAAAGGAAAAGCTGAAACCAAGATTCATAGGGCCGTTTGAAATCTTATAACGTATTGGAAATGTCGCATACTGACTTGCCCTCAGTCTAGAATTTTCTGCAGTTCATGACGTCTTTCATGTATCAATGCTACGAAAGTATGTGGCAGATCCAAGTCATCACATTATACTTGAACCATTCGAAATTAAGAAGGACTTAACCTTATAAGGAACGACCTATGTCCATTATTGGGAAGAATGATCAAAACCTTAAGAAATAGAGATATACCATTAGTTTTGGTACAATGGAATAGGCATGGAAAAGAGGAAGCTACATGGGAGCGTGAAAGTGACATTCGGAATGAGTACCCTGAGTTGTTCCTGTAGTCAAACCAAATTTCGGGACGAAATTTTTAAAAAGGTGGGGGGAGTTGAAACACCCCCTTTTTAAGAAAACCTGCATTGCATATTTTACAAAATTTCTTTTACCTTTAATTGAAAATTATTTGAAGTGAACTATTATGTTATTTAAAGTCATGATTTAAGTATTATATTGTGCTAGATGATTTTTATGTATTTATGATCTAATATTTTATTTCGCGATTTTAAAGTATTTTGCAGGATTGCTTAAGGAGGAAACCTGAGCTTGATCTCAACTCACTTGACAACATGGATGAAAGTGAAAAGATAAGATATAGATAAGTTTAAATGAGGAAAATGATATTAAGATTTTATGCAAAGATTATTCGTTTGTGTCGAGAATGCTTTTATTTCATGAAATTTAATCATGATCTTTACAGGTGATTCTATGTGCCATAAAATAATTTATCTTAGCTAAAGCACATAGATATATATATATATATATTATTGCATGAATATAATAAGCAAACTATATATATACATATTAGCTAGTTAAGAATACAGAATTCAATAAAGAATGTAATGTGATGACTATTGTTATTTAGAGTGGATATGAGACACGTGTATTACATTAGAGAAAATAACTCATGTAGTATGCCATTCATAACAATACATTTAGGGGAAATAAGAGCAAAAAAAAAAAGAGAAAGGATGAGTCATAAGTGTTGCCACACTTATATTCATGCAAATCACACGTGTTACTTCTCTTCCTATAAAAGAGGTATTCATTCTTCTTCTTTCAATTTCTTTCTTTTCATCATCACCATCGTGAGGCAAAATTCTGCAAGGAATAGCAGGGTAAAGATTTAATTACTTCCAATTTTATTCCCCAATCTAAGATGTAGATGTACATGTATGTATATGTGTGTAGTGGTGTGTGTTTATTGTGTGCTGTAGAATTGGAAAGGGAATAAATGGGGAGATGGGGAAAGAAGATAGGAGGCGGCGCCGTGTGTGGCGGCGCCGTGCAGAGGGGAGTGTGTGAGTGCTACTGCCGGCGGTCGGCAGCAGCGGTGATAGCGAGATGGTGTGAGGATGGGGGCACCGCCGTGAGTGGCGATGCAGTGCGTGTGTGGTGCATGAGTGTGTGCGCTGGTGTGTTGCAGGGAGAAAGGAGGGCACCAACGTACTGGCAGCGCCGTGAGTAGAGGAGGGGAGCAGCGCCGCCGCGGGTGCAGCTCTGTGTGTGTGTAAATGTACAGGTGTGTGTGTGTGTGTGCGTGATTGTGTGTGAGTGTTGGGTGGGCAGCGCCGTGAGTGGCGGCGCCGTGTTTTGGGGTAGCCGGCAACGGGTCTGTCGCCGGCAGATGGTGTGCTGGCGGAAGGGACAGGCGGCGGCGGCGGCGTGGGGGTTGGCAGCGACGGAGCTGGGGTTGGAAAGGGGACAGAGGCTGATTTTGAGAATTGGATTAAGTCCATGGACTTCCTTGCAATTTCCTAACTCTTGCTTAATTGCTTTTTAGTCCTTATTCTTTAAGTCATTACTGTTCAGCCCCTGCACTTTTAATTATTGCACATCAGTCCCAGATTTCACCCCTGAACTTTAATGAAATTGCAAAATGACCCCAAAACTTTATAGAAACTGCAGAATCACCCTAAACTTTGCTGAAGTAGTATTTTGACCCCAGAACCTTGATGCAATTATGAATTGAACCCAATACTGTACTGAACATTATTTTATGACCCCAAACCATATTTTACGTGTCAGTTTAGGATTAAAATTGCTAGTTTAAAAATCTAAAGTTTAAATTATAACTATATTTGTTATTTTATATGTGAATCATGTTTCGATGATTTTAATATGATAATATAGCATCAAAACTTCACATATGAGTCTAATATATATTGCATGATATATGATTAATATAAATGCTTGAATAATGTGTATAGAATCATGTTAATATCTACATTTAGTATGAAGTCTTTATATTTAATTACTAATGAATATGTTTTAGGTTAAATAATCTAATATAAGAAACTAAACGGTTAAGTGTGTCGAGTGCAGTCGAGACAAGCGGTTAATCCAGGAGCAATCCTCAAACCGTCAACTTAAAGTGGGTAACTTAAAGTGCGTTGATAATTAAATTAGTAAGTTATGTATGAAAATCTACGGCTGAAGTTCCGTAGCTATAATCGGTAGTTCCTTCACTATCGGGCGACGACCATAAGGGCCATAGTGCCTGGTCTATGAAAGCAAGGTTTAGTGGGCGAGCGACTCCCACATTCCTTTATGTTATGTATGGTCCAGGGTGAGCGTGCCCAACGGACATGTATTATGTGCTTTAATGATTTAATTATTTCAATATATATTAGAAAGTACAGTTATCCCACTGGGATCCCTGTCCGGAGGTGTCTCATGATTCTACTTTTAATATTTTCAGGTTCGGCGTATGATGATGTGGACGTGTAGCTGAGCTGAACTGTCTTTCCATCACTCCTTCAATGTTTAAGTACCTAAACAATACTTACTTTTAAGAATAATGTTATATTTTGAACATGTAAATTATGATAGATGATGCGTCTAGACTTATATTTTGGTATAATATGTTTGTTCTATTATGTTACCACATGTAGGAGTTTGTTTGAGTATTTTACCTAGAAATGTGGGTAAAACACGAGTTTTAGAAATAATTATATTATGTTTAAAAAAAATGTCTCGTGTTTTCGTTCAGTCTTCCGCTGTAAATTATTTTATGAATTCTTTAATTAGTAAATGAGTAAAGGGTGACGGCCTGATTTCCAATTAATGTGGATCAGGCGCCACATGATAAGTCTTTGATCCTCTTAAAGGAGTTTTGTCATCATCAAAAAGGGGGAAATTGTAAGGAACATTGTATAGGTTTTGATGAAAACAAAACATGTAATAGATTAGGGCCTTGTATCCTATGTATTTAGATTCTGTTGTAAAATTCTCTAAGTATAGAATCAAGAGGCTTGATGATCAAGACTGGAGCTTGAGGACCTTGCTGCATAAAACCTTAAAATGATTTAAGTATAAGTCTCTGCAGCAGACTGCTTAAAAATGATATTGGACGCTCACTGCACAAGGATGCTGAGTTTGCTAGCTGAACAAAAGACAAGTAAGCTAAGACGACTAAAGAACCAGGAAGCATCAGCAACCTGTTAAGAAGTAGTTACCTTAAAATCCGTGTACGAGGTTTATGTTGGTCCTAAGTGGTAGTAGGTTTAGAAGGGGGGGTGAATAAGCCTACGCAATATTTTCAAATTTTTCTTACTTTGAAGGTCGCTGCTTGAGCAGTTACCTTGAAAAGAGTGTTATGCACAGCGGAAATACTTTTTCAAAACAATACTTGTTTTCCGAAAAGGGTGACTATGCTTAGAGATGAACGGTGACTATGCTTAGAGATGATATGCAGTAGATAAATTTAGATACAGGATAATATAACCATGAAAAAAATAGTAAATAACACAACAATTTATAGAGGTTCGAGGGTGGAGTAATCCCTCTACGTCCTCTCTTCTCCTACACAAGGAGGGACTTTCGTTAGGTAAAACGGTTGATTTACACAAGCCTCGCTTAGACAACCTAAACCTAACGAAAACTGCCAGTCTTTCCCACACTACTGCACAGTGATCAAACCTCCAGCCCACACAGGACTCTTGGTCTTCTACTAAGAGCGAAACCTCTAGCCCACACAGGACTCTTGCTCTTTTTCTAAGAGCGAAAATACTTGATCAGGCACACCCTCTGATCAAGCAACTCCACACAGTCTAACAAAGGAAATAAAACTCTAGTAACACAGGCAGTAAGCTTAAGGCAATTGAGCTCTTTAAGCTGAGAGCTTGCTGCTTAGACTGGACTTGAAACTTCTTTTTGGTGTTTCTAAATGATCTGCAGTGTATATCTTAAGCATTTTGATTGCGAGAGTTTCAGGTAGATTTCAAGTGCCAGTGTTCTTGTATTTATAGGCGATTTGAATTGTTTTCGTTGGAGAGAACATCCAGTTTGCTGCCTCTTTGGAGTGACGTGACATTTCTTGATTTGATCGTGCACTGTTTGCTCAGGCTGCCACTTAGAAGCTGCAATCGTCGTCCTAGTCTGCCATGTCTTCAGACTTCCCTTTTTGTTTTTCGATACGTGGCACTGCTTGGTTGGTTGCAACTGCGGCTTGTGCCTACCGTAAACTTTTATGTACATACTTTAAGATAACTGCTACTTCTGAGGTAGCTGTAGTTTTCTGATACTTTCAATATCCTCTTTGTTTATCTCAGCATCCTTGGTCAAATCTACAACCAACATCAAATCTAAAGCAGCCTGCTGTATTATTTTTATCTTCGCGATTTTGTGTTGCAAGGTCTTCAATTTCTAGTCTTCGATCTTCAAGCCTCCTGATCATATTTTAAAGGATATTACAAAGGAATCTAATACACAGGATCCTAGGCTCCTATTCTATTACATGTTTTGTCATTCATCAAAATCTTATGTAATGTTCCTTATAATTTCCCCCTTTTTGATGATGACAAAACTTTTTGTAAGAGGATCCAAAAACTATAAGTTCAGCAAATAATCAGATCATCAGAATACATAATTTAAATCATACAAATTTCAGATCAATAGATTAAACATAAGTTCACGAGTACTGAGCTTTATCAGAAAAAAAAAACGGATGTATATTCATAGCAAGTTTAAACAATCAGAGCATAAGAGTAAAACAGTAACAACAGATCAGCAAAATTAGAGAGCAGAAGAATTTATTATATCTTGAACCAGGAAGCTCTCTTTCTTTCTTTCTTTGATCCCTTCCACCAGTTGAGGAGAGACTCCTGATAGGTTGGTTCCATCCTTTATTTCATCTCAGGCGTCTCATCGTATCTTAACCAAAAGTCTTCACAGAAGGGAATGGTTTCTCCTCTATATAATTTACTTTTCAGCTTCATCTGGATTGGGAGAACTCCTCTACTAGCAAGGTCCCTGAAGCATTTAAGCCCTTCGCGATAATTTTTCCCTTTTATAAGTATGGACTATTTGCATAGCGTATTGTAGTACTTCAGATACTCTGCTTGTTTGAAGTTATTGATCTGCTGAAAGGATGGATAGTGAGTGGTAGGTAGATCAATCTAAGGGAGCTCCCATTCTTGGAATCTGGAACTTCTGCAATCTGGACTCCCATCTAAGAAGATACGAAGTGACTCTGATGCATACCCTTCTATTACAGCAAGAGCTTCCAGATCAGGTTGTTTCTAAGGAGGGTAATGTTTGGATAAGGTTTCTTTTGCAAATTTTTCAAAGTGAGCATCTGATGCTTTAACGAGTTCTTCCTCAACTCATCTCCTTTTCTCTTCTCTTTCTTATGTTCCTCTACGAAGGCCAGGATGGACATCTGAGATAGCTTCAGATTTTCTTTTGATAGTCCTGCTATCCTGTTGTCCACTGGAGCTTCCTTCATTACTGCTTCCATTGCGTCCTGAATCATTCCTAGGCAACACTGCTAGCTGTTTGCAAGAGGGAGGAACTTGCTGCCTTCTTTGCTCAATCCTCTTAGTTGTCTCTTCCCCTTTTTGTTATCATCAACACTTGAGCTAACCATAAACTGGAGCATTGAATGTATGCTGGCTACCATCTCAGTAAGATCGTCCAAGGTTTGCTTTTGTTCATGCTGAGTAGTTGGAAATTTCTTCGAAGGAAGCAGACATAAATTGTTGTTCTAGCTTAATTGCAACTGTTTTGTTTGCTTGGGAATTGAGCTTGTCGTTCATGCTCGTGATTGTGTTAGCAAGAGTAGAGGATTTTAGAGAGGAAATAGACTGTTGTAATCTAGCTAACGTTGCATTCAAAGTATCCAGCTTGAAGGCGGCTTGGAACCTATCCTTTCTTGCCTCAGCTCTCATCAGCTTGCTTGCCTCGCTCAAGGATGTCCCAAGTTCTCCTATTGCTTTGAGAACATTGTTAAGGGATTTTTGTTTTTCAGTCTGCACAGAAGAAGAAGGATTTAAAGGCTTGGGTTTTTCGACTCCAGATTCACCCTGTTCACTGGGTGACCCTTCATCGTTGTTTGAATTTGACATGAAACTCTCAGTATCTGCACCGTCACGTGCGAATTCTCATCATCTGCTGCTGCGTGAGCTGATATCACTTTATCAGCTGGTAACCTCTCTTGAGGGACATCTCCCTTCCAGGCCTGCAATCTCTGTATTGTCTCTTCCGAGGGCCCTGCCTCCTTCTGCGTATCTTTAACAACTATTTGTTTTGGGGAAGCCTCTTGTTGGGCATTTTCTTCTGCAATGGATTTTGTAGGAGCATTTTGTTCAGCTAGAATCATATCAACAGTAGGCTCTTTGTTAGCCGCCTGCCCTGTTGTGAAATCTTCTGCAACTATCTCCCTATGGTTTGCAAGATCCTCAGAAATTATATCCTCTGTGTTGATTGGTGTAATTTCCTCAGCCGTTGTATCAATCTCCATTGGTGCTTGATCAGAGGGGAGTTTGGGCACGGAATCTCCTTCTTCAGGGAGTGCAGCTCTAAGAGTTTCTTCAAGAGCTGCAGCAACCGCAAGAGCATCCCAGCTTTGCACCCTCCGGAGTGGCTGGTAGCTCCATCATTGGCGTGTTAGCCTATTCCATAGTGATTGGAGTTCCTCATGTGGTTTAAACTTCTCTAGTAATATCAGATCTTGTTTCTTTCTCATCTGGCAGGACCACTATATCAACCAGCTGATTGTAACCTCTATTGGATCCATCTTTTGATGCTGATGGTGAGGGAGTCTTCTGAGTGATTGGAGGAGCATTTAAAAGATGCTTAATCGATACTGCTCCAATAGAGGACCCTTCACCTGGTTGTATGATCACGGCCTTCTGCTTCCTCCGTGGTTCCATCAAACTGGCATCTAAGGCCTGTTTCAACATCCTTTCTTCTGTTTCATCAACCCTAAAAGCTTCTACTTGTTTCTCAGCAATACCAATGTCATCACTAGCAATCACTTGTTCAGATGCTCCCATTAGGCTAACATCATCTTTGTAGAAGTCAGGTTGCTCAATGGGCTTCTTTCCCTTCAGAGTTCTTGGGGATGGTGGAGGCAGTTCAAGAGGTGATGCTTGTTTCATCTTTTCTGTACGGGCAGCTAATCTCAAATCTGCTTCATAATTTTCCATGAAAACACTCCACTTTTTTTTCCGCAGTCATTTTAAGAAACTTGAGTCCAGTACTTTCTCTTCTCTAATGTCAGACACCTCAGCCCAGTTCAATGCCCATTCTTCCTCCGCATATAGCTCTTGTCACTCAAACATAATTGGACTGGGAATATGTCTGTAATTCCACCATGTCATGAACCGTTACCACTGTTTCTTAAATTCTTCTTTCATCTTTGCTATGTCCAGGACTATATCGGGTTCAGAATCCTCTACACTCTTTTCTTCCTCTATTTGTATTTGCTCGGTCACCTTCTGTACAGCTTTCTCTACTTGCTCAGTAGTCTGGATCTCTGATTCAGCATCCTTATCTTTTCTTGGGGAGCAGAGAGTAACAATACAAGTGATGGTGATACTTCATCATCAGAAATCCTCAGCTTCATTCTCACCATCTGTTTCACCCTTGCTCTTGTACTCCTAACTTCCTTCTCCTGCCTTGGTGGAGAAGAAGCAGTTGCTGAGCTTTCCCCCTCAGATGAACTATCCTGCACCTTCTTCCTTTGAGATCTATTTTCTTTTACTGTAGGAGCCTTTTTGGTTAGTGGGGAACCCTTAGTTCATTTCTTGGCAAAAATTCTGCCATAGCCTATGAACTTGTCCTTTTGAATGGGCTTACCCTTTGACAGGTCGTGACCCGCAAATCTTAAAATGGTGTTGATCACTAGTCCATAGGTAGGCTTGCCCACTTTCTTTTCAACCTCATCCTTGAGCCTAGTGAAAACATACTCGGCCTAGTTTATCTCCTCTGCCTCTATCAATGCCATCATCATCCTGTACCTCAGGTTGGTACATTTGTCGAAGGGACTAGATCGGTATTCAATGATATAGCAGCATATATCACGAAGCATCTGATATTCCACAAGAAAGAGCTTCTTGTTGCAACTCTTGTTCAGTGTTAATAGATCCTCTGAACCAGTAAACCTCTTCCAATATTCTTCCACCATTGATTCTCCATAGGTGGCTAGCTCGCTGCAATCCATTCCTTCAGTAGGCAGTACAAAGATTCTGCCTAGGAGACTGGAGGTAATTTCAATCGTCTTCTTTCCATCTTGGATATGATCTTCGTCTTGTCCTTAGATATCTCTGCATTATTGTAGAACTGATAGATCATGTCCTCACAGTAGGGTTCTTTGTAGTGTGAGCATAAACTCAAGACTCTGGATTGGTGAAGATTGTTCAGAATCAATTGCATTAGATCGATTTAGTGACCTTCATCTCTGATGGCCTTCAGTAGGATCTTCTCATAAATGAGGTAACCATCAATGACTTGTGAGACCTTAGGTGCCATTTCAGTAAAGTGACATGGAAGATGAATTTTCTGCACAGAAACTTGATTTCTAGGTTACTTGTTAGCCGAAGGTTAGAGAACTAGAAGATATGAGAGCGTAAAAAAAGATTTGATCAAGTGTAAATTTCCATTTTATAGGAGAACTTCCTATGTTTTGATCAACGGCGTTGATCTTCTTGAATTTGAAATGTCTCTTATCCCGCGGTTGAGGATCCTTGCATTTAATGTGCTGATTTGCTTTTGTCTTTTCAAGGATCTTGAGGGGCTTATTTGCAAATATCGTCGCCTCTTATTGGGTAACCTGCCCTGATTTGATGCGTCACGTCTTAGGATTGATAGTTTCTTTTTATCGTATGCTTCGTGGGTTCCTGTGTGATGATTAGTTCACCAGGTGACTTTTGCTGACGTATCTTTCAGTAGGCTTCATCAGCTACTTTCATCAGAGACCTTCTGTCAAGAACCTCTCTCAGTATCCTTTCTTGAAAAGGTTTCTGTGCTTCCCCCTGAGCTGTATAGTACTTAAACAAATATGTTAGAAGTTTTAGCTTATTTTGATAATACCCAACTCATTTCTTAACAAGGAAAATCTCGATTCACATAGAGGTTTTGTGAATATGTCAGCTAATTGTTGATCAGTATCAATTTTCTCTAGTGAGATGTCTTTTCTTTCGACATGATCTCTGATTAAATGAGGTCATGACATCAATGTGTTTGGTTCTTGAGTGGAAGACTGGATTGTGCGTGATTGCGATTGCTCTTGTGTTATCACACATGATTGGAGTATCTTTTTCACAATATCGTAATCTTGAAGTTGTTGTTGAATCCATAAGATTTACGCATAGCAGCTTCCTGCAGTAACATATTCAACTTCGACTGCGGATGTGGCTATTGATCTTTGCTTCCTGCAGAACCAAGATACTAGGTGATTCCGTAGCATTTGACAAGTACCACTAGTGCTTTTTCTGTCAATTTTGCAACCTGCAAAATCAGAGTCAGTATATCCAATTAATTTGATATCATCTTCTTTTCGATACCACAAGCCTACTTCTTGGGTTCCCTTGAGATATCTAATTATCCTCTTTGCTGCTGTTAGGTGCGATTCTATGGGTGCAGCTTGATATTTTACACACATTCCTACTGCGAACATAATATCTGGTCTGCTTGCGGTAAGGTAAAGCAGTGACCTGATTAATCTTTTGTATCTTGTGATGTCAACTACTTTTCCACTTTCGTCTTTATCTAGACCTTTTGAAGTTTGCATTGGAATGCTTTCCGCACTGGCATTCTCCATTCCGAATTTCTTGATCAGCTCCTTGGTATACTTTATCTAATTTATGAAGGTCCCTTGATCAAGCTGCTTAACTTGCAATCCAAGGAAGAAACTTAATTCTCCCATCATGCTCATTTCAAACTTGGATTGCATCAAGTTGGAAAACTTCATGCATAGCTCTTTGTTGGTAGATCCAAAAATGATGTCATCCACAAAAATCTGAACCAGCAGGATGCTATCTCCATCCTGATTCTGAACAGGGTTGTATCTACTTTTCCCTTCTTGAATCCATTATCTAGTAGATATTTTGACAAAGTGTCATACCATGCTCTTGGCGCCTGCTTCAATCCATAAAGTGCTTTTCTCAATCTATACACCATCCTATCAGCATCTTCTTCAAACCCGGGTGGCTGCTCAACATAGACTTCTTCTACCAGCATCCCATTCAAAAATATGCTTTTCACTTCCATTTGATATACAGTGAGATTCTTATGTGCTGCATATGCTAGAAAGATTCTGATTGCTTCAAGACTGGCTACTGGAGCAAAAGTTTCATCAAAATCAATGCCCTCCTCCTGGCAGTATCCTTTTGCCACTAGCAGAGCCTTGTTCCTTACAACCTGTCCTTCTTCATCTAGCTAATTTTTGAATACCCACTTGGTTCCAATGACTCCTTAATGAGTAGGTCTGGGAACCAGGTACCAGACTTGATTCCTATCAAACCCATTCAACTCTTTTTGCATGGCTTGAATCTAGTTGATATCTTGTAGAGCTTCTTCTAGGATGTTTTGATTCTATTTGTGATATAAAGCAAGCGAAGATGGCTCCGGATGTGTAATCTCCAATAATTAAGTCTTTGGGGTGATCTTTTAGCGACCTTCTCCTTGCTTCATCGACTTGCTGGGGTTTCCCCTCAATTGGGTTCTAATTCAGGTTTGCAGTCTGATAATCTTCAGGTTCCTGTGTCTGTGTAGGTACCTGCATGTTAGGGACATATATAGTTTGGGACGGTAGCATTCTATCCATTTGTTAAAGATTAGGTAACTTCACATCAATATGTTCAACATGATTGTTGTTAATGTGAGTTTTATCCAATTCTTCTTGAATTTCTTTAATATCAGTCTTACTACATTATGATTCATCAAAGATCACATGTACAGATTCTTCCACAACAAGTGCTCTCTTGTTGAAAATTCTGAAAGCTTTACTCACTGATGAGTATACCAGGAATATTCTTCGTCAGATTTGGCGTCAAAGGCTTTAAGGTATTCCTTTCCATTGTTAAGCACAAAGCATCTGCATCCAAAGATGTGAAAATAATCAACACAGGGGGAGTAACCATACCATAGCTCGTAGGGTGTCTTGTTTAGGTCCTTGTTTATCAGGCATCTGTTTTGTGTGTAGCATGTTGTGTTGGTTGCTTCTACCCAAAATCTCTTTGGTAGCTCATCTTCTCCCAGCATTGTTCTTGTGGCTTCCTTCAAAGTTCTATTTCATCTTTCGGCAACTCCATTTTGCTGGGGCGTCCTTGCTGCTGAGTATTCGTGCCTGATTCCATTATTTGAACAATAGTTTTCTATGAATTTGTTGGTAAACTCAGTTCCTCTATTTGTTCTGATCTTCACTATGCTCAGACATTTTTTTGTTTGTAGCCTTCTCAGGAATTCTGGCAGACGTTGCTAAGTGTCAGACTTCTTTACAAGGAAGATCGTCCAAGTGAATCTTGAGTAGTCATCTACTACTACTAAGGTGTATTTCTTTCCAGATATACTAATTGGATCACTTAGTCCAAACAGATCCATATGAAGCATATCCAGTACCCTTTCTATAGATCGAAGGGTTTTATTTTTGAAGGAGCTTTTTACCTGTTTTCCTTTCTAGCATGCTCGACAGACAGCTTGCTTTTTGTAGACAATGTCTGGTAATCCTTTGACTAGTCCTTTTCTGGCGAGCTTGTTCATAGTTTTGAAGTTCAGATGACTCAGTCTCTTGTGCCACAGCCAGATAGCTTCAGAGGTGTCTTTGGCAAGAAAACATGTAGCAGTGGTTGCTGAGTCCCATTCAGCAATGTAGATGTTTCCTTTCCTAGTTCCTATAAGCTTGACTTCCTGAGTTTTGTTGTCTTTGATTACGCACTTGTTGTGATTGAACTCTACATAGTGCCCTTTGTCACAAAATTGGCTTATGCTCAGAAGATTGTACTTGAAGCCTTCTACATAGGATACTTCTTTGATGCAGATCTTTCCTTTGATTAGGTCCCCAGTGCCTTTTGTGCTTCCTTTGGAGTTATCTCCAAATATGACTTTAGGTCATTTGGAAGCTTTAAAATGGATAAGGCTCTTCTGGTTTCCTTTCATGTGTCTTGAGCAGCCACTGTCAATATACCATACTTCCCTACTGTTCTTAGTCACATGTTTCTACACTTACAAGAGAGATCACTTCCTTTTAGGTACCCATACAAGTACGGGTCCTTTCTTGTTTGTTTCCATTATCCTTTTAGGAACCCATATTTGCTTTACAACATTCTTTCGGTTGTAAGTCTTGATGGTTCCTGGATTTCCACAAGTGTCCTTAGGATACTGCACATATATTTGTGATTTCCTCCATTTTCTTCCAAACATAAAGGTTTCACAGGCTTCTGGTACACAAGACAATTGCGTTCTTTTAAGTTTTCTAGATTGTTGTCTATAGTTCCTATTTTTTCATACTTAGGTTGTTGTACCCAATTTGTGACAGACTTATATTCAACATTCGTTTTAAAGGATTTCTTTCCCTTTTCTTCAAGACTTTCTACACTTGTGCTTGTGTTTCCCCCTAAATTAGATAATTCATTTTGATGAGGAATGGTTACAAGCACGAATGTATATGCCCTTGAGGTACTAGCAATTGAAGTAGAGCTTTCTTTATAGTAACCTATACTAGAGTAATCTCTTTGACTTCTCTGATTTTTTCGCATAACATCTTAGTCTTTAGAGAATTTGTTGAAGGTATTAATTATTTCAACAAGAGCCTTCTTTTCATTTACCAGCTTAGTGTACCTGCAATTTGAGCTCATTGACTTCAGTTTTGAGGTTACTGCATGCTTGGCTTTTTAACTTTTCTAGCACTACTTATCTTTCTAATGTAGCATGCTCTTTCCTAAGGTCTATGTTGTCTAATTTTAACTCTTCATGAGTTGAAGTGATTAGCTCAAAGTCACTAATGATTTGTTTAAAGGCACATATCGTATTCATCTATTCATTAATTTGAACAGGAGAGCTTAAATATATTACCTTATCTTCAAAGTCGTCATTTTTTGCCATGAGGTAGATTAGAGCTTCATCGCCTGATAATGAGTCTTCTGAGTCACTATCGGTAGTTGACTCATCCTTCTTAGGTGTCTTTTCAGGTGTAGCTCCCTGAGAAGATTCAACCTCACCAAGTAGCGCCCTTAGCTTCGGACGTTCTTGCTGTTTTCTTTCTTATCTCACTCTCCGTTTATCTTCTGGATATTTGTGGACTTCTGGGTATGGACATTCCCTGGCATAGTGACCTGGCTTTCTACAGTTGTAGCAGAGATTAGTGGCTTTGGAGTTTGCATGAGGTGATTGCCCACTGGTGCCAGTTTCACTTTGCTTTTTCTTGAAGCCATCGGTTCTTGAGTTCCTTCTCTTGAACTTTTGAAATCTTTTCAGAAGTAGTGTCATGTCTTCTTCTGCAGTGACCTCCAAATCAGTTATTTGATCTTTAGACTTACTCACTTCTTGAGATTATCTTGCTGTTAACGCCATGACCCTTGAGTTGCTTCCTTCAGTCTCCATCTTCCTTCTGTTGATGTCGAACTCAAAGGCTTTGAGGTCTGAGAAGAGATCGAATGTGTTATATACTTTAAGTCCATAGACACTCTCATGGATGTTGTCTTGTTGTCCCATTCAATAGAGAGCGCTCTCAGTACCTTCATGTTTTTCTCCTTTTGAGTGTAAACCTTATCCAGGGACTTGAGCTCATTAATGATGGCCGTGAACCTTATATCCATTTGCTCTGGGGTTTTCCCCAGTATCATTTCGAACAGTTTGAACTTTTGTGTTACCGTTGAGACTTTGTTTTCTTTTGTGAGTTCAGTGCCTTCACATATTTGCTCAAGCTTTTCCAATATCTTTTTGGCTGTTCTGCAAGTCTTTACTTTGCTGAAGGTTTCTTTGTCAAGAGTAAAGAATAGAGAATTATTTGCTACATTATCAAGGTTTGTTCTTCTTCTTTCATCGGCAGTTCATTCCTCTCTTGGTTTGTCCAGAACGGTTGGAAGTGGAATGGCTTCTGCGTCCCCTCGCCTATTGGCTGCTTCATCAGTGGCTCTAGCAAACAATGGGTTGACTTTTGTAATCCTTGGAGGTCCTTCGGTGATAACCTACCACATTTCATCATTCATGGCTGACAAATGTGCCTGCATGTGAATTTTCCAATCATCATATTCGTCAATGGAAAACATAGGTACTTTATGAGAATCCATAATGATTATGCTTTTAAAATAAAGGTTTCCAGAAAGAGGGGATCTAGGATTGATCAGTTAGATCAGACGTTTAATCCAACCCACTCTGATACCACTTGTTGGTCCCAAGTGGTGGTATGCTTAGAGAGGGGGGGTGAATAAGTCTACTCAAAATTTTCAAATTTTTCTTACTTTGAAGGTCGCTGCTTGAGCAGTTTACCTTGAAAAGAGTGTTATGCACAGCGGAAATACATTTTCAAAACAATACTTGTTTTTTGAAAACCGTGACTATGCTTAGAGATGATATGCGGTAGATAAATTTAGATACATGATAATATAACCACGAAAAACAACAGTAAAGAACATAATAATTTATAGAGGTTTGAGGGTGAAGTAATCCTTCTACGTCCACTCTTCTCCTACACGAGGAGGGACTTTCGTTAGGTAAAACGGTTGATTTACACAAACCTCGCTTAGACAACCTAAACCTAACGAGAACTGCCAGTTTTTCCTACACAGGGTTACTGTACAGTGACCAAACCTACAGCCCACACAGGACTCTTGCTTTTCTACTAAGAGCGAAACCTCTAGCCCACACAGGACTCTTGCTCTTCTTCTAAGAGCGAAAATACTTGATCAGACACACCCTCTGATAAAGCAACTCCACACAGTCTAACAAAGGAAATAAAACTCTAGTAACACAGGCAGTAAGCTTATAGCAGTTGAGCTCTTTAAGCTGAGAGTAACTTGCTGCTTAGACTGGACTTGAAACTTCTTTTTGGTGTTTGTAAATGACCTGCAGTGTATATCTTGAGCATTTTGATTGCGAGAGTTTCAGGTAGGTTTTAAGTGGCAGTCTTCTTGCATTTATAGGTGATTTGAATTTTGTCCGTTGGAGAGAACATCCAGTTTGCTGCACTGTTTGCTCACGCTGTCACTCAGAAGCTGCAATCGCCGTCCTAGTTTGACATATCTTCAGACTTCCCTTTTTGTTTTTCGATACGTGGCATTGCTTGGTTGGTTGCAACTGCGGCTTATGCCTACCGTAAACTTTTATGCACGTACTTTGAGATAACTGCTACTTCTCAGGTAGTTGTAGCTTTCTGATACTTTCAATATCCTCTTCGTTTATCTCAGCATCTTTGGTCAATTCTCAACCAGCATCATATCCGAAGTAGCCTGTTGTATTATTTTTATCTTCACGGTTTTGTGTAGCAAGGTCTTTAATTTCTAGTCTTCGATCTTCAAGCCTCCTGATCCTATTCTAAAGGATATTACAAATGAATCTAATACACAGGATCCTAGGCTCCTATTCTATTACATGTTTTGTCATTCATCAAAATCTTATGTAATGTTCCTTACAGTTTACATTAGGCACAGCCGCAAACTCATCCAATCCAAAGATGCCATGTAATAAAGCAAAAATGAAGTCTGAAGATATGTCAGACTAGGTATGACGATTGCAGCAACAGATACGTACGATCTCAACAACATCATACGAGCAAATCAGAAGGAGCCACATTGCCCCATGCATGCTGCGAGGAGGAAGCTCTCTCCAATGGGGCAGATTTCTCATCGTCTATAAATGATAGAAGAACTGGACCTGAAAAACACTTGAAACCTGAAACTCCTGCAATCAAAGCACTCAAGCTATATAACGCACTATCCTTCAATTCTTAGAAGTTTCAAGTCCAGTCTATTGCAGCAAGCATACTATATCTTAGAGAGCTCTCTATACAAAAGCTTGCTGACTTTGTTGTTGAAGAAAAACACCTTATTTACTTTCGTAGACTATTAGGAGTTACTTGATCGGAAGCTGTTCCTGAACAAGTATTTGCGTTCTTAGTAGAAGAACAAGAGCTTTGTGTGGGCTAGTTGAGTTTGGTCACTGTGCAGTAACACTGTGTGGGATTGACTGACAGTTCTTGTTAAGTTTAGGTTGTCTAAGCAAGGGTTGTGCAAATCAACCCTTATACTTAACAAAGTTCCTCCTTGAGAAGGAGTAGAGAAGACGTAGAGAGATTACTCCACCCTTGAACCTCTATAAACCACTGTGTTTATTTTTGATATAGCTCACTACTATTCTTATCCTTGTTTTTGTTTATCAACTTTAACCTTCTGCATATCTCTCATAAACATATCAACCGTTTTTAGAGAAGAAGCTTTTGTCAAAACATTTTCCGCTGTGCATAAAACTCAATTTCACTAAGTTCGTTAAAGGTAACTGCTCAAGCAGTAACCTCCAAGATAGTAAGCTCTTTAGCTATCTACCTGAGTGACTTATCTTTCAGTTTAAAACAAAAAGTTTGAAAATTAAGTAGACTTATTCCCCCCTCCCCCCCCCCTCTAAGCTACTACTACTTGGGACCAACAGATACCTTGATCTGCTTGCCTTTTTAACACGCACCGCATATGCTTTCTTTCCTGTAAGCAATATTGGGCAATCCTCTCATAAGTACTTTCCTGGCCAATTTGTTGATCATTTTGAAGTTCAAATGGCTCATCCTTTTATGCGACAACCAGCTTTCTTCTGGAGAACCTTTAGCAGTGAAACATACCGGCATAGTTGAGGAATTCCAGTCCACTAAATACACATTCCCTTTCCTTGCTCCTGCAAGCTTAACTTCTTTGCTTGTTGCATCCTTGATTAGACACTGGTTTTGAAAGAACTCCACCATATGTCCTTTGTCGTAGAACTGACTGATGCTTAGTAAGTTATACTTCAAACCCTTCACATATAACACATCGTCTATTTGTACATGTCCTATGATTAGCCTCCCTCTACCCAAGGTGTGTCCTTTCAAATTATCTCCAAACACTACTCTTAGTCCTTTATGCTCTTTGAGGTTGGTCAGAGAAGACTTGTCGCCAGTAATGTGTCTCGAGTAGCTACTATCTATGTATCATGCATCTCCGCTGCTACCTGGCGACTATACCTGCAAGAAGATCATTTAGGTTTAGGCACCCATACAAGTACAAGTCCTAATGTGTTAGATTTCAGATCCTTCATTTTTATGTCAGGTTCGTTCTTACTTTTATCTTTAGGAAACAGGGGTGTATTTATAAAGTCCCAATCTCTTTGTCGGACTTCGTTTTCTCTTTCTTTCCTGGTGTGTTGTAACCTTGTATTTTGCTGCAACTTGGTTCCATCTTCTTTGGTCTTTTCTTGCTGTGTGTTGCAGCTTTCACCAACATTCATTTCTGAGGTTACAGCACTGCACTTGGGAATTTCTTCTTCTACTGTTAGCCTTTCAACTTTGTCATTTAGAAATAGAATTTCTCCTTTGATGAACTTTGGATCTTCATCAGATTTTTCTTTGTGGGATTCATCAGCCCTGTTGTATCCTATCCCAAGTCACGGTCCCAGAGTCTTCTGCTGAATGATGTAATCTCGAGATTTTTCTGTGATGAATATGTTTATCGTTGATTTCAGCTTGATCACTTCTATTTCAGGCTCCCGTACTCTGTTTTTGAGCTTTATGCATTCTTTGCTTTTGGATTCGCTCAGCTTTCCCACTATCTCTTTCTCAAACTTCTAGTCTGCAAGTTTCTTGCTCTCTTTCTCTAACTAATCATTCTCTTTCTTTAATTTCTCATTTTCAGAGTTGATTCTCTCAAAGTGACTCAGGAGCTGTCTTACAAAGTCATCCATTATAATACCTTCAGACTTAGAAGAGATAGGTTTAAAAAGTACCTTTTCTTCTGTATCCTCCTTGGTCTCCGCCATCAGGCATATCATTGCTTCATTCTCCGAGGTGGAATCATTTGAGTCTAACTAAGATGGGGATACTTCTTGAACTTCAGTGGATGTACTTGGTCCTTTTGCTTTTTAAGCTTCTACCAGCAACGCTCTTAGCTTCTGTCTCTCTATCTTTGTTCTCTATATTATTTTCGCTCTTACCTCCGGTAGGTATTTGTAAACAACAGGATGAGGGTAGTTTCTAGGGTAATGTCTCTACTTTCTGCATTTATAGCACAAGTCTTTTCACACTGCTGTATCCTGGAACTGATGTCCTTCCTGCTGTGACGACTGATATTCTCAGAGGAAAGGTTCTCCCTAACTTGTTGCCCTTCCTCATGAACTTTGAAAATCTTTTCAATATCAGCGCCATGTCATCTTCTGCAACTGCAGAAAACTCTGTTGTAACAACAGGTTTGGTTGCAGCAGCGTTTTCTTTAAAGTTTCTTGCAGCAAGTACAGTAACTATACTGCTACCTTCATCTTGTTCGTTCTTTCTCCGTTTTATGTCAAACTCAAAACACTTTGAGATCAGAAAAGAGATCTAACGTGCTCATTGATTTCAAATTCATGGAGATGTGCATAACAGTAGTTTTGCTATCCCATTCTGCTGGCAGCACTCTAAGAACTTTCATGTTCTTCTCCTTCTGGGAGAAGCTTTTACCAAGAGACTTGAGCACATTCACTATTGTAGTGAATCTCAGATCTAGCTGCTCAAGAGTCTCATTGGCTTTCATCTCGAACAACACAAATATCTGTGTGGTAGTTGAGATCTTATTTTCTTTGGTTAGCTCAGTGCCTTCACAAATCTGTTCTAGCTTATCTCATATCTCTTTCACAGTCTTGCACGTCTTTACTTTGCTGAAGGTTCCTTTGTCTAGGGTAACGAATAGAACATTCTTGGCAATGTTGTCCAGGTTGGACCTTTTTCTGTCTTCTGCAGTCCATTCCTGTCTTAGCTTCTCGATATAAGCTTGTACCATAGGAGGTTCCATTTCTGCAACCTCACATTCGTCTTCATCCCTGTCTCTTTCTGTAGCTTCCTCCCTTCTACTTGCGGCAAACACTAGATTTGGCTTTGTAATGATAGGAGGTTCTTTCATGATCACATACCACATTTTATCGTGCATTGCTGAAAGATGTGCCTGCATTCTTATCTTCCAGTCATCATAGTCTTCTATAGTAAACATCGGCAATTTTGCATGTATAGATTCCATGACAACAGAAAGCAGATAAAGCACTTAGACAAACAAACAACTTTTGTTGGAAACGTTTAAGTATGTTTTGATGAGACAAAACCTTAAGAAAGTAACTCTAAGGCATAACCAATCTTAGGAGAGGTTACTGCGACAGAGTTACTGCAGAAGAAAGAAAGATCAGAGAAAGTGTCAAAGGAAGGACACTGAAGAGAATGCACTACAAAAAAAATGTTGATAGACAATGCACGCTGAAAGACGTAGTGCGTTGTCTTTCCCAGAAAAAAAGTGTTGTCGTATCCAGCGTTGTAAAAGACAGGCGCTGAAAGACAACGCACAAAGTGCGTTATCTTTCCGGGATACGACAACACTTTTTAAGCGTTGCACTGAGTGTTGTCTTTAAGGTTCTATAACATATTATGCAACGTTTTTTTAGCGTTGTCTTTTGTAGCGTTGTCATACTTAAATTACAACATTTGTGCAACACTTTCTTTCTTTGTTGTCTTCTTCGAATTACACACCCTTTTGCAATGCTTTTAAGCGTTGTCTTTCTCTATAATTTTGTTTTCTTTTTATTTTATATATTCTATATCCTATAATAATTTATATAATAATAAATAATCAATAATTGTATAAATAGAATATGAATTAAAATAACATATTCCAACATAAATCAATGTCAAACATATATTTACAAATCCTCCCAACAATACATTTATCTAAACTTAAAAAATTGTACTTTTCGAAAAACATCAATAAAAACATATTAACAAATGTTAGCTAGATTCAATCATTTCAATAACAATAAAACCTTTACAAAAATATCACAACCTTCACAGGAAAACAACATCATGACCTTCACAAAATACTCCTTGTTTTCCTAGAATCTGTCAAATGTGTGAAAAAAAGTTAGCATGAAAACTCACATATCGTTTTAAATTTGTACATAGATTAACAACCAAAATTAAAAAAAAAAAAATCTAGCAATGTAGAAGCTAACCCTCATCTTCTTCTACCCTTTCATGTGATCTTGAATGCATTCAACCCATTAAACACGCACTTCATCAACATCAGCTCTAGTACACTTAAGATGTGCAAAGTTTGCAAAATAAAATATTCAAGAAACATTAACCAATTTTCATTTTGGTGAAGTATAAAATAGACATAGTTCAAATTATAAAATATGCCCAATTAACATCAATGACAATAATCTATTATCAATAGTAAACCAAATACACATAAAAGGCAATCTACAAATTATTATTATGGAATGAAATAGTCAATAAACATTGTAATATTTCAAATAATGGTTTCCATTGAAATCTCTCTTTGCCAATTCATTGGCAATTTCCAAGGGGTAATGTGAATTAAAGAGAGAAAAAAATGAGAAAAAACGTGAGTGTAATTTGCAAATTCAGGTCCTAAGACATTTGAATATATTAATTCACTTAGCAGGCTATGAATTTACAAATCAAGGAAGAAGTCATCCTCTTTCTTTGCCTAATTCTTCTAATATGAAGTAGTATGAAATGCAATTATCACTAATGAAAATAACCTGCTAACTTCCATAATTAATGCACCATCAACTAAAAAGAGTTGTAAATTTCTCTCATGACATGTAGGAAAATTATTTATTAACTTCAAAACAGACATATCATGTGTTTTCACACAAAAGGCTTATCTAACAAAAGGCTTATTTTGACACAATTAACTCAATAATCCAACAACATCTCAAACAGATAATAACATTTATTGAATTTTGAAAAACCAAACACCAAGATCAAAATGATAATTGAAGTACTTGATACTCTGATAGGTCACCAACAGGAGCAATACTTGAAGCCTAATTAGAGTGCCATGTCATCGAATTTCCTCACAAGTTACATGGCTACTTTCAGAAAAGAAAGGGTGAAGAACTCTATTTATGCATATGGAGTATAATATTTGCAAAGATACTAATTAGAATTTTGAGATTCAAATTTCCTAAGATTGCATTTGAAATAAATTTAGAGGATATTTAAAACTCCATTATAAGAATTGAGGATCCAAAAGACTCATGTCTACTCGCACATGCATACCTTATTTTCAGGTGGCATTTTGCTATTGGCCCCAAGAATATCATATGGACTATCTGCCTCAGCACCAATTATTCTTGTAATCTGAAAAATATAGCATAACATTAAATTATGAACATCCATCACAAGAAAGACAAAGGGAGGAACCTCCTCAAAACGCGCGGCTTCATTTGCTGACTCAGCTTTAGAAATGCCATCTTCAGTGAACCAACGAACGTAATCAAAATGAAACCTTTGTTAGGATGTATACTATAAGCCTAGCTTTTGTATGAACATCTTCTATGCAATGAGAATTACTATGGTCACATGTTTGCATTTTTATATTTGTTATATATGATTGTGCAATGTCCAATTAATTTATATTATAGATAACTTGGTGTGTGGTGCCACACAGAAGATCTTGTTATCAGTTTCTTATAAATTATAAATAGTAGCTCACAACCAAGATGAATTTGGACAAATCATCGGAATGGTTGTAGTGTAGTTTGGTATTAGTCTGTCTTGACTATAAAACTACACTAGTATACTTTGTGTGTATTGAGCAGGACCATTTGAGGTTGTTCGTTTTATACTGACTATGTAATAGAACAAGACCTCTGTTATTATGGATGTGCGTTCTCTTAATCCCTATGTAATAACAGCCACGTATACATAATATTTGTTTCTTTAATTTCCCAACGAGTGAGATTTATTTATTAAATCAATAGACTCGGTGAATTGGGAAACCGTATTGTGTATATGGTGTACTGTTGATTATAGAAGGAATCTGTGTCCTAATTATTTAGGATGATGATGTCCCCTTGAGGAGCTCATAAGGATTATCATGTAAACCCTGTAGGTGGATTTAATCCGACATGATAATAAAGTTGAGTCGTACTACTCTTGGAATTAGATGTTAATTAATTAAGTTGTCAGTAACTTATTTAATTAACGGACATTCGATATCTTAAACACAGGGAGATAAACGTGCACATAATAAGAAGGAGCCCATATTAAATATGGGATTGGGACGGTAGTTCAATAATAAATCTTTAGTGGACTGAATTATTATTGATGGACTTAATTTATGTGTTCGGGCCGAACACAGGATACTTAAGCCCATCAGGAGGCCCAACCCAATTCCTCCTCTAGGTCCCTGATGTAGCCTATTTAAAGCCTTTTTTCTTCAGCGCCTCTCAACATTCACAGATTACAGAAAACACGTGATAGTGAGAGGAGAGCAGAATTGAGATTTCTCGAAGGATCGTTGGCCACGCAACGTTCGAGAAAGGCTGCAGGAATACATCAGAAGATCGAAGAGGTCTAGGGTTACGTAAGATCAGTCTTGGCTCGATTTCTTTTAGACTGATCGAAAGGTATAATTCTTTTCCGCTGCTTCTTCTTTATACCTTTGCATGGAACCCGATTATTAATTGCATAGAGCCGGCGATCGTCGGTTCCTACAATTGGTATCAGAGCCAGGTTTCTGGTTCTATGCAATTGGATCGGTTAATTATTATGATCTTATGCTGTATCATACTATATTCAGATTGTATGATAGTAGGGTTGCATAGGATAACTCGGTTTTGCAGGTTATCTATATCCAACTATTATGGTCTGTGTGTATGTGTAATGTATGATCTAAACCCTCGGACCTGTCGAGGTTTTTTGTTTTGGGTTGGTTGCATGATTGTAATAGTAAAACCACGGCGGTTTGTCGTGTTAGGTTCGATGTAATTCTTGATTAGTTCTCGATGTAATTCTTGATAAGTTCTCGATGTAATTCTTGATTTGTTCTCAATGTATTGCAGGTCGATCCCCGTTTAGCAGGCGAACATTCGATCGAAGTGGCCATAATAGTTGGATTTTTTTTATTCCATATTTATTGCCTATCTATATGTTTGTTGTTTTATCAAGCATGCTTTTATATGTTACATGTTATTGCATGCTAAATTCCCTCATTTAAATAACTAAGTGGGAGAGGGATTTATTTTGAATGAATCCCATGGTCTCCATTACTGGTTTGTAAGTGATGCATTTAAACTTGCGCGTTGGCTTTAAGTGCCTTCCTCCATATCGGATGAGTTTGATTGTGGATCACTAGATCAAACTTTCTTTATGAATAATTATAGGAAATTATTTAGGAGCGTGTAATCTTCTCCATCTGAAGAGACACAAACCTAGATGATTGACTTGGTATTAAGTAATGGTATACACTTAGGTGCATATGATAAGTATCCTCCCCATCGGAGTAAGTGCTGTTATTTGCATGACTAAAAATAAACCAACTATTAATTTTATTTTGTTTGTCAAAATAATGAAATTAATGGGTAAAACCTCCTCTAACGAATGTTTGAATTAGTATACGACCACATTATCGTGGCATACGAAATTCACGGTGTATTGAGGTGTTGGTGAATTTAATTATATCGTTTGAGGGAACGATATAGGCTTTAAATTCTATATGATATGACCTGTGTATTTATTTGTTTATTTATATGATTCTCAGGATTTCATAATGTCTTTCAACCCACTTGCTGTTATACTCAAAGAAAACAAACTTACTGGACCTAATTATATTGACTGAAAAGAAACCTGGATATTGTCCTAACTGCTGAAGAGTACAAGTTTGTACTCCATGAGCAATGTCCTGACAGGCCTGATGAAAACTCTAGTGAAGAGGAGAAAGTGCATTATAGGAAGTGGGTTAAGGCAGATGAGATGGCACGGTGTTACATTTTGGCTTCCATGTCAAATGTACTGCAACATCAGCATCAGGCCATGCCCACTGCCTATGATATGATGCTCAATCTCAAAGAACTCTTCGGACACCAGAGTCGGGCTGCCAGACAGGAGGCAATGAGAAACTTGATGACGACCACCATGTCTGAGGGGACACCTGTGAGTGGTCACGTCCTTAAGATGATGGCTCATTTGAATGAGATGGAAGTCCTTGGAGCTGAAATCGATGGGGAAACCCAGGTCGATATCGTGCTCCAAACACTGCCTAAGAGTTTTGAGCAGTTCCGCCTTAATTATAATATGAACAAAAGAATGTACTCCTTGGCGGAACTTCTGACAGAACTCAAATCGGCAGAAGGACTATTTCGTCAAAGTGCTCAAGCTTACGTTGCTGAAAAAGTTTCTACTTCTAAGCCGAAAGGTGGAAAGAAGAAGAAGAAACAGAATCCTTCGGCGAACAAAGCGAATGGACCTCAAAAGGCCGGACCACAAGGTGGTGTGAAAAAGCCGAAGGGCAAGTGCTTCGCGTGCAAGCAGCCTGGACATTGGAAGGTGGATTGTCCTCGTAAAAAGGAGAACAAAGAAGGTATATCTTATTCACTAATTGTTGAAACATGTTTAGCGGTGTTATCTACCGGCACCTGGTGTGTAGATACAGGAGCCACTGATCATGTCTGCAATTCTTTACAGGGGTTCCAGGAAACCAGGCGACTTAGTGAGGGCGAGATTACCATCTACATGGGCAACGCTGCGAAAGTGGCGGCTGTTGCAGTGGGAGATGTTTATTTATCTTTTGATAGGAACAAGACTTTGGTTTTGAGGAATTGTCTTTACGTACCTTGTTTTAGAAAGAATTTGATTTCAGTTTCTAAGTTGTTTTTGGATGGATATTCTGTTTCTTTTGATGGCAAAGTTGTTGTCAAGAAAAATAGGGTTATTATCTGTTCTGGTACGTTAGTTGGCAATTTATATACTCTTAATCCAAAAACTCCTACGATGCAACAAATGGAAATTAATAATACATCTTCTAACTCAAATAAGAGAAAAGAACCTTCAAAAATGAACCAAACATATCTTTGGCATCTAAGATTAGGTCACATTAACTTGAGTAGGATTCAACGGTTGATAGCCGATGGACCTTTGAGTTCAATGGAAGTGGAAAACTATCCGACCTGCGAGTCCTGCTTGGAAGGAAAAATGACCAAGAGGCCTTTTAAAGCCAAGGGGTATAGAGCCAAAGAAGTGTTGGAATTGGTTCATTCTGATTTGTGTGGTCCTATGTCTATCCAAGCAAGAGGTGGTTTCGAATATTTTGTCTCTTTTATAGATGATTTTTCGAGATATGGATACATTTATTTGATGCGCCGCAAGTCTGAGTGCTTTGATAAGTTCAAAGAGTACAAGGCTGATGTGGAGAAGCGTCATGGTAAATGTATCAAAATACTACGATCTGATCGTGGTGGCGAGTACCTCTTAGGAGAGTTTAGGAATTACTTATCAGAGGCTGGGATCCAATCCCAATTGTCAGCACCTGGTACACCCCAACAGAATGGTGTGGCGGAACGAAGGAATAGGACTCTCATGGAAATGGTTAGATCAATGATGAGTTATTCGGAATTACCGAATTCGTTTTGGGGGTATGCCCTGGAAACGGCGGCGTACATTCTGAACTTGGTACCTTCTAAGACAGTACCCTCTACTCCCACAGAATTGTGGAATGGGCGTAAGCCCAGTCTGAAACACATTCGGATTTGGGGTAGTCCAGCACATGTGCTGAAGGGAGATGCTGATAAGTTGGAATCTCGTACGAAAGTTCGGCTGTTTGTGGGCTATCCTAAAGGAACGAAAGGTGGTTTGTTTTATAGTCCTAAAGATCAGAGGGTAATTGTAAGCACAAATGCCCGATTTTTAGAAGAGGACTATGTAATGAATCACAAGCCCATGAGTAAAATTGTTCTAGAAGAAATAAGAGGGCAAACTCCCACCTTAGTGCCAACGGTACAAGATGAGATACCACAGGGGTCTGCACCATCTGTCACTAATGAAACACTATTACCACAAGTGCCTCGTCGTAGTGGGAGGGTTGTTAGACAACCTGATAGATTCATGTTTTTGGGAGAGTCTTCGGACTTAGTGCCTGGTGAACATGAATCTGATCCTTGGACCTATGACGAAGCACTCCAAGATAAAGATGCAGAATCTTGGCAAAAAGCTATGAATTCTGAGTTAGAATCTATGGATTCTAACCAAGTCTGGGAGCTAGTAGAACCACCAAATGGTGTAAAAGCCATTGGATGTAAATAGGTCTATAAAAGAAAAAGAGGATCAGACGGGAAAGTAGAAACTTTCAAAGCAAGGCTTGTTGCGAAGGGGTATACTCAAAAGGAAGGCATAGATTATGAGGAAACCTTTTCGCCGGTAGCCATGCTTAAGTCTATCCGGATTCTTTTGTATATTGCTGCTCATATGAATTATGAGGTTTGGCAAATGGATGTCAAGACAGCTTTCCTTAACGGTAGTCTTGAAGAAAACATCTATATGAAGCAACCAGAAGGATTCATTGCAAAGGGCAAAGAGCATCTTGTGTGTAAGCTTAATCGGTCCATTTATGGACTGAAACAAGCTTCGAGATCTTGGAACATCCGTTTTGATGAGGTTATCCAGTCTTGTGGATTCATTCAATGTCCGGATGAGTCTTGTGTATACAAGAAGAGTGACGGAAACGTGGTGGTATTTCTTGTACTATACGTAGATGACATTTTGCTCATTGGCAACAATGTCAAGGTGTTGTCAGACGTAAAGGTATGGCTATCCAAACAGTTTGATATGAAGGACTTGGGAGAAGTTGGACATATTCTTGGGATCAAAGTTATAAGGGATTGCAAGAAAAGGATGTTATGTCTATCTCAAGCTTCATACATTGATACTATCCTAGCTCGTTTTAGCATGCAAAACTCCAAGAAAGGTTTTCTACCTTTTCGACATGGAGTACCTTTATCTAAGGAGATGTGTCCTAAGACACCAAAGGAGATAGAGGATATGAAGGCAGTTCCTTATGCTTCGGCCGTAGGAAGCCTAATGTATGCAATGCTATGTACGAGGCCAGATATCTGCTTTGCCGTGGGCATGGTTAGCAGATATCAAAGTAACCCAGGACAAGGACATTGGACTGCGGTAAAGCATATTTTAAAGTACCTGAAAAGGACTAGAAATTATATGCTGGTTTACCAAGCTAATGATTTGCTTCCTGTGGGTTACACGGATTCTGATTTCCAGTCGGATAGGGACAATAGTAAATTTACCTCGGGTTATGTGTTTACCTTGGGAGGTGGAGCCATAGTATGGAGGAGTGTTGAGCAGAAATGCGTTTCGGACTCAACCATAGAAGCTGAGTATGTGGCAGCCTCTGAGGCAGCCAAAGAAGCTGTATGGCTCAGAAACTTCATGATGGACTTAGAAGTGATTCCTAGTTTGCCTAAAGCTATCACAATTTATTGTGATAATAGTGGTGCAGTAGCAAACTCGAAGGAACCACGAGCCCATAAAGCAAGCAAGCACATTGAGCGCAAGTACCACCTGATACGAGACATCGTAAAACGAAGGGAAGTTGTTGTCGCCAAGATTGCATCAGCCGATAACCTAGCAGATCCTTTCACAAAGGCCCTTCCGGCGAAAGCCTTCGATGAGCATGTTGAAGGAATGGGAATCAGATGTATGGTAGTGTAGATGACAGCATAGTCTTTTAGTATAAGTGGGAGATTGTTAGGATGTATACTATAAGCCTAGCTTTTGTATGAACATCTTCTATGCAATGAGAATTACTATGGTCGCATGTTTACATTTTTATATTTGTTATATATGATTGTGCAATGTCCAATTAATTTATATTATAGATAACTTGGTGTGTGGTGCCACACAGAAGATCTTGTTATCAGTTTCTTATAAATTATAAATAGTAGCTCACAACCAAGATGAATTTGGACAAATCATCGGAATGGTTGTAGTGTAGTTTGGTATTAGTCTGTCTTGACTATAAAACTACACTAGTATACTTTGTGTGTATTGAGCAGGACCATTTGAGGTTGTTCGTTTTATACTGACTATGTAATAGAACAAGACCTCTGTTATTATGGATGTGCGTTCTCTTAATCCCTATGTAATAACAGCCACGTATACATAATATTTGTTTCTTTAATTTGCCAACGAGTGAGATTTATTTATTAAATCAATAAACTTGGTGAATTGGGAAACCGTATTGTCTATATGGTGTACTGTTGATTATAGAAGGAATCTGTGTCCTAATTATTTAGGATGATGATGTCCCCTTGAGGAGCTCATAAGGATTATCATGTAAACCCTGCAGGTGGATTTAATCCGACATGATAATAAAGTTGAGTCGTACTACTCATGGAATTAGATGTTAATTAATTAAGTTGTCAGTAACTTATTTAATTAACGGACATTCGATATCTTAAACACAGGGAGATAAACGTGCACATAATAAGAAGGAGCCCATATTAAATATGGGATTGGGACGGTAGTTCAATAATAATTCTTTAGTGGACTGAATTATTATTGATGGACTTAATTTATGTGTTCGGGCCGAACACAGGATACTTAAGCCCATCAGGAGGCCCAACCCAATTCCTCCTCTAGGTCCCTGATGTAGCCTATTTAAAGCCTTTTTTCTTCAGCGCCTCTCAACATTCACAGATTACAGAAAACACGTGATAGTGAGAGGAGAGCAGAATTGAGATTTCTCGAAGGATCGTTGGCCACGCAACGTTCGAGAAAGGCTGCAGGAATACATCAGAAGATCGAAGAGGTCTAGGGTTACGTAAGATCAGTCTTGGCTCGATTTCTTTTAGACTGATCGAAAGGTATAATTCTTTTCCGCTGCTTCTTCTTTATACCTTTGCATGGAACCCGATTATTAATTACATAGAACCGGCGATCGTCAGTTCCTACAACCTTACCAATTTTGTCGTAACAATTAAGACGAAGATTTTGCACAATCTTAATAGAGGGAATTAAGAGATCAGTGTTCTACTTATAACTAATATAACAACAATGGCTAATGAAATTGAGTTCTTTGTTCCTTCAAAAAGACAGTGAATTGAGAAACCAAGTAATCAGATATCATGAAACCACAAATTTCCAAATGCCCTGCTGTGAAAATGTTACGGTAAACTCAGAAAACACGACATGTAATGAACTCGAGCAATTGTCATAATATAGTCTCCGCCTTGACACCACAAATACGAGATTATCACTTATTGGCAAGCTGATCCTAGAGCTACCATTATGTTTGAAACCAAAGTAAACCCATCACAAAGTAAAGAACAATTCAACTTGAATGCAGGTCAAAACAATGACAAAGCACATCCTTTAATTCAGCAAACGGAAAATACATTACCACATCCAAGACAAAAACATAACATAGAATTAAACATGCTAGTAATAGGCCAAGATGGCACTACCAAGTTGCAATTTTTCCTCATAAGTTCAACTCTCAATACACTAAACGGAGCAATTATCAGCATCAAGCAGATAAACATCACACAAAAAGCATTAAACATCAACAATCAAATGAAGCTACTGAAATCTAGCAAATGAGCACATAAGTACAAGATATAAACAACAATTTAGAAAATGAGGAGCATCGAATGAATACTCACAAGGGCAAGTCTCATATTGGCAAAACTGAGACAATATAGCATCATCTCCATTATTATCCGAAGCCGAATCGATATCCCTACATCTCTTGCAACCTTTGAGCACCTTTTTGAGGTGCTTGTACTCAACGTGACAACACTTCTCCAAAAACCTCTCTTGATTGGTCCACAGATACTCCGAAAACGTTTTCCCCAAACTTCATCCTGATAGTCGCCCTAATTCACCGCATTTCTTCCTTCACCTACCAAATATTCGGTAATAAAACTAAAAATTGGCGATGCAGAGAAATCGTAATCAGATTGCATCGACATTAATGAGCATTATTAAGGTTTGGATGGAGTAGAAGAGAGAGAATGGAAAAGAAGAGAGAAGAAGAAGAAAGAGAGTGGAGATTAACATCGGTCGGCGATGGAAGCGGGGAAGAGAAGCCAGCGGTGGATGAGAGAAAGCGAGGATTAGAGAAGTTGAGAAAAGTGGTGGCCGGACAACAGCAACGAGGCAGCGGCGGCGTGGGTCAGCGACGGAGGTGGGGATGGGAGAATCCTAGAGTGCAGCCACGAATGAGAGGAGGTGGGGATGAGACAACACGAGGGAAGCGGTGGCCCAGCGGCGGCGGCGAGCCAGCAGCGGCGACGGCAGCGACGGAGGGGCAGGCAGCGTGGGTTGGGTGAGAAGAAGAGATATCTAGGGCTTTGAATTGGAATTTAATTTCCACACTATGTAGATGTAATTTGTGACTTAGTTAGATTCTCCCAAATTTACCAAGGGTAAATTTTATAAAAAGCGTTGAAAGACAACGCCCCCGAAAGCATTGCAAAAAGCGTTGTTTATCAGAGCAAAAAATGCGCTGAAAGACAACGCCCCTAGAAAGCGTTACAGAAAAGCGTTGTCTATCAGCGCAAAAGTGCATTGAAAGACAACCCTTTATCAAAAGCGTTGTCTTTCTACGAACTTGTGTTGTCTTTTAGCTCAATCCAACACAGAAAGACAACGCTTTTTGTAAAAAAAGGTTGTAAATTTCATAAAGACAACAGAAAATGTTGTCTTTCCTGTGTTGTCTTTCTGTATATTTCCTATAGTGAGATGGTGAAAAAGAATCGGGTAAACTAATAAGGATACTGATGACTACAAGAAGCTACTAAAAGAGACCTCGCCAAAGCAGAATGCAGCGAGACAGGAAGCTACCTGAGAGACCATGCCGAAAGCATACTGCAGGAGCAGCATGCTACAAAAGCCTCAAGCCACCTGAAGGAGCAAGCAAGAGAAGAGGAGGAAGCTACAAAGTTGGCATGGGAAGAAAGTTAAAAGTTACCGGTAGAGAGAAGAGAAGAGGAGACAATGAGAAGAAGACACGTGGAAAGTGAAAAACTGGAATGTGTTAGGAGTGCAGTGCATTTATAGATTAGGGAACCTACTTACCTTCAACGGGTAGATTTCCTAATCTATAAATAAAAAGAAGACTGATGAAATGAAGAGAGCGTGCAAGAGAGAGAAGATAGCGAGCACAACAAAATATATACAAGCTCGTAGAGAGAAGCGCAAAAAGAAGAGAGAAGAGCTCAACAGAGAAGGCTCATAAACAAGAAAGCGCAGAAAGAGGGGGAAGACAAAATAGAAGAAAAGAGAGTGTTTAGAAAAGCAGAAGAAAAGAAAAGCTCAAACACTCCACACCTCAAGAGACGCATGCTTAGTCAGTTAGTCCAACAGCAAGCTTCAGCAAATCAATCTAAAAATGAAGGCCAAGCTTGCTGCACCCAGTTGTAGAAGAAAAAGACAAAGTCCTTCTAAAGGACTGTCTTGGAGTACTCAGTGCGAGGAGTAGAGTCCTGCTGAGTTTTCCACTTTCTAGGAGAAAGTGAGGACCCTGGGTGGGTAGAATAGGATCCTATGTGGGTCAGTGGGAAATTAGGCAGACAGCTGTGTGAAGGTTTGCTACTTACTTGTTAAGTCAGGGTTGTAATAGATAGGTTTATGTAAAGCAACTAGCTTAACAAAGGTTCCCTCTTGAGAAGAGACAGAGAGGACGTAGAAGAATTACTCCACCTTCGAACCTCTATATATTCATGCGTCTATGTGTGCTTATTGCATAACATGCATACTCTATGATAGAGCTGCATATCTTCTATACTTGGCTCTGGAATGAGAGAAAAACTTCCGCAACCACTCTGATCAGTAACCCCCCAAAAGGTTACTGATCCTAGAATTGAGCCAATGGGAGAAGAAAAGTTTGAAAATATAGTAGGCTTATTCACCCCCCCTCCCTTCTAAGCCTACTACCAGCTTATTTGTGACCAACAAGTGGTATCGGAGCAGATGGATTATTCATCCAAAGCTCACTGATCAATCTGATACCAACAAGTGGTATCAGAGCAGATGGATGAACAAAAGATCTAAGGGATTTATCCAGATCCCATCTGTGAAGAATCTCTCTCTAGAAAATCTCTCTCTCTCTCTCTCTCTCTCTCTCTCTATCTCTCCCTCATATCAAAGATCCAGTCACTGCCTTTGTTAAAAGGATATGATTGATGTGAAAGACAACACGTAGCTATGAAGGACATAGAAAATCAAGCTGTATTGTGAAGAAAAAGCTGTTCAGAAGAAGGAAGCAGGTGAACAAGCAAGCTACTCGAAGAAAGGGCTGCGGAACAAAAAGAGTGCATGTATATATAGGGATGAAATACTCCCTGTTGCAGTTTGGATCTTTAAAGATTTCATTAACTACTCCGCCTGTTTCCAAGGCTGATGTTGACAGTTTCCACAGCTTTAAATCTTATCTTCTGATTTGATCTTTAAAGATCTCATTTGATATGTTTAAGTGTAGCAGCTTCCCAACATTTAATGCGCTGATCTTTAAATAATTTGATATTTTCTATGTGCGCATTTAATGCGTCGTGTTGCAGGTTTTTTCCTTAAGTCAGATTGCTTGATTCAAAACAAATGTCTCTAGTGATAACATAACATGTTTCTTATAGAAGTGACTCTTCCTTGGACATGATTGTTGCAATTCGTTTTTCTTGTAGTGACTTTGTCGGCTGCTTTAACTGCTTCAGGTAGCTGCTTCAGCTTACTGAAGTGACCTTGTTGCTTGTTAGAGTGACCTTTAATTCTATAATGAAGCGTCCTTTAAATCTTGCTGGAGTGACCTCTGAGTACTTCCAATAAATAACTTTTTTAAGCCTAAGTACAATGTTACTCCTATTAAGAAGCTTACAATAGAAAAATTGGTGTCTCATCAAAACTAGAAAGGTTTCTTCAACGTAGAGTACAACAAGCTCTTGATCAGGTTTAAACCGAAGGTAGCTGATTTGCTGCTTTAGATAGAGTGACTGAACTTTGGTTCAATAGTTTGTCTAGTTGAACTCGATCTTCTATTTATAAATGGGAAATTTGCCCGTTAAAGTGTAACAGGTTCCCTGCATTAAGTGTAACGATTCTGAGGTACATGTTTGTCGATCTTCATAGTACATTACATTTAATGCGTTTCATAAGACTTGTCCTTGTGCCTTGCTTTATGTCTTCATTTGATTGGCTCAAATCCTGATTGTCCCTACTGGTAACATAACAAGTTCTGATTTTGAGGCGATCCTCTCTTCTACAAGGTTATTGTCACTTCCTTTTGTCGAGTTATGCTTGATAGTGACCTTTAAGGAAATGTTTTGCGACCTTTGCTCTTTGCAGCGACATTTGATGCTTGCTGGAGCGACCTTGCAGAAATAACATTTACAATTTAAACTAAGTACAAGGTTGCTCCTAGCCCTAGCAAGCCTAAAGTTTATGTCTCATCAAAACTAAACAATTCCTAATAAAATTGCATAGCATATGTTTATTTATAATTTCATTTTGAATAATTTATTATTGATAATCTCTATGGTAATCTTTAAGTTTTATCAAGAAGAAATGATCTAATGTTTCTTTATGTATAAGATAATAGACATATCATCCCTTGTTTTATCTTATTTATCTTTTTTTTTTTTTGAGTTTCTATACAATAAATACAATACTAAATGTCATAAACAAGATGTCTTAAATCAAATGTTTCTTTATTTTTATTAATAAATGCAAAATGAAAATTATTAATGATTTCTTAAGATGGAAATATTTAATAGGTTGGAAATTTATTTCAGTTATTTTTTACAGGATATTATGCATTTATATAGATATAGATATCATAAAATTTATATACTTAAAAAACAACATGAATGTAATATTATAACAACATACAAGTTTAAAAGGTATTACATGTCTGTAATACATTTCAAAATGTTAAACTAGCATAATATAAAAGTTAAGCGAACATAGTAGAAATATTAGGCAAACATAACAGAAGGTCAAGAGTACATAGACTAGGGCATGGGGACGAACTTGGGTTCGAACGCGTAAAACGCATGTGAGGGCTTGAAAGCACCTCTAGATTGAATTGAACCAGTTTCATGTGTGGGTGTATATAAATACTTGTGCTTGTTTTTATATATTTTTACTACTGTATTTAAGATGGTTCTAATCCAACACAATAAAATATGCCTAGAAGCTTCTCACACTAGTCTCATTTATGACTCACCTTGATTATGTTGTGCCTCGATTTAAAAGGCTGAATCCAGTGTCATCCCTGAACTGATCTCAGAAGCTCATAATGAGAATATACTATAATGTATTAAAGAGAAAAATAATGTAAATAATTAATGTTGTACTAAGATTTATTTACAGAAACTTAAAAAAACATATATATAATTATATTCTATCGATCATCTTCATTAGTAGTCTTTGGTGTATATTGTTGTACAATTAAGACAGAACCACTAAGATCAAAATCAGAAGAAGCTAAAAAATCCCCTACTTTACCAAGCTCAGGGCATTCTTCCCAATCACTCATACCAGTTGTCAATGTTGTGTGCCCTTTGCTTCCTTTTCCAACTATGAACATTGAATACATCTCTGATATGTCACGCAGAGCACCCGCTGTCTCTTCACCATTCTCAACATGCCTCATCACGTATCCTGCTTGACCTGATGTTACGAACCTAATGTGTACACACACAACACTCACTCGGTCAAATGAATGAATGAATGAACGAATAATAATAAATAACATGTTATCAGGTAGAAGCATGAGACTTACCTATTGAAGTAGTCTGTCAATGCCCTATTATCTGCATCAGCTTCTGATTGTTGGTTTGTTATCGACACCAATGCCTCATCATCCTTCCTATCAACATCAATCCCCATAGGTTCCCTTTGCTTTGATTTATGGAGGAACCTGATCACTGTAAGGTTTATGTGATGGTGCATCCCAAGACGTTTACTAAGCCCCAATGCTTCACGATCGTCTGGTCCACCAAAAAACAACATTACTATGTGCTGCAATGATCCAGAAATAGATGTGTGAGATGTCCCTACAGTGAGACCACGGTCCACGAGGATGGCAACAGAGCATTTAGCATGACGAAGAACTTTTTGATTTGTACTCCTAATCCCTTCCTTCCCACTTTCCAGTTTCCCATCAATCCTTTGGTGTTTGTGGAATGGTAGAATGATGATGGATGCCCTTGCATCCTCTGCAAACTCACATACATCAACATACATGCTTGTATATGGAGCTACAACTTTCACTTGATGAATTATCACCCCTGTCTCTACAGCAAATATATCTACTGCTTCATTGATTTCCACCACATCATTACCGCCATAATTATCATCATCACTAAGTTCATCTTCTTCCTTTTGATGGTACAATAATGTCGTTCTACTTTTCTCTGGAAGCTCGATTAGGTGAATCAAGTAAGGCATTATGGCAACATCTTCAGACCCCTTACAACTAGCAATCAGTCCTATCATTGTCGCCACGGGGCGAGGACTATGTACACAAGCTACCACCTTTAATTCACTCTCTGGAATTTGAAATTCAAAAGTTATATGCTTATAACCTAGGATATAACTTTCGCTTCTTACCACGAAAGCTATTATAGGTCCCCAAATCAAAGAGTTGATCACAACTGCTGCCATCATTAAATTGTAGAATACTTGGCTAGACATAACCTGCATCACATAATTGAACATTCTATAATAAATTATTTTGTAAAACCGTTTAGTGAATTTGTTTAACAAATGAATAAAAGAGAACTTACGGTATCCTCCACGCCAATTGTGAGAGCAAGCAAATCCACATGGCCTTTCAAGTTCATCAAGAAAGCAAGAAGTACCCCTTCATTCAGTGGAATTCTTAGTTGAAAGCAAGCAGCAAGTGTCCCAGTTACTTTTCCCCCAATGCTCAATAAGATAACGATTGCAACTATTGCAAAGTTACTTAAACTATTTATATGAGTAAGGTCTGCCTTGAATCCACTGTAGCCAAAATAGATAGGAAGTACAAAGTTGTGGACTGAATATGAGAGTTTGATCAAGAGAGTTCGACCCGCTTTACCTCCTCTAGGAAACATCATACCAACAATGAAACAAGATATTATGCTACTAAATCCCATTGTTTCAAGAGATGTGGCAGCAACAAATAAGATTGCTAAAAGAATGAAAATTTCAGTGTTTTTAAGGTACTTTTGATTTCTCTGCCTCCTGTTTAGCCAGTTCGCCACATTTCTGTTGATTAAAATGACAGCAACGGTGACGAGGCAATATATAATCCCCAACAAAACCCAACTTGAGAAGGCATTTCCATGCTTGTTTCTTGAAACTATAATCAACAGAATTACAGCATAGGTATCGGCTATTAATGAGGAAGATATGGCCAACCTCCCAACATCAGTATTTGCGAACTTAAGATCATGCGCCAAGCGAGTCACAAAAGGAGAGGCTGTGTTGGATAAGATTATTGCTAGTGTTAAAGTCATTCTGAATCCAGAACCATGGGCTCCCGTCTCTTCATATATAAAAGTGGTCACAGCTACAGCAAATAACGTACATATCAAACTGCTTCCACAAGCAATGATGGCTGCTACACGGAAGTTGCGCCGCAGGTAAGAAAAATCTATCTCCAACCCGATCAAAAACATGATAATTATCCTCGAATATAAAGCCATGGTTTCATAATAGTCAGCCGAATTGTAAAAAAAGAATGTTCTTACACTCTCGATGTGTGATAAACCAGACGGCCCTAGCACGAATCCTGCCTGAATTAACAAAGACATAACAATGTTAGAACTATAAACTTACAGAGTTAAACTGATAGAGTTAAGATGATTCACATAATTGCAATGATACTTCAATCACAGAGGCCACGACAAACAACCGCCACAACGAGTAGTTGCAATTACTAGGTTCTTCGATAAATCAAATCAAACTATGTTCATAAGAATATAAAGAACGTAAACTAAACTTGCGAAGCTCATGAACCAAGCCCGTGACATAGACAAATAGTGAAATAATAATAAAAGCCCAACTAAACTCAATTAAATAACTAATTAACAAACATGATCTGTCAAACGTCAATGATCTGTCTTTTTCTTCCTTTTATAAACTCGTCCCCATTTCACATCCGTATCCATTACTCCACCCGATGAGGCAGCGTTGTCCACAAGGCTGATGTCTGGAAACTGCTCCACAAAATCTGCCTTAGATATTCACGTGCTCTCTCCGAACTCAACCCCTGCCACCGCACTAGGACCTGCGCATCGCCCCCCTCTGGAAGCACACAATAATCAAGAACTGCAGCCATGAATAGAGGATCCACTTGCAGCAACTCTTTGGGCAAAATGAGCTCAGCAGTGGCCAAGCCAATGGCTGGTTTGAACAGTGAAACGTGAAAGACTGGGTGTATCCCGGAGAGCTCGGAAAGCTGCAAACAATAAGCCACAGGACCTGTACTAGTAAAAGGCCCAAAGAAACGTTGTGTAAACTTCGCATTTCGATCTGCAAATAACGTTCGCTGCAGCAGTGTCAGAACTTCAAGAAAACACGTTCCTTAACCAGAAATTCCAGTGGCCTACGATGTTTACTGGCCTCCTTTATCATCCGATGTTGTGCTAACTCCAAATGGACACATAAATCCCGTAAGATAGCGTCTCCTTCAGAAGAGAATCCGTCACTGCCTGAATGCGGACATTCCCTGGCAGAAAAGGTACCAGCAAAGCTCGGGCAGCTGTATACTACCTCGAACGGTGTGGTGCCCATGCTTTATTGGAACTCCGTATTATAATAAAATTCCACCCATGGCAACTATGAACCCCATCCTTTCGGTCGTTCGGAGGTGAAGCAAGGCAAATATGTCTCAATGCAACGATTAAGCACCTCCAAATGGCCATCCGTCTATGGATGGTAATCAGAGCTCATTTTAAGTGTATAGCAGCTTGTTTAAATATTTTTTTCCAAAACAAACTCAAGAAAATCGAGTCTCGGTCCGATATGATTGAACTCGGTATGTCGTACAAGCAAACCACATCCTTAACAAACACGTCAGCAACCGTCGTTGTGGTAAACGGGTGCCGAAGCCCCAAGAAACGGCCATACTTCTAGAAACAATTGATCATCACAAAAATGCAGCCAAACCCTCCTGAACGGAGCAGCCCTGTTATGAAATCCATGTTAATATCTTCCTACACCCGGGAGGGAATCAGTAATGGATTTAGAAGATCGGCTTGAGACTTGGTCTCGTATTTATTTCACCTGCATATGTTACAAGCCGCAATGAAATTCGTGATAGAGCACATCATACCCGGCCAATAAAGATTTCCTACGAGCCGGCAGTATGTACAGAACGCGCCCGAATGTCCCCCCGTTGGAATGGCATGATACTCAGTAAGCAATCATACGACCCAAGGTGAATTTCGAGGAATGACCAATCTCTCTATGTTATACAAGATGTCGTGAACCACCGTGTATTGTGCCAGCCGGGTAAACCACGAGAAAGATCCTCCAGAACGTGACCTAACAACAGGTCTGCTCGCACTGCCTCTCGCAAGCAACCTAACTCTAACCACTGTGGGAGCGAGATGGTGGTAAGTTGTCCCTCTTCATCTTACTACGATAAGGCATCAGCGGCCCAATTTTTCGGGCCCTCATTGTACACAATATCAAAATCGAACCCCAATGTTGTTGTGCCGAAGTAGTGAGTATCTGACCCAACAACTGCTTCAAACTTTGTTGATCTGTCTTGACTTCGAATCAGCGGCCCAACAAGTATGCCCACCAATGCTATAAAGAAAGGATCAGTGCCATTAGTTCTTTCTTATACGCCGATTTGGATAAAGCTTGATCGGTCGATTGCTTGCTGAAATATGCCACTGGGTGCCTATATTGCATCAATACGGCCCTAATTCCCTAGCCTTAGGAATCACATTCCACCAAAACTGGAATTGCAAAGTCCGGCATCCTCAACACCGGAGTTGTCATAAGTGCAGTTTTAAGCTCTCAAAAGATAGCATCGACATCAGACGTCCAGCTTCATTTCCCCAGCCGATCCTTCTTAAGCAGTTTGGTAAGTGGACCGGTGGTGGACCCATAATTTCTGATAAATCGATAATAATAACCGGTGAGGCCTAAGAAGCCAAGCAAGGCGCGGGAAGATGTCAGAACAGGCCATTTCAGAACCACTCTAATTTTTCCCAGGTCCATTTGTACCTCTTTAGTTGACACTAGATGCCCCAAATAATCCACATCCGAATCACCAAAAGCACATTTTTTTGGGTTAATGTATTGAGAATGTGTGTGTAGTGTTTGGAAGACCTGACGGAGATACCGAATAGTGGTCGCCCAAGTTGGACTATGAACAAGAATATCGTCAAATAAAACCAGTACGACCTTCCTCAAGAATGACCGAAATACGTCATTCATCAGATCTTGAAATGTAGTGGGCGTGTTAGTAAAAACGAAAGGCATGACTAAGAATTCATAGTAGCCAGAGTGCGTACTAAATGTTGTCTTAGGCACATCCTCTGGGTGTACCAGAATATGATGATAACTGGCCCGAAGATCAATCTTATTCAACCATCAAGGCCCATTTAACTCTTCAAATAATTCCTTTATGATTGGAATAGGATATTTTTCGGGCACCATCACTTTTTTAGGGCTTGGTAATCAACACAAAACCTCCACGATCCATCATTCTTTCAAACAAACAATACGAGGCTAAGGACTTGTATTCGGTTGAACTATCACAGCCCTAAGCAATTTCGTTACTAGTTTCTCCATCTCATCCTTTTGCATGTGATTATATCTGTAGGGTCGAACGGAGACCGGTACAGTACCTGATTGCAGCGAAATTCGGTGGTCACATGACCAGATGGGTGGTAACCCTGTTGGGGCTTGGGTTATCGTCGGATATGCTGTAAGGATTGCATCAATGTCTCACTGCTGGTCAGCCGAAAGAACCTCAACCCCCGATGCTATTTCGGGGCCCACTGCCCCCCTCCATGGCCCACACCAACCACGCTTGTGAATCACTTTTCGGTGAACTAAATTCACTCAAAGGGCACCTCCTACTGGTGAGTGATAGATCCCTCCATAAATAGACCGTGTTTCTTCCCTTTTTAAACTTCATAGTGAGATCCGCCCAATTTTTTGGTAACATCCCCTAGCTGAGCCAACCATGAAATTCCAGAATAACATCCACTCTACTAATCGGAAATATATTACAATCGATATAAAATGTGCAACAATCCAAAGAAAATGACATCCTTACAAATACACGTCGTTCTCACTCGTGAGCCGTCACCCAACACCACCAGAAGCTCAGGGGTCGTGTCGGTCCGGAGGTGCAGCCGTCGTGCCATGTCAGGCAATATGAAACAATGGCTCACCCCACTATCAATCATAGTAAGAAGTCGCCGGTCTCTTACTCGGTCGAAAAGTTTAAGTGTTTGGGTCTTGTTGAATCCGTTGGAAGAGAGTTTAGACAAATCCAATTGTTGTAATTTGCTAGTCTCTCCCTGGACTAGTGTTACTTCATCCGACCAGAGTAGGTCCACTTGTTTTGTTTCTCTCTTTGGTACATTCCCCCGATCATCCGCTTTGATGTATACACTGTAGAACTTTCCCGAACATTCATGGAGGGGACAATATTGTTTCCCGTCATGGTAGCACTTTCATTTTTCATGGTATTTACGAGCCTCCTTGACCGTGAGGTTCCGTATATTCTTGTTCGTCCGAGTTGTCGAACATGCGCTGGACACCAAGGGTTTTATCTAAGTTGCAGCGGAATTCACGGGTCCAGAGTGCTCTTGCGATGATAGGGCCGAGCTTCCCCATAAGGTGGTTGGCAAGTGAAAGAATCCCATGGAAGAGGATTGAAACATGTTGTATGTGGTATTGGGCCGTGGTGCTCGCACAATTCATCGAGCAGCCCCGATTGCAGCAAATACATCAATCAATTCAGAGATCGGTATTTGATCTCGGATAGAAGGTTACAGCCCACTTTAAAACATCCCAAGGTACTGCTCGGATGAAAGGGAAGGCAGTTGAGTGATTCGTTCCTCGAGCAGCGTTACATAATCCTCTATATTTCCCGTTTGGCACATCACAGGCATAGCTTTGTAAGCGTTGATTGCGGAGCTGTCCCATAACCGTTCAATTAGTTCATGGGAAATGTGAACCCAAATAATGGAGGTTGATCGGTGAAAGTATCCATTGGGCCTAGAACATGGCTTTTCTAGTCATGACAATCAGTGTTAGTTGTATGCAATCCTCGACCAACGAACGATGAACCAGGAAATTTTGTTCGGCTTATACAAACCACGTGACCAAATCAAATCCGTCAAACACCAGTAGATCTATCTGTGGCATATTGACTCCTTCCGTGGTGATCGCTGATCACGTTGTCGTCCCCGGACGACGCTATCGTGGGTCGGTTGTATGGTTCAGGCCCCAATTGCCATGGCGATGATGGACACTAACTGCGTGTCATACTTCCCTACGTTTTGGTCCAGGCCCACTAGGGCATCTTCCACGACAGAAACCCTGGCTGTTAGATCCTCAATAATCTTCTCCATCTTAGTTGTGCTTTGTGTATGTGGCATGAACAAGATCCGGCAAGTCAGACGAAATTGATTGAGTTAAGATGATTCATACAATTGCAATGATTCTTTCCTCACAGAGGCCACGACAAACAGCCGGCACAACGAGTTGTTACTATTACTATGTTCTTCGATAAATCAAATCAAACAAAGTTCACAAGAATATAAAGAACATAAACTGAACTTGCGAAGCCCATGAACGAAGCCCGCGACACAGATAAATATTCAAATAATAATAAAAACCCAACTAAAAACAATTAAATAACTAATTAACGAACATGATCTCCCAAACATCAATGATATGCCTTCTTATTCCTTTTATAAACTCATCCCCATTTCGCATCCGTATCATAAACACACAACCTATAGTCTCTTCCAGATGAAGCAATTCAAGCAAATGAATGGATCAATGATGGAAGGCAACAAAATTTAGCTAAAACAACACATATCTAAACAAGTTAGCAGCTTAGTATATAGCTTTCCATGCTAAGACACTGTCTTCTTGTATACAAAGCCATTGTATCATTTCATCTCCACCGAACATGCTAGTGTGCCGACATTACACAAGCTAGATTGGATTGCTTGAATCGAGATTATTATATACAGTGTAACGAACACCTTTAAGTAGTAGCTAATATAGAGTTTCTCAATTCAAACACGAATACATTCAACTTTACATTCCCTAGAGTAACTAGCATCTCACTTAAACAAACATCATGCAAGTGAATCACTACTTCAAGAAGATGAGCATTTATGGTAATGCAAAGAGAATTTCCCAGATTGTCTTTATCAAATCAAATCAACATAGCCAGAGCAAATGTATGTATATCCAGATTCATCAAATAGGTTTTAGAATTTCATCCATCTCAGAACAATACAAAGGATTAATTAACAAAAAAGATGAAGATATAATTATGTGTGTTTGATGACATACTTACGAGAATTTGGGCGAGGGGTGCTGGTTGGCCCAAGGGTTTGAGCAAAAGTTGGAAGAAATGCGAGATGACAAGCAAGCAAGAAACCTGCGTCCCCATCGTGAGAACGGGGTTGAAAAATTCTCCCTTGCCAAAGCAATCCACCCCATCCTCCATTTTTCCCCAAATTAAAGAAATAATTGATCCAAGAGACTTTACAAAAAGCTGCGATCAAATCTCTACAACACTTTTTGTACCTGGCTATATTTAGCTCATTATTATGGTTGTGGAAGAAAAAGAGAAAGGAGTATGGAAATGGAAGCTTTACGCTAATTTGTATGCTTTATTTAGTGATGGAAGCCCATTTTAAACGGATTAACAAACCAACTCTCATCATTTTAAACTTCTTCTTCTTTGCATTATACCATCTCTTTTCTTTCATCATATTTTAATCTTTATCGAGATTTATTTTTCAATTTGAGTTTTATTGAGATTCAATGAACACGTGTCAAAGTTAGGTTAATTCTACATTTATTATCTTTTTAAAAGTGTGTTTTCACCATTATTATCTCATACAAACTGTCGTCTGCCTCGTAGATATTTTTCGTGAGATAAATTCTTATTACTCATTATTTGAATCAATTTTCACAAAATTTTGTATAAATTTTTTAGTACACATTTTGGATTGTCTCGTCTCAAATAAAAGAAAAAGCCCGTGAAATAATCTCACATGAAACCAAATAATTAGTACATCTCTCTCATATTTTAAAATTTGATGGACGTTATATATGAAACCGCTACTTGTTATTATTTATGGAGCAACAACTAAATCTTTTATATGAAAAACTCATATTATTTTTCTTTTCATCTGGTGTATTGGAAAGAATTGGTTTAAATATGACATTATATTTACGAATTGCTACTATTATTGGTGTCAATGATGAAATTTATTATTTAATTTTCAATAGGACATTCCTACATTTATTTCAAAAAAAACAGAAAGGTTAGTTTTACCCAAATGTGCTATGTATGGTAGATCTGTTGATCATTGGAGCCCATGGCTTATGTTTGCTTAGTAAGCTTGAGCGCATCTCTCTCATTTTCATGCAGGTCATCTTCGTGGTCTAAATGAAGAGCATATGACCCTCTTTAGATCGTTCTATAATATTCCAGTGGTTGTCGCAAGCAGGGGCGGACCCACTCTAGGCCAAGGGGGCACAGGGCCCCCTGGAATTTTGGAAAAGAACTAAGGGTATTTATGTAATTTTCAAATTTTTTATTTTAAAAAAATAGAAAACATGTAATAAGACATAAACAAACGGTATCTTTTATAGGTGCAAATTTATTATTCTTATTCTTTATGTCAATCAAGGTAGAAATTCTCTCTCTTTCTATCTTTCTCACTATCTTATCCATCTAATTTTAGGTAAATATTGTGTTATCTTATTTCTTTACTCTATATTTTTTTATTATTGTTGATTTATTGTTATCAATGAAGATACTATTATAATCGATTTTAAAATACGTAAAATAAAAGGGACATGTTGCAATTCATGTTTTAAGTGATTTATTTTTGGGTTAATTGCAAAAAGAATCACAAACTCTATTCAATTTGAAAGTTTAACCAACTTTTTGAATATTATAAAATAAAACATGAACTTTCATATTTTTGATAATTTTAACCTACAAATAGATTTCAGCTATTTTTATTCTTGACAATAACTTCCACCATTTCAAAACAACTATCACTTTGTACATTAAGTCATTGTTTTTTGAAATTGTGATAGTTATTTTCAAAATGAACATAATCAAATTTTGTTTGCCAGTTAAAATTGCAAAAAATATGAAAATTTATGTTGTATTTGCTAATATTCAAAAAGTTGTTTAAAATTACAAATTGAGTAAAAATTTTGATTTTTTTCTTTGCAATTAACCTTTTATTTTCTTACATTAATGTTAAATTGAGATGTAATTAAGTTATTAAATTTTTTATTGTAATTTATTGTTATTAGGATGAGTCTCATGTGAGACCATTTCATAGATTTAATTATTTGAGATGGATCAACTCACAACTTACACTTCACAATTCACATATAAATTTATGAAAATAAATTTTATTTGTAGGTATAAAGATTTTTCTCAGTATAACAATTAACAGTCTATGAATTCGTCTCATATAAGTTTTGGTATATTTCTATTAAGTTTGATACAGGCCCCCTGAATACAAATCCTGGGTTCGTCACTGGTCGCAAGGAATGACGTCATCGCTCCTGCAAAAGTGATAACAATCAAAGCCGTAGGTGCATATTCAAATAAAGGGGGTCCAAAAAAAGGAAGTGAGTCCAGCAGGGCCTCGCCTTGATCTCCGTCAAAAACTATCCAAAAACGACGATTGTTTGTGGAAGTTTCTACAGAAGGACCCCTTGGTTCTAGCAAACGGCCTAATGCAGCCCCGGGTTTGGACTGCCGGGAACCATATATAGCATTGGGGAACGTATAATCCTTTTGCCACTGCAAGGGAAAAAGCAGAGATGAGGGGACCTCTAGGAGAAGCCAAAGCAGAGGTGGAACCTTTTCTGGTCCCCCATGAGCCGGGGCATGCTTGTGGGGGGGGGGGGGGCTAAAGGCCTGATAATTCCTGAAGCATCTGAAGAAATTGTATAAGGGCCTTCTAGCTTGTATATCTTATAGGTTTAACCAGTGATCTAAGAATCAGTTATTAAAGGCAAGTGTTTTTGATCACCTTTGACGCTAGATGACCAAAGGCAAGTGTTTGAAAGAGTTATTAGGTCGTAAGCACAAAATAGAGTAAGTCTCTTGTGAATCAGGTGCATGGATCTTAGATCCATGCACCCGGGTCGGATCCGGGTCGGGGGGACCGCACCCTCTTTTTTTTTTTTTTTTTTTTTTTCGCTCATGATTTTTGAAAAAAATCACATACCAATATTATATGTTAGACATACCTTTACGTTATGTTAGACATACCTTTAAGCTATGTTAAACATACCAGTTATGCCCAGATTCCATGCCTTGTCTTTTTTTGGCTTGATTTTTGAATTTTGGCACATACCACTACGTTATGTTAAGCATACCTTTACGTTGTGTTAGACATACCTTTATGTATACTTAAACATACCTTTGTATATGTTAGACATACCTTTATATATAGTTAAGCATACCTTTATATATGTTAGACATACCTTTGTATATAGTTAGACCTACCTACACATGGTTGGTCTAACTATACACAAAGGTTGGTTTAACTATACACAAAGGTTGGTCTATTTGAGCGAATTCTGGATGAGCTTCAGGCCAAGTCTCCAGCGCGTGGGAGCGCGTGCATGCGCGTTTTAGGCGCGTTTTGGGCGCGTTTTGCGCGCGTGAACGGGTCGGGTCAGGTGCATGGATCTTAGATCCATGCACCTGACTCATAAAAGTTTTTGCCCACAAAATAATATTTCTTTTTCACTTTTTTAGTAAACACAATTTTTCTTATACTAATGTATTACATGCTTCTATAAAATTATTGTTATTTAATTAGATATAAATAGAAAATTAATGAATTGGAAAATAAAGTATATCTTTATATATATAAAAACACAATGGTTTCTAAAAAAAAATAAGGCCAACATTTTCCCACCCAAAACACATTTCCAAAATTGGAAATGTTTTTTTATTTAATAAATAGATAAATAAATAAATATCATAATTCAATATCTATATAGATAAGGATAGTTGATGGTAAACCCAATTTTTTAACATATTTAGATTCCAATTTGTGAATTTATTAAATCGGTAAGTCAGACTTATCAATTTGTGACTTTTATAATACATAATATATATATATATATATATATATATATATCATTATAAATATCATACATATCATTTTTTTAGAAACCTCTATATATATATATATATCATTTTTTCAAAAAAATATGTACTACAAAGCAATAATTCATCTTTTATTTTACAGTTATATCTTGAAAGATAACTGTATTTCAATAATTATTTTGACATATGCACACGTAAATAAATTGATGAATTAGACAATTTTATAGACATATATATATATAAACATTTTGATATATGAACTAATTTATAAAACTAATTATTATATACAATGATGAAAACTATATATTTAGATTTCGTACCATAAATATATTTAGAATTTGAAAACTAATGATTTGGTATCATCCCTATAATTATGCACTAATTTTTAAAATTTAAATATTATTAAATGATGTATTTATCATATAAATAATAAAAACAATGATTTTATTCGATGATAATATATTGATTTAATATTCGTATAAATAATATATATATATTATATTTCTTGCCATTGTAAAATGATATAATATATATATATATATACAGTACAAGAATTTCGCACATAGACAACGGTTAAAAATCGTTGTCGTAGGCCTGAAAGCAGCATTGTCGTAGCCATGGTTGTCGTAGGGGGTCAGCAAATTTCGCTCATAGACAACGATTTTTAACCGTTGTCTTAGATACCTACCACAACTGTTGGGACACTCATAGACAATGGTTTTTCACCGTTGTCATAGGTATGTTGCTCTAAAGAAGCGTTGTCTTCTCTATTTACGACAACGCTTTGACAACGGTTTTAACCGTTGTCTTAGAAACCTTCGACAACGATTTTTAACCATTGTCCCACCGTTGTGGTCGATAGATTAGACAACGCTTTTACAACGGTGTTTGACCGTTGTCGTATATACCTATGACAACGGCAAAAAACCGTTGTCAAAGCGTTGTCATTGCTAAGAAAGACAACGCTTTGACAATGGTTTTTTGCCGTTGTCATAGGTATATAGACAACGGTTTTTAACCGTTGTCCTGCCGTTGTGGTAGATCAAATACACTACGCCTTTTGCTTTATTTTGACCGTTGTCGTAGATACTTATGACAACGGTTTTATACCGTTGTTGTAGGTTAATTTTACCGTTGTTGTAGACCCTTACGACAACAGTTTAGAAACTATTATCGTAATTTATTTCAGCGTTGTCTTTTACAAGTTATATTTATTAAAATCTAATAAAAATTCAAATATATAGAATAAGACATTCAACTCAAAATAGTCATACCAAATTCATCTAATACTTCATACAACAAATATTCATCATCTAAGAATTCATAACAAAAATTTAACGTCAAAATAGACAAGTTATCACCCACAAGTTTATCATAAGTTCATCAAAACAAGTAACGTACATTCCTCCCACAAAGAGATCCAATGACAAATGAGTATATGATTCAATCCTCTCATCAACTAAGTCTTCCATTACCTAATATTCATAAATATGCTCTTGAACACATTCCGCCCACTCCTTACGCACTTCATTGATATCCCCTTCAGTGTATTTCTCTTCAATGAACTGTTAAACAGAAAATATACATTATATGTACATTGAATGAATATTTTTCTAATAAAACGTTCAAGATTAACATATAAGAAATTTTATAATCTTACCAATGACTGCATCGAACTAATCTTCTCAAAGGGATCACTCTCAACTATTTGCTTCATGTATTTCATCACATAAAAACCACATTGGAATGCGTCAGGTTGTTTAGGAGCCTACATGTATTTGAATCCAATCATTATGGTTTTCCTTCAAAGCAACATGAGATAAAGTGATTACATACCTTTATTATTGTCCACGTAGGTTTCTTCCTTCCTTTGCTCGTTTTGACTGCACTAAACATCTTCAAGGCCCTTCAGAAGTGATATAAGTAGTATAATTTACAAACAATCGTGTATAAATTAAAGAACTGTATGAAAAGATAGATATGATAATAGTAACAAACATTACAAAACTTACAACTCCACAACTTGTTTCCAAACTCCATCATGAATACCACTATAAAGAGGGTCCAACATTCCAACTTCCTCCTTGTGAGAATCAATAACAGTAAGGATCCAATGAGCACTGCATATATACACACAAGCACAATTGTAATGTACGTATCTAATGTTAAAGCAAAATCAATGATCAAGTTAATCCAAATGATTTCAAATTCATATTTACCCCACATTACATGGAACTAACACAATCTGATCGATCAAGGTACCATCCAGTCCATTTGCCAAATCACGTGCTCTTTGTTCCATTGCATCATGAAGTGTTTTGTTATCCCTTTTCGTGTATGGAACATGACCAATATTCCATGGATCAACAAATTAAAATCTGTTCAGCCCACTTAAACTCCTAATCTTCTCATATAAGTGCATGTACATGAAAAAAAATTCACAATCCACATTTGATATAAAAAAACAATAAAATAAATGTCCACAAATTTCATATTTATTTACCATATGTAAACAGCAATACATGTGTAGGAGATTGGTTGCAATTGGCAAAAAGGCTCGACATCCTCAATGTATACATAAAGGGTACGCTCACTTCCAAACACACCTCTATCAAGTGGTATCATGATATTGCCTTTACCTTCAAGAGAATGTTGGAACCACCGGATCGCCGACTCTATGTAATTATCTAATTCGGGATCGAAAACATTATTGACATGCAGCGTAAAACGAATTATACCTTTTCACCTCAAAAGGCGAAGCCGAAACAGTTCTTAGGTCAGAACTTGCGAACGATCAACGAGCCTTGAACCTCACGACCTTCTGCGTATTCCTATCCCTCTCCTTTGGACGTCGTGTTGGCGACGATCTTCCAAAAGACACAGAAAACTCGCCTCCTTAGTTCTCTCAAGTGAATCTGTTTTTATTTGCATGAGATTGAGAAAATGTAATCTAGGAGGCGCTGATATTAGGGTTATTTATAGGCTACAACAGGGACCCTGAGGAGGAATTAGGTTGGGCCTCCTGATGGGCTTAGGCATCCCGTGTTCAGCCCGAACATCTCGCTTAAGCCCATCAATTATAACTCGGTCCACTAAAGAGTTATAATTGAACTACCGTCCTAATCCCATATTACAATATGGGCTCCTTTATTATATGTACATTTATTTCCCCGCGTTTAAGACATCGAATGTCCATAAATTAAATAAGTTACTAACAACTTAATTAATTTATATCTAATTCCAAGAGTAGTACCACTCATCTTTATTATCATGTCAGATTAAATCCACCTGTAGGGTTTACATGATAATCCTTATGAGCTCCTCAAGGGGACATCATCATCCTAAATAATTAGGACACAGATTCCTTCTATAATCAACAGCACACCATATAAACAGTGATATCTCCCAATTCACCGAGCCTATTGATTTATTAATAAATCTCACCCATTGGTAAATTAAAGAAACAAACACTGAGTACACATGCCTATTATTATATATGGATTAAGAAGATGTACATCCATAATAACAGAGGTCTTGTTCTTTTATTTATAGTCAGTATAAATCGAACAACCTCATTTGGTCTTGCTCAATACATACAAAATGTACTAGTGTAACTTTATAGTCAAGATAGACTAATACCAAATTACACTACAACCGTTCCAATGGTTTGTACAAATCCATCTTGGTTGTGAGCTATTATTTATAATCTATAAGGAACTGATAGCATGATCTTCTGTGTGACACCACACACCATGTTATCTACAGTGTAGACAAATCTGGACAACAGCAATAATATAAAATGCAAACATTTGATCATAATGAATCTCATATCATAAAGATGTTCATACAAAAGCTAGGCTTATAGTATACATCCTAACAGAGAAGCCTTGCAATAACAATATACCATGCGTAATGGTGTTGGAATGGTCGAGAAATCCATCATGGGCTTCTTTTCTGTCTTCCTTTTCTTTTTTTGGTTTCTAATGTAAATAATTAATAATAAATAATACAAACTCCAATTAAATAATGAATAATAAATAATACAAACTCCAATTAAATAATGAATAATGAATAATGAATAATACATATTAAATAATTAAAACGGTACCTCCTCTTGCAACTTCATAAGATGCATCGGCCATGCAACATGAGATCCAACTGCACCACCAATGCTCAAGCACTCGTGTGTTGGAATGGGCAAAGGAGCATTTTCATCCACTGCTTCATCTATCGAAACTCTCATGCAATTTTCAGGCATTTGCATTCCATGAATCAGCTCATTCGGCCCATTGACTTTCACAATCGTGCCGTAAGCAGCAATATTTGTGCCCGACTCCAAACTTAATGCGACAAGTTTTCCCTATAACAAACAGTTAACGTTAAATAATCACTATAAACAACCAGTTATAATTGGGTATGAACAACATATATTATTAATATGAAGTACCTGCAAATCAACAGTGTGTTCAACCAATTGCATATCATCCTTCTCAAAGTTGCAGACATCAGGTGGATAGTGTACTGGAGTGGGACTATTTGCATTTTCAGGTTGGACTTCATCAGTAAAACCAGGTTTACACTTCACAGAACAACTACCTTTCTCATCAGCATCAACACCAGGACCAATGAACTTGATCAGAGCAGCTTCCAATCTTGTAATGCGTTCATCTTGTTCAGCATTTTTCTTTCTTTCTTCATTCAACTCACGTTGTTGGAGGTCATACAGCCCATCTCTTTTTGATTTAATTCCTCAGGAGTTTTATAATAACTTCGCGATGTGATATGACCTCCAACACCTCTCAAGCGTCCATGATGTTCTTCAGAACCAAGTACTTCTTCAAGGATGGTGTTTTTGTTTCCCTCAAAACTCAAGCTTCCTTCTTTCTTCTTGGAAATAAATTCATACTAATATTTAAATATGAAAAAAGATTAATAATGAATTATTATATATGAACATAACATTTATAGCAAGTATATGTATGTGTAGAAAAAATATCTGAAAGTTGGCTTACAATCTTAGAAACTTTTTCTTTCAAGGCCTCTCCTTCACAATTACCGTCCTTAGTCTTTCGTGCTTCAACCCAAAGTGTAGCTTGATTGATTTCAGGATCTTCTGTTAAGATATGAGGCTGCATAAAAAACTATCAATTCATATTCAATTATGTGACATATATTCTTATTTGGCATACAATAATAACACAGATAAGAGTAACTTACATGAGTCTCTGCATATTGGGCATATCCCAATCGAGATAAACGATATGGATATACGTTCTTAGCTCTCCTTTCCTTATTCTCAGTCCTCAATTTCTAGAAAACAAATGGGAACATGAAACCTTAAAATACATAAGTTAGGCAACAAAAAAAAAAAAAAACAATATACCTTGAAGTCATCAGACAATCGGCTTATCACGAAAGAACTCCAATCTTGTGCCTCAATACATGGATATTGGGCAGGTGGTGTGTTCAAATCAGGCGTGCCTATCCTCTTATAAACAAACTCATTAATGAGTTTGGTCTTAAACTGACGCCACTTAAGATTAGCTGAGACAAGGCATCCCCCCTCCATTTTGGATCAACATTAAAGGACTACTATAAAATGCATGAAAGATCATATTAGAACTTATAATATAGGTATAAGAAACTAGTAAATCATATAATTACTTATATTTACTGACTCCCAGATTTGATCCTTGACCTCATTCGGAACATCTTTCCATGACTCATAAGTGATCTTCACTTTCTCCCTAGCTAATACTCCAATATAGCTTTGCATCTGACTTGCAACTGGTCCAATCGGCTGCCCCAAACGGTTGATCAACTCCACATCCTTTCTTACACCTTGAACCCTTTGTATCGACAGACAATGCATCACAGTCCGTCCTCTAAGGGATTTTGTAGATTGGCAACTTGATGTAGGTGTATCGCCATCAATCTCCTCATCAACAACTTTTTCCTTCTCATTCCCTTGCAACTTATCCAATAGTGCCTTTTTACGTCGTGTAGTCATTGTAGTAAGAAATCTGTAATCAAATAAAGAAACAATGAATAAAAAGTGGATGATCAAGACTTAAAGCAATTAGAATACAACACTAAAACGTTACAACTCAGCAGATAAAATAACAAACATAAACAAAAAGACATTTTATATGCAAGGTCAAAATATACTACTGTGATTTAATTGCTTGCATGATCAATCCATGTCCCTTCACAATCCACACGAACATATTGTGGTTTATTATCATATGTTACATCATCATCCTTGGTATGTAGATCTTTGGTAAAACAAGGGTGGTGAATTGTTGTTTCATCAAATTCTTCACCACTCGTGCTTTCAAAATACTCCCTTGTAGGTGTTGCAAGCACAACAGACCATTCATGGTCCATAAGGTCTTCTATATAGAAAAATTGCTTTGCTTGACTTGCCAAAATAAATGAATCATTTCTGAAACCAATTTTGTTAAGATTTACAAGTGTGAATCCAAGATCATCTATTAAGATGCCACTTTTGTTGTCTACCCAATTGCATCTAAACACTGGAATTCGAAACTTGTAGTAATCAAGTTCCCATATCTCATTCAATAGCCCCATAGAAGATCATGTCTAACACAACTGGATTTTTATCTTTAGCACTAGAAAGTTGCATAGTCTTTGCAACTAAGCTAACTCCAGAGTTTTGAACAGTTCGTGCTGCATCACGTTCTTTTGTATAGAAAGTAACACCATCAATCAAGTAACTATGATACTTTAACACATTATTGCTAGGCCCGTGTGCTATAGACTTCATCCTTCCTGATATGTTCTTTGTCGAACAATCTTTTTGTTCCGCCACCTAGCATCATCACATGTTTAAAATACATACTCATGTTGTTTATGATCACATTAATAGTCATTTATATACGATGCTAGACTTACTCGATCACGTAACCAGCTAGTAAACAATTTATTATGTTGGTCCTGTAACCACTTTACGGACTTAGCCTTTGTCCGTGATGTTGTCTTCAAGAAAGTCATGTGTTCACTAATAACATAACATACAAAAATTAGTTATTGGAACACAAGCAAATTAATTAGCATGATGTGAGTTTGATTAATTACTTGATATATGGCTCAATCTCGACATCATTTGCGAGTACATGACGATGTGCTTGCAGCAACTCCTCATCACAAACAAATGTGACTTGTGCCCTTGATAGAGGTTTAGTGGGTCTGACTTGATGATGTGTTGCTGGGATGCCACATATCTGCATGTTTGACAAGTAGTCTGAGCAAAATTCCACTGCCTCTTCAGCGATGTAGCATTCGGCAATACATCCTTCAGGTCGATTTCGATTTCTCACATAACCCTTCAAGACTCGCATGTATCTTTCAAATGGATACATCCATCTATACCATACTGGTCCACAAAGTCTGACCTCTCGTACCAAGTGCACAGTTAAATGCACCATGATATCAAAGAATGACGGAGGAAAGTACTTCTCTACCAAGCACAGGGTCGTTACAATCTCCCTTTGCAAATCATCTAGCCTTGACACATCTATCACTTTGCTACACACCACATTGAAAAAGAAACATAATCTGGTGATAACATACCAAACATTATCAGGTAAGACACCACGAATTACCACGGGGAGTAATTGTTGCATTAAGGTGTGACAGTCGTGTGACTTCAATCCAACAAGTTTCAAATCTTTCAGTGAGACCAACTTCATAACGTTTGATGAATAACCAGTTGGGACCTTCATTCCAAAGAGAGATTGACAAACCTTTCGTTTTTCATCTCTGCTTAATGTATAACATGCAGGTGGCAAAAATGTCTTCTTTTCCCCCACAATCGGTGCCAACTCAGTCCTCACCTTCATCTCTAGAAGGTCTCGTCTTGATGCTACCCCATCCTCTGTTTTTCCCGGGATGTCAAGTAACGTGCCTATGAGACTTTCGCATATATTCTTCTCAATGTGCATTACATCGAGAATATGCCGAACATGTAAATGTTCCCAATATGGAAGTTGAAAGAAAATTGACTTCTTTTTCCAAACAGATTTATCACCATCATTTGCTTGACAATTGTGCCTACCTTTTCCCCAAACACATTTTACTGCAACAACTTTTTTCAGTACATCTCGCCCAGATAATGGTTTTGGTGAGATATTGAACTCTTGTGTTCCATCAAATGCTTTTTTTTGCCTTCTATAAGGATGACTTTGATGGAGAAACCTTCTATGGCCCGTGAATGACATCTTCCGACTGTGCTTCAACCTTTTCGCATATGTATATTCACCACATATGGGACATGCATGGTATCCCTTGACCTTGCATCCCGATAAGTTTCCATAAGCTGGAAAATCATTTATTGTCCATAGCAAGACAGCTCTGAGTAGGAAACTTTCATCCCGATAAGCATCGTATGATTGAATGCCTACTGACCACAATTGTTCCAAGTCATCAATTAAAGGTGCTAAGTAGACATCAATATCGTTCCCAGGCTGCTTAGGACTAACAATCAACAAGGTAAGCATAATGAATTTTCGTTTCAAACACAACCAAGGAGGAAGATTGTAGGTGACTAATAGAACTGGCCAACAACTGTAAGTGGACGCCATCAAACTATATGGATTGATCCCATCTGCAGATAAAGCTAATCTGAGATTTCTAGGATCAAAAGCAAAGTCTGGCCATTTATGGTCAACAACCTTCCAAGAGGGTGAATCAGCTGGATGGCGTAGAAAACCATCACTAACCCTCTTTTCAGCATGCCATGTTAAGTCCTACGAGACTTCAGTATTCCGAAACATTCTCTGAAATCTCGGAATAGGTGGAAAGTACCACAAAACTTTGGCAGGAATTAAGTTCTTCGTAGTCGAACTCTTACCCACCTTCCATCTCGAGGCTCCACAAGTCGGGCAACTAGTACATTGCTCATACTCCTTTCGATACAAAACACAATCATTGGGGTATGCATGAATTTTCTCATAGTCCATGCCTAAAGCAATTAGACTTTTCTTTGCATCATACAAAGACAGAGGCAATTCATTTGAATCTGGCAGCATATCTCCAATGAGTGTAAGAAGTTCATCGAAACTCTTATCACTCCAACTATATTTGGCCTTCAAGTTGTATAGTTTCACAATTGAAGATAACTTTGTGAATTTAGTACAACCTAAAAACAAAGGTTTTTCTGCATCCTCAAGTAGCTTTACCAACTCATTCGGATTGTCAGTTTCTTCATATACAGCATGTACCATATCAATTGGGTCTTCTGAAGTAGACCGACATTGATTCAAATCATCTATTGAGTTGGTATAGTTTTCCCCATGCCATATCTAAGTATGGTAAGTTAAATCCATACCATGAGTCAACAAATGCAACCTCACAAGCTCAACTTTTTTCCTAACTAGGTTTCCACATGTTGAGCAAGGGCATGACATTACATTGTGGTTAGCTACATTTTGCCGAGCAAAATGCATGAAAGACTCTACTCCAGCTTTATACTCTTGTGACAATCTATCTTTTGACATCCATGATTTATCCATAATTAACCTACTAACACAAGATACTAGTAAATAAAAAATAGTCTTATAATATATATTTTCTTATTTTGCATCAATTGTCTAATAATATAATCAATATCAAAATAATTAGTGCACAATTCACAATTCATGACCAAACATACTACTAATTACTGAATAAACAAATAAACACCAACTCAAAAATGAAATTCCAATTGGGGACAGTTTTTTGATAAAACTTCAAACCCACTGTGAGAAAGCAATTGACAAATGTGAGGTAATTATGTATATGCTCCTACTGTTCTCAAATGCAAAAGCTTCTTATATAAATAAATTAAAACTTCATATCCACATAGAATGGCAAATAATTTTACTAGTACTATAGCAAGCAATAATGCAAAATCCTACTGTTCTCAAATGCAAAAGCTTCTTACATAAATAAATTAAAACTCCATATTCACATAGAATGGCAAATAATTTTACAAGATTAACATATAGCAAACTGTAGTGATATCTGTGTAAATTTTGCTCAGAAAATTCAGAAAAACATTTCAATTCAGAATAGAGAATGGGGATGGGTGCGCAGTGTACCAATGTTTGTCAATGGGATCCTTTGCTCGACTGTGAATGGAAATAGGGACGGCGTCGGTGGAGGTGGCACTGCGAGGATGGGTGTACGGCGAGGATGCACGCTGGGCAGCGGCTGGAAGGGATGGGTGCGCTCCGAGTGTTTTACGCTGGGCTGCGGCTGGGTGCGAGCGGCTGGAGGGGATGAGAGGAGAGGCGGCTGCCGGCAACTTGGGTGCGCATAGCGAGGCGGCCGCGGCGTGGGTGCGTTCGGCGAGGTGACAGTGGCATCGATCGGTGCTCGCGGTGAGGCAGCGGATGGAGGGAGACTAGGCAAGAGCTCACTGTGATGGTTGCAAGACCACGGTGGCGCAGCTGCTGGCGGCGTAGAAAAGGGGCGGCGACCTCACCGGCGGCGGCTGTTGATTAGGGTTGACCGATTGAGTTGGGGATTCTAGGGTAAAATTGGGTAAAATTGGGGATTTTGACTTGGGGTAATAGATCTAAGTAAATTTTATTTTACATGTATGTATTTACATTTAGTAATATTAATAAACAAAAATCAAGTTTTTTTGTCTACGACAACGCTTTTAACGGTTATGACAACGCTATAAAGTAGCCGTTGTCTTAGGTATATATTACTACGCATCAACAACAACATCAAATAGTATCCGTTGTCTTAGGAATCAACGACTACATATCTACGACAACCTCGTATCATAAGCATTGTCATAGGCTTCATTTTGTACCTAAGACTACGCCACTACGACAACGTGATCACGTCACCAGCGTTGTCTTAGGGCTGAATTTTACCCTACGACTACGCCTCTACGACAACGCCAAAAAACTGTCTATGAGCGAATTTTTGTGCCCTAAGACAACGGTTTTGTCTACGACAACGGTAAATTTGGCTACGACAACGGTTTTTTGAAAGAACCGTTGTCTTAGGGGCGTTGTCTATGTGCATTTTTCTTGTAGTGATAATATGAAAAAAAGGAACATTGACAAAAACAGGAAATCGATTATCTTTCATTTTCCTGTCAAAATGGTTAAATCTATTTTTGGAAATAGAAAATTTATAAATAATATTAGAATTTTAATATTTAATCATTCCAACAAAATATTATATATATAGAGAGAGAGATTAGATTAGATTCACATATATGGTATATACATACCCATAATCGATGTTAATATAAGTACGTACCTATTAAAGTCAACTATTAACCTTCAAAACCATTTAGTTATATTTGGAAAACTATATATAATTGATTTACCAACAAAATGCACTATATATATAGATATGAATACAAATTAATTAAAGAAATGTAATTATATATATCGTACACAAGTTAATATTATATTATATAATAGACTTTTTTTTCTATAAAGACTTATATTATATAAATAAATACACACATATATATCTCTACTTATATAAATCTAATAATATAAATGTTTTTTCCATTTACTTATATATAAATACATATATAAGTGCACATTAAACTCAAATATCATTCTATCTATAATATTAAATACCATTTAGAAAATGTATTGTGTGTTGTGTAACAATTCAAAAGGTGATATTGACTTTTGAGATCTCCTCATAATTAATTCAAAATGTAATTAATGTTGATGTTTTAAAATTTGGAATAAACGTTTTCTACAATGTGGAGAATACCAATAGTCATGAAGTGTATTTGCTGGCAAGGGAAAAAAATAGCAGAAATAACTTTATTAATTTAGGGAATGAAATCCGGTTCAATTTATTAATTTTATTCATAAATATGAGTATCAAGACTTGCCGTTTTGGTTGATTGAGGGTCTCTTTTTTTCTTTAAATATCATCACCATGCAGTCATGGTGTTCATGTTTTCTTCTATTTAAAAAATCAAATCTAGAATTTATGGTGTGTTTGTAATGAAAATAATGGAATGACACAATCAATATTTAAAAAAAATAAATTGCCTAAAAAATCACTACTTTCCTATAGAATTATGAAATTATCCACTATAAATATGAGAAATCAACTAATGAAACTTTTATCTTTCATATCTCAAATTCCTATCTTTTTTTTTTTTTTTCAAGAAGACATTCATATTCACACAATATATAGTTCAAATATTTATTTAATTTTCAAAATGTCGAGAGACATGAACCCTATACCTTATAAGACGCTTTGGATTTTAAAACTTTGCAATGACTTACAATGTTAGTCATTCATTTACCAACAATTTGTTTATTACAATGTTAGTCATTCAATTGTGAATGAGAAGTAAGTATCTCACACTACAAGAATTTTGCACATAGACAACGGTTAAAAACCGTTGTCGTAGGTCTAAAAGCAGCCTTGTCGTAGCCATCGTTGTCGTAGGGGTCAGCAAATTTCGCTCATAGACAACGGTTTTTAACCGTTGTCTTAAGTACCTACCACAACGGTTGGTACGCTCATAGACAACGGTTTTTAACCGTTGTCTTATATACCTACCACAACGGTGCGGACGCTCATAGACAACGGTTTTTAACCGTTGTCTTATATACCTACCACAACGGTGCGGACGCTCATAGACAACGGTTTTTCAGCGTTGTCATAGGTATGTTGCTCTAAAGAAGCGTTGTCTTCTCTACTTACGACAACACTTTGACAACGGTTTTTGACATAACCGTTGTCGTAGACTATAAAGACAACAGTTTTAAACCATTGTCTTTTTAGCATTGTCTTTTACTTTTGCATTTTACAATTATTATATATTGGTTGATATTCTAAATATACAAAAATTAAAATTCAACAAAATATACAAAATCAAAATATAGTCATATCAAATTAAAATATTCATCCAATAGTTCATATAACAAATATTCATTGTAAATCCATTAATCACACGGTTAAGCCAAAAGTAAATCCAAAGCATCCTAATTTCACTAGCAAAACTACAATACTTCATCCAAAAACATCAAGAACCATTCATATGCAACAGATTACAAGAGAGTCATGAATCCATCATGCTTCATCTTTCTCACAAATGAAATTTCAGCAGCCATGACTACAAATATGATCTCCAAGAATCACCAGAGATCCCCAACGAATCAAATCCTACAGAAAATAACACACAAGAATTACATAAATTTGGAAATAGAAATTCAAGTGAGGAAGGTGACTGGAATAGAAGAATAGACAAATGGGCAATGAAATTACAGCTAACGTATTTGTGATAGTTTTCCAGTATACAATTAGCAATATCGGTATATGGCATTAACGTCTCAAACAACATAAAGAAGACAAGGAAAAAATCGAACTAATTTAACAATGAAAGGTGAAAGAATGAGCCAATACTGCAGAGAAAAGAAGATGATGTAAACAGACCATCTTAAGGAAAACCAGCTTCTTTTCCTAAGCATCCTCTGTTCAGCAGCTTCCTTTGATTTTACAGATTCAACCTTTGCATGGGCAAGAAACCTAAATAATCATCAGGAAAAGAGATCACCACTGCATATAATGCTGATAACTAATAGAGCTATAAATGCAAATACAGGTAACATAAATCAACTTAATGATCCACAAGGCATTAGGCCATATTAACTACTATCTGGAAGCAATCATGATTCCACAGAAAATAACTGCAGCTCATCTTACTTATGTTCATTATGACTCTTCAAGCACTTGGAAGTCACGAACAAGTAAGAAAATAAATTGGACAGATAAGTCATCATGTTGGCAGAAACAAAAATCAAGTTTTGAGCTTCCCATGATCCATCAAACATACGCTTTATATCTCTCCCACTTGATAAAGAAATAATTAATCAAAATTAATTTGATGCTCATACCCAATTAATTGTCCCAGCTGAAACAGGAAGCCCTTTTTCCTTGAATACAGGAAGAGATTCACCAGTAAGCATGGACTCATCCACCACACTTCGACCTGCAAGGACTTTTCCCTGAGCAGACAATTGACATTTCAATTCATCCAGTAAGAATGTGAGAATTTTCACCTGTGTAAGCAGAAAATACACACAAAACCCCATCCACTATACCAACAAATAAACTCTACAATTTTCTTGAATTTGAGCATACCAAAGAATGATAATGACTATCTGAAAGTGCCCTTCATGGAGTTCACCTTTACCAAGATTGAGAGGGCAGGGGAGTGAAGAAGTAGATTACCAGACAATCTAATTACATGTTTATCAGCACATCTATAGAAACAAGCAATTTTTTTTATTTTTTTTATCAATATTTCCATCACCAATAACATTTTATTTCTGCAGAATTAATGTGATGTATGAATCTCTTATCAGTCTTGTTCAACAGTTCACTGTTCTTAGAGGCAATATTCAGGCCTGAGAGTCTTAGCATCTATTATAACTAACCATACATCAGATCTACTCATCTTGAAGATGTTGGAAAAATGGGCAACACATCACAAGGCTTCTTTAGTGATTAGTACTTCTAGAGCTCACAAAAAGTTATAGTTGTTTGGGCATACCTTTCTATACGAGATCGTAGAGGACGACGCGGTGGTTGCTGCGGAAGAAGGGCAGAATGCGCTACCACATCGATTGGTCGGTGTCGAAGCCATGGAGGGCTTGAATCTTCTCGCCAGAGCCGCTGTTGACAGAGGTCGATTTCCTCTTCAGGCCTCCACCTCTCCACCGAGACATCGATTGCTCAGATGGGGACCTCTCCACCATCGATGCAGGGGGCGGCGAAACTCTGGAGCAACGGCAGTGAGCAGGGGCGAGAGAGCGACGACGAGAGAAGGGTGGCGACGGTGCCGGAAGCAGCGGTGGACGCGGTGGCGGCGGGGGTAACAAATGGAGAAGAGGGAGAGAGCTAACTAGGGTTTATAATTGGAAATTTTGAAATGGGGAGTGCATTTTAGACACTTTAAGTCATTTTTTACATGTAATACTACTTTAATTTACTTATGACACAATTATATATACTTTTATAATAAATATTATATAACAAAATAATTATAACTCAATTTATTATTATATATATGTTTAAATTAGTTTTTCATTATAATTTGTTACTTGTTATTTTCTAAAAATTAATTATAAAGAAATAAAATTTAATTCACTGAAATAATTGTTTCACTTCAATTTACCATATATATCATTTATAGTTTAATTAGAAATTTTTGTTTAAGTTTAATAAAAAAAAATTCAACCTAACTTAGTCTACAACAACGCTATTATGAGGCTAAGACAACGTTAGAAAATTACCGTTGTCTTAAGGATCAATGACTACGTCTCTATGACAACCTCATATCATAAGTGTTGTCTTAGAGATCAATGACTACGTATCTACGACAACCTCATATCATAAGCGTTGTCTTAGGGTTCATTTTTACCTAAGACTACGCCACTACGACAACCTCAAGTCACAACCGTTGTCGTAGGGCTGAATTTTACCCTACGACTACGCCTCTACGACAACGCCAATAAAGCGCCGTTGTCTATGAGCGCATTTTTCAGCCCTACGACAACGGTTTTGTCTACGACAACGCCAATTTTTGCTACGACAAAGGTTTTTTCAAAAAACCGTTGTCTTAGAGGCGTAGTCTATGTGCATTTTTCTTGTAGTGTCAGTGTTTAACCAAATTTTTATTTAGTTACTAATGTGTTTATTTTTGATATAATAAAAAACATTTACTATTGTGTGATTTGAGATTGTATAGGATCTGTGTTTTTTCATTCATGAATGAAATTTATTTTACTTCAATTTATATAACGATATGATTGTATATGGATTATTCTTAGAGTAATATGATTATTGTTCGTTTGTTTTAGGCAAAGGTAGCAAATACAACTATTTATCAAAAATTGTTTTGAATTGATTTTGATTTAGCAATTTTGATAACGAAGCTGGAAAGATATAATAATGAAGATTACCAGCTTTTGAACAGAGATAGAGAATAAGATGTATAGATGGATAAATATAACTTTTGTATCTAGAGTTGTGTTAGTTTTTTGAGAGCCTTTTTCTTATTTTCCCATTTGATATCATATATATATATATATATATATATAACACTAAATGCTTAGAGTGACCAGCTATAACAACACCAGCAATGCCACCAAAAATAATTTAGCAATTTTTCCACCTAAAAGTCCCGATATTAAATATGAAAATACAAAGATTAATATATGATGAATGAATAAATAAAAAAATCTTTAATTATGACAATTAATATATCTATATATATATAAAAGTAGGATATTCTTCCAAAAATAACTGCAATAAATTATCTACCTATCAAATAATTACTATTTTAAGAAACTTATTAACTGCTTTCATATTGTTTTTATTGTAAGAAACTCAATACAAATAAATAAATACAAATAAACCTATTTATTGTATTTTAAGAAACTCAATACAAATATAAATAAATAAACCTATTTATTGTATTTTAAGAAATTCAATACAAATACATAAATATTTAATTTAAGAAATCAATTATGATACTCAATTTAGTATTTATTGTATAGAAATTTTAAATAAAAAATCTTATTTTTAAGAACTTATTTTAAAAGGTAAATTACAAAAACCAACTCCATCTATCGACTTTTTTCAAATTACAACCTAATCTTTTTCTTTTCTTTTTTCAGATTACCACCTAGTCTTTCTATGGTTTTGTCGATTGCAAATTTTCCGGCTAAATGAAGATTAATTTGTTCACTTTGCAACCTAAACGTTGTAGTTTTTTTAAAAATCTAATTGCAACTTGAACTTTGTATTTTTATCAGATTGCAACCAAGAATGAAAATTTTGATTCCGGTGGAAATATAGGTAACTTAAATTCACGAAAATATCGTGAAAATATCGATATCGATGGAAATATGGGTACATATATTTATTGTTATTTTTCTTATATCTACCAATATATTCTGATATTTTCTCGATATTTATTGATATTCCATTGATTTTTTACCAATATTACATATATTTCACCAATTTTGACCAATATTTCCTTGATATTTATTTTATGAATATTGATCACAGTTATATAACATAAATGTCACACTCATATATATAACATAAATGTATCAGTGTGAAGCGAAAAAAAAATCATGATTTGCGATTGGACAAAAAAATTAAAGTTTGGGTTGCAATTGGATTAAGAGAAAAAGTTTGGGTTGCAAAGTGAAAAAATTAATTCATTTGCCGGAAAAATGACAGGAAATTTTGCAATCGGCATAACCACAGAAAGACTAGGTGGCAATCTTAAAAAAAAAAAATAGATTAGGTTGCAATTTCTAAAAAGTCGATAGCTGGGGTTGTTTTTTGTAATTTACCCTATTTTAAATCAATTTTAAATATATAATATATAAAATCAATCATTATTTAATGATCTTAAATTTAATATTCATATAAAATTTATCAAATTGAAATATGGAAATGTATGTGTGTGGGCTTCAATGATTTTTTTTATTTTTAAACGTTTTTATGATATATAGTATAAATTTATTGTAAATTGATATTAAAATGTAGAAAAAAAAAATATTATAGGTGTACCTAATAGATTACACATATAAAACATATCAAATAGAAAAAATTAGATTAAAATTATTATTGCAAGTTAACCAACTTATTCATTTGAAATATACAAATATTTTATTTTATCTTTCTTATTTTATATGTATTTGTTGTCAAATTTTATTTATATTTATATTCTGATTAATTGAGGTGGCATAAAGGATTTGACAGAAGTAATTTTTCTGGTTTTTCACAAATTAAAATTTCATCATTCTTAGTCCCTGATATATTGACTTATCAATCTTATAATTATTATTCATAATTTTTTTTATTCATAATGTGTAGATGGTCCAATTTTGAATTGGTTCATTTAAATAGATAACAAGAGATAATTTCATATATTTGATATGCTGATATAATTTTTTATTTGATTTAGAATAAATGAGTTATATGTGGCGTTGAACCAAAAAAACTTATTAAAATATGTGTGTATTTATAGTTATAAATGCTAATAAAATATAAATTTATTTATCTCAATACTTAAATCATAACATTTCTAATACATATAACTTATTTTTAGATATAAATTTATTTTTAAAATTTCACTATCCATGTAATGTTCTGACACAATTTTTTTTTATTTGTTTGTTTAATCCATAGATTAATATATTACTTTATATATTTCAAATTTCTAATATTTTCGAATATAATTATTTATAACGACATAAATTTAAAGTTAAAATACCTAGCTTTATACTAATACAAATTTAAAAAATATCAATATATTTTTGTTAAAATAATAATCATTACATTTTATATGTTATTATATTTTTTTAATAATTATATATATATATATATAACATACTGTGCAACGCACGGGTACACTACTAGTCCTGATAACAACAACCAATTTGATTACTGAATTAAGCATACTAGTGTTTCACCCGTGCGTTGTACGGAATAAAAATATTTTTAAAATATAATTATTTAGTTAGATATGTTGAAAATATTTTATTTTTAATAATTAAATTGTGGTTCATAGAAATATTTGAAGCAAATTGAATGAAAAATGTAATTTGTAATATTAAACATAATTTAAGACTATTTCAATTGAATAATATAGACAATTTATAGAATAAATTAAAATTCATAAATTACAAATTTTGAAAAACTTCTTTATATACAACGTTTGTAGTGGTGCCTTTTTCTTTAGCTTCCTTATCACATATTAAAATCTTCAATCCAACACAAATGGTTACTCTAGAAACAGCAACATATAATTGGCCGTGACTAAAAACTGGTTTCTTTAGGAAAAGACCAACATGGGAAAGAGATTGTCCTTGACTTTTGTTAATCGTCATTGCATATGAAACGATCAAAGGAAACTGTCTTCTTTTAAACTTGAAAGGTAATCTCTTATTAAAAGGAGTCAAGGACATTCTAGGTATTAAAACCTTCTCACCAGCATTTGATCCACATAGAATTTTTGCTTCAATAACATGACATCCAAGTCTTGTAATCACCAATCATGTGTCATTGCATAATCCAAGTGTTTGATCTATATTCCTCAACAACATAACAGGAGTTCCAACTTTCAGGACCAACTCATGGTTAGGAACACCAGAACATGTAAGTGCATTAAGAAATTCTGGAGTGTGAACATCCTGCTGTAACTCAACATTCGAGTCTGATTTGCACATACTGTCGGAACTAAGATAAGTCTTCACTTCCCCAGAATGCAATTTTGTCATGTAATCATTTACTGCCTCAACAACATCCAGAGTTGGAGCAAGTATTGCTTTATCATGAAAATAACTTGAGTCGTCATTTGATTTTCCGAATTGTGGATATGTATTTTGAACAATCGATGCCATTGGATCATCACTTGGCTCAATCAAAATGTCATTTGGAATTGTAATATCAACTTCTCCATCATTTGAACCTCCAATTTTACCGTCACCTATACTTGCAACCCATTCAGAAAATTCTTTAAGTTTGTCACTCTCAACATCAGAAAGACCATTATGAAGTCTCATATTCTTCGTCAATCTAAGTACCTTGCAATACTTCCAAAGATAAGAAGAATTTATAGTTGCATGAACTATATCTTGTCTGCCTCCTTTTGGTATTACTGGCAAAATATTTGACGAAAATCTCCACCCAATACAATAGTTTTACCTCCAAAAGGTCTGTCAGAGCTCATATGTTTGGTAAACCTTAACATATCTCGCAAATCCAATGCCTCAAAACAGTGCTTATGAGTCATAGGAGCTTCATCCCAAATTATAAGTTTGCACCTGATAATCAATACAGCAAGAAGACTATTTTGTTTAATATTGCATGTTGAGTCTTCATTGATATTTATTGGTATTGCAAATCGAGAATGAGTTGTTCTTCCACCGGGTAAAAGAAGTGGCGCTATACCACTTGATGCAAGTGGCAGAAAATGTCAAATGCTGGTGGCAGAAAATGAGGTCCTCCCTACTCTTATGATATTTTAATGTCGTTGCTTGAATACACAAGCCCTATTAACATTGGATTCAATTCATTAAACAACAAAATCATTTGAGGGGTTGTGTATTAATCTACCAATGAGAAACTAAAACGTCGCATAGGAAACAGAAGTGGTGTCACAGTGGATGATTCCTAAACTAATCATTACACACACAAAATTTTATAAGGTCGTATTGATAGACTAACCCCATAAATTTCTGCAAGTTGTTCGAGTGTTGTTACAACCGCTTTTCCACTTTCAAATTCATCACTAACACAACTTCCAGAGAATTTGGAGAGAGTAGTAATGGTGATTCCCCCATCAACATTATTTTCAACACTATTGAAAAAAAAAAAACATCAAATAGGAACACATAAAAAAATAAAAATGAATCGAACTAAATTTCATATCTCACCTTCTACGAAAATCAACACTTTCTTGATCAGAGCCATTGATAATCATCTTTGTCACATAGTAAGTGTTGGAAATCTTCACTTCATCTACATAGAAATAATTTAATAAATAAGAAAAACATAAATATTAAAAACAAATTCAATTACTTTTCCAAAATTTTGCTCTACACATTTGAAGAACAATAACTATGGGATTAGGAGAGTCTTCATCCATCAAAGGTAGTATCCTATCAATAAAGTCATCCCATAGTGTGCAAGTAATTCAATGTTTCCTATAAAATAAATGATACATTATTGGATCAATGTTTATATATAAAAATAAAATCATAATCATAATTAATAGTAAAAAAATATTAAATGAAGAATAATTACTGTAAATCTTCAAGAACAATCTCCATGAGTCGTTTTGGACCATCCCTTAACTCCTTGATTTGAGGTGGTTGAATGGAAACCAATCTTCCAATGACATTTATATAAACAAAAAATAATATGAAATAGTCGATTAAAAAAATGTATTATATATATTTTATAAGTACAAAATGATTGTGTTACCAAACAAATGACTTTCATCAATTTGATTAGCCAATATTTCAGTATATGACTTGAATAATAAAGTGTTAAAGGAAATGTGTTATCTTCAATCTCATGCACTTTTGTCTTAGAGCTGGACTCCTGTGAGACCGTCTCATGTGCGACGGCACTCGCGCACGGTCGTGCGCTGGGACACGGTCGTGTCCCAGGACACGGTTGACCGTGCGCTGGAACACATACTTATAGCACAAAAAGACATACTTATAGACAAAAATCACATACTTATCTCGACCGTGCCCCAGTACACGACCGTGCGCCACAGATTGGCTCTAAGTTTTCAGCGAGGCACGGTCGTGTTCCAGGGCACGGTCGTGGGCGAGAAAAAAAATCACATACTTATAGTGAAAAATCACATACTTATTGTTGAAAAAGACATACTTATACACAGCACTCACGCACGGTCGTGTCCTGGGGCACGGTCGACCGTGCGCGAGTGCCGTCGCATGTGAGACGGTTGCATATGAGTTTTTGCGTTTGTCTTATGGTAGAAATTAAATTTATATTTGTGCATGGATGTTTAATATTTAAGACTATATCAGCCACACTATGAAATCAGAAATGATATAAATGTCTCCCTCATTCAACATTCCCATGAACTTTTCAATATAAGGACGACGGATTGATCCATGAATAGTTGAACCCTGCAACATTATGATGAAATATTAAATCATATATGTATAAAAAGTTTGAACATCAGCAAAATAATTGTCTTAATATTACCTCTCTGTCACGAAAAATGGTCTCGTAGCTAAAGGTACCACCACGATTTCCATAAGTTGGAATCTCATAAGCTCTCACCAATCAAAGTTTTAAAGACCAAAGAGTTTTTGAAGGATTTACATCTTTCACCATATTGAATACAGGAGCCATGATGATAAATATAGATACGTGATAGGAGATGAGAAAAAGATCGTGGGAGAATGGAGAAACTTTTTGCTGCAATCTTATTTAATTGAGCCGCTAAAGTTGTTGTAGTGTTGTAGATGAGTGAGAATGGTTGGCATCAGCAAAATATGAAGCTTTGACTTTTAAGGAGTATATCACATTTCAATTAATTAATCAATTGAAATCAATTATAAATGTATAATTACCATAAATAAGCCAATTAATTATAGCATGTGTTAAGCTAATAATTAGTAATCAATTAACCGTATAGCATATGTAAGCCAATTAATTAATCAATTAAGAATATATTCATTTTCTATTAATTAATCACATATGAGTTATCTAATCTAATGAAATCATTTGATTTTTTTTCTATATGATATGTATAATTACCATATATTTCAATTTTCATATTTAGAAATATCTAATTGTATGTAGAGAATGTATAATAGAAATCAATAAAAATATAAATGAAAAGATTTAAATTGATATATTATTTATGATAATTGTATCACATAGAAATGTATCACGTAGAATTGTTGACCTTATCTAAATATGGTAATTATCTCCATAGAATTAATGTTTTATTTAAGCATACAATATATAATTACGTAATTACTATTAAGTAATTTAGTAAACATAATGGAATATATTGATACACCATTTATTAATCAATTTGCTAATTAGTAATCAATTAACTGTATAGCATATATGTGTAAGCCAATTCGTATTTAATTAATTAGTTGCATATGAGTTATCTAATCTAATGAAATCATTTAATTTTTTTCTATATGATATGTATAATTACCATATATTTCACCTTATGTATATAATATTTTAGCAAACTTTAAATGCACGGATATAAATTTATCACATATAATTTATATAACATAATAATTATAATTATAATTAATAATTATTGAGATCTAGACATGGAAATATTATATAATATTTTAGCAAACTTTAAATGCACGGATATAAATTTATCATATAGAATTTATATAACATAATAATTATAATTATAATTAATAATTATTGAGATCTAGACATGGAAATATTAAACAAACTTAAAGGTAATTAGATCATGTAATTATAATTAACTACTACATATAATTTCCTTATATATAAATATATTAAATATGACTTATATTTATTAAATGAAATAAAAAACATTTCCTGATTTGACAATGTAGTTTTGGCGGGAAAATCTTGTTATTACTTTTTTAGAAACCATTGTGTTTTTATATATATAAAGATAAAATTTGTGAATATCATACGTTTCCTAAAATTTTGAAAATTTTCAGTTAAGGAATGTGTTTCTATTTTATGAATCCGCCATCGTACAATATTTTTAATCTATCTATTTATTTACAAAATCTTGATGATATAAAATGTGCACGTATGGAAATATTTGGATTAAAACTATAATCATTCTGCCAAAATTAATATAGTGATGTACTTGTGCTTTTAATAATATATAATAATATTTTAATTTCTTATAAGTAAATCACTGCAATTTATCGATGAAAAAAGGAAAAAAGAAAGAAAATTTGTTTATTTTTTCACCAAAAATACCAGCAATTTTATTTGGTCTAATAAGATTTATGTAGATATTGATACTAAATCATGGGATGCTATGTTCCCATCAATCATTTTTGTAGAAATTGTTTTAACATTCTCGATCGATCAATTGTTATTAATCAAGTAGATTTGTGTAGCTATGGAATTAAAATCATTGTGAATATGAACAAAAGAAAAAAATGCATCTAAAATTTGAATTGATGTTATTTTGAATCATGGTATGATCTTTTTGAAAAGAGTAGGTCTCACATGAGTTTTTTGTTTTGAAAATTACCTCACCCAATTATTCGGTTATATATCATCATTACCGAAAGTATTTAAGAAATATTATTTTATATTTTTTAAAATTAGTGTAATCTTTTTGTTTTTTTTCAAATATTTCCGGAAAGTTAGTTATGATTCATCCACTATTAACACAAAAAATCATATGAGACGGTCTCACGGATAGTTTCCGTGAGACGGATCCTTAGAACCCATGAATTGAACTCATACCCACAAATTTTCATATGAATTACTAAGTGTGCACTATGGGTTGACCCATCTCATAAAAAAATATGTGAGACAGTCTCACAAAAGACATACTCCACCATTAAACAAACTATTGAGAGATGTTGCGAAAAGGCTAAGGGAATTTGTTCTTAAATAAATTGAGTAGATAGGTTAAGTATAATTTAATGAATCTATATATGATCACTTACTTTTTATGAGATGATTCGGGTGACAAACTAATGCATTTTTTGAATAATATATCACCCGTTCCCATTATTTTAGTGCAGATGTGTCGGGAAATATCATAGAAAACTATTTATATAAAAAATTACATATGTTATATGATTTTTTGTACAAATTTTATTAATTATTATTTTTAATATATTTGAAGGAGACGTGAAAAATTACATTAGTTATTATCTTACTAAGACCACCATTTATGAGAACGTTGAAGAGTTCATAGATTTCCATAATCAATAAAGTTTTTTTTTCTTTTATTAATATTCTCAAATTTTTAATGATTTTTAAACTTATCTTTCTCTTATTTGTTAATAGAGAAGTTATAGATTTCACTTTCTTTTTCTTAATAATGAAACAATATTTAACCTATCTTTTTATGCTTCTTTTTATGCTACAAATAAACAATTATATAATATTTTTCTTAACTAAAACTTTTCACGTTTATTATGCTGTGAATATTTTAAACACTTATCATGCAAAAAAAAAATTATAGTTGACTTATTATTAAATTTATATATTATAGTTCACATATTTTTAAATTTACATGAATTATTTATATTATATACCAAAATTATAACTTTCTTAAAAAAGTAATACCCGTGCATTGCACGGGCAAAAAACTAGTACTCATTAAAGTCAAAATGTAATGCAAAGATTATTAAATATTTACCTGTCTTTTATTGTAAACTAAAATTAATATAAGAGTACAAGAATTTTTTTAAAGATGAAAAGGTTTAAAAATAAATAACTAAAAGGCGAGCACCTGACAAGCACCAAACAAAATTTGAAACATTGGGTTCAATTAATATGTAGAGGTTTTATGTAAATAATAAAACCTCTGTGAAAGTAATTCTCTATAATGTCTAAAATAATAATTTTCGTTGGTCCGAACATAGACCAGTTCAAAAACTTATCAATTTCGATAAGATAAATATGATAATAATTTTTTCAAAGAAACCCCTATGTAAATATCCAATGATCCATCAATATCATCATGATTTCTTCAAATTACAAAAATGATTTACGAAACAATAATCTATATATTTTTGATTGCTTCTTATGAAAACTCAAATCTACTTTGAGCTAATCTCTAACTTTTCATATCTCATCCAATAGTCCTGATGTTGTATTGTTCGCAAATTATATCAAAAAATTTGTTAAACATACTGGATGCACACTACTTATATGGGATTTTTAGTGTTGATACTAGTCATGTATATAAGAAACTAATATAACTATGTATTTAGTAAGAAATAATAATTGGCTAATATCGTAATAAAAAATGTTTTTTTATGTAAAGAATAATAATTTAACATTTTATTAATGATTTTTTGATTTTTTTTCAAAGTCTATAATAAATCACAATTATTTCTATACATCAAGTGAATGGGTCATGACCCATGCAATCCGGGTCATATGACCCGGAAGGTGATTTTCACGCCCAAAACGTGCTGGAATGCGCTGGCACGTGCCCCAAATCGCACTCAAACCCTAATTTCACTCTATGACCTTTTAATTATTTTGTCTAACCTTTTAGTTATGCTTGCCTAACATTTTCGTTATGTTCACATGACCATTATGGTATGTTCGCATAACCTTTCTACTATGGTACTTTAATATTTTACAGAGTAAGATAAATATATATTACCTTTAAACCTTTATATTATAATAACTTAACCTTTACGTTATAATAATTTAATTTTTATATTATAATAATATATATATTTTTGATTGCTTCTTATGAAAACTCAAATCTACTTTGAGCTAATCTCTAACTTTTCATATCTCATCCAATAGTCCTGATGTTGTATTGTTCGCAAATTATATCAAAAAATTTGTTAAACATACTGGATGCACACTACTTATATGGGATTTTTAGTGTTGATACTAGTCATGTATATAAGAAGAGTAAGTCTCTTGTGCATCAGGTGCATGGATCTTAGATCCATGCACCCGGGTCGGATCCGGGTAATCCGACCCGCTTTTTTTTTTTTTTTTTTCGCGCTTGTTTTTTTTTTTCAATTTTAGTCATGACTTTTAGTTATGCGTAAGAATACCTTTATGTAATGCGTAAGAATACCTTTAGATTACCTTAATGATACCATTATGCCCAGATTTCATACATTTACGTTAAGTTAGACATACTTTTAGGTTATGTTAAGAATACCTTTAGGTAATGTATAGAGATACCTTTAAGTTATGTTAAGGATACCTTTGTGCCCAAATTTCATACATTTAATTTAGGTCAGACATACATTTATGTTATGTTAAGGATACTTTTATGTTATGTTAGAGATACCTTATCCATAAGGTAGTTGTGTTACACATTTTGTACACAAAGGTATCTCTAACATAACATAAAAGTATTCTTAACATAACCTAAATGTATCCTTAATATACCTAAAAGTATGTTTAATATAATCAAAAGGTATTCTTAAAATAATTAAAGGTATCCTTAACATAACCTAAAGGTATGCTTAACATAACTAAAAGGTATTCTTAACATAACATGGTATGTAACCTGGAATCACGATTTCAAAGGTATCCTTAACATCACCTAAAGGTATTCTTAACATAACCTAAAGGTATGCTTAATATAACCAAAAGGTATTCTTAACATAACTAAAGGTATCCTTAACATAACCTAAAGGTATGTTTAACATAACTAAAAAGTATTCTTAACATAACATGACATGTAACCTGGAATCAGGATTTCAAAGGTATTCTTAACATAACTGAAAGGTATCCTTACCATAACTTAAAGGTATCCTTAACATAACTGAAATGTATCCCTGAAAGGTATCCTTACCATAACTTAAAGGTATCCTTAACATAACTGAAAAGTATCCTTAACGTAACCTAAAGGTGCGCATCCGCCCAGGCGCGTGGGAGCGCGTGAGGGCGCGTCAGACGCGCGTGGAAGCGCGTACACGCGCGGGTCGGGTCGGGTGCATGGATCTAGGATCCATGCACCTGATGCATAAAAGTTTTTGTGATATAAGAAACTAATATAACTATGTATTTAGTAAGAAATAATAATTGGCTAATATCGTATTAAAAAATGTTTTTTTATGTAAAGAATAATAATTTAACATTTTATTAATGATTTTTTTATTTTTTTTCAAAGTCTATAATAAATCACAATTATTTCTATACATCAAGTGCATGGGTCATGACCCATGCAATCCGGGTCATATGACCCGGAAGGTGATTTTCACGCCCAAAACGTGCTGGAATGCGCTGGCACGTGCCCCCAAATCGCACTCAAACCCTAATTTCACTCTATGACCTTTTAATTATTTTGTCTAACCTTTTAGTTATGCTTGCCTAACATTTTCGTTATGTTCACATGACCATTATGGTATGTTCGCATAACCTTTCTACTATGGTACTTTAATATTTTACAGAGTAAGATAAATATATATTACCTTTAAACCTTTATATTATAATAACTTAACCTTTACGTTATAATAATTTAATTTTTATATTATAATAATATAACCTTTATATTTTCCAAGGTTATGATAGTTGTACATAAAGGTTAAATTATAACAATATAAAAGTTTTCAATTATATTACATGATTGAAATGACTATAAGTATATAATTTTAAGGTTTTAATACATTTTAAACCTTTAAGTTGTAATAATGTAACATTAATAATATTTATTGTTGGTCCCAAGTGGTAGTAGACTTAGGGGGAGGTGAATAAGTCTACTCAAATTTCAAATTTTTTTCTTTAAAACAGAAAGATAAGTCACTTAGGCAGGTAGCTAATGAGCTTACAGTCCTGGGTGCGCAGTGTACCAATGTTTGTCAATGGGATCCTTTGCTCGACTGTGAATGGAAATAGGGACGGCGTCAGCGGAGGTGGCACTGCGAGGATGGGTGTACGGCGAGGTTGCACGCTGGGCGGCGGCTGGAAAGGATGGGTGCGCTCCGAGTGTTTTACGCTGGGCTGCGGCTGGGTGCGAGCGGCTGGAGGGGATGAGAGGAGAGGCGGCTGCCGGCAACTTGGGTGCGCGCAGCGAGGCGGCCGCGGCGTGGGTGCGTTCGGCGAGGTGACAGTGGCGTCGATCGGTGCTCGCGGTGAGGCAGCGAGTGGAGGGAGACTAGGCAAGAGCTCACTGTGATGGTTGCAAGACCACGGTGGCGCAGCTGCTGGCGGCGTGGAAAAGGGGCGGCGACCTCACCGGCGGCGGCGGCGGCTGTTGATTAGGGTTGACCGATTGAGTTGGGGATTCTAGGGTAAAATTGGGTAAAATTGGGGATTTTGACTTGGGGTAATAGATCTAAGTAAATTTTATTTTACATGTATGTATTTACATTTAGTAATATTAATAAACAAAAATCAAGTTTTTTTGTCTACGACAACGCTTTTAACGGTTATGACAACGCTATAAAGTAGCCGTTGTCTTAGGTATATATTACTACGCATCAACAACAACATCAAATAGTATCCGTTGTCTTAGGAATCAACGACTACATATCTACGACAACCTCGTATCATAAGCATTGTCATAGGCTTCATTCTGTACCTAAGACTACGCCACTACGACAACGTGATCACGTCACCAGCGTTGTCTTAGGGCTGAATTTTACCCTACGACTACGCCTCTACGACAACGCCAAAAAACTGTCTATGAGCGAATTTTTGTGCCCTAAGACAACGGTTTTATCTACGACAACGGTAAATTTGGCTACGACAACGGTTTTTTGAAAAAACCGTTGTCTTAGGGGCGTTGTCTATGTGCATTTTTCTTGTAGTGATAATATGAAAAAAAAGGAACATTGACAAAAACAGGAAATCGATTATCTTTCCTTTTCCTGTCAAAATGGTTAAATCTATTTTGGAAATAGAAAATTTATAAATAATATTAGAATTTTAATATTTAATCATTCCAACAAAATATTATATATATAGAGAGAGAGATTAGATTAGATTCACATATATGGTATATACATACCCATAATCGATGTTAATATAAGTACGTACCTGTTAAAGTCAACTATTAACCTTCAAAACCATTTAGTTATATTTGGAAAACTATATATAATTGATTTACCAACAAAATGCACTATATATATAGATATGAATACAAATTAATTAAAGAAATGTAATTATATATATCGTACACAAGTTAATATTATATTATATAATAGACTTTTTTTTCTATAAAGACTTATATTATATAAATAAATACACACATATATATCTCTACTTATATAAATCTAATAATATAAATGTTTTTTCCATTTACTTATATATAAATACATATATAAGTGCACATTAAACTCAAATATCATTCTATCTATAATATTAAATACCATTTAGAAAATGTATTGTGTGTTGTGTAACAATTCAAAAGGTGATATTGACTTTTGAGATCTCCTCATAATTAATTCAAAATGTAATTAATGTAGATGTTTTAAAATTTGGAATAAACGTTTTCTACAATGTGGAGAATACCAATAGTCATGAAGTGTATTTGCTGGCAAGGGAAAAAAATAGCAGAAATAACTTTATTAATTTAGGGAATGAAATCCGGTTCAATTTATTAATTTTATTCATAAATATGAGTTTCAAGACTTGCCGTTTTGGTTGATTGAGGGTCTCTTTTTTTCTTTAAATATCATCACCATGCAGTCATGGTGTTCATGTTTTCTTCTATTTTAAAAATCAAATCTAGAATTTATGGTGTGTTTGTAATGAAAATAATGGAATGACACAATCAATATTTAAAAAAATAAATTGCCTAAAAAATCACTACTTTCCTATAGAATTATGAAATTATCCACTATAAATATGAGAAATCAACTAATGAAACTTTTATCTTTCATATCTCAAATTCCTATCTTTTTTTTTTTTTTTCAAGAAGACATCCATATTCACACAATATATAGTTCAAATATTTATTTAATTTTCAAAATGTCGAGAGACATGAACCCTATACCTTATAAGACGCTTTGGATTTTAAAACTTTGCAATGACTTACAATGTTAGTCATTCATTTACCAACAATTTGTTTATTACAATGTTAGTCATTCAATTGTGAATGAGAAGTAAGTATCTCAGTGTTTAACCAAATTTTTATTTAGTTACTAATGTGTTTATTTTTGATATAATAAAAAACATTTACTATTGTGTGATTTGAGATTGTATAGGATCTGTGTTTTTTCATTCATGAATGAAATTTATTTTACTTCAATTTATATAACGATATGATTGTATATGGATTATTCTTAGAGTAATATGATTATTGTTCGTTTGTTTTAGGCAAAGGTAGCAAATACAACTATTTATCAAAAATTGTTTTGAATTGATTTTGATTTAGCAATTTTGATAACGAAGCTGGAAAGATATAATAATGAAGATTACCAGCTTTTGAACAGAGATAGAGAATTAGATGTATAGATGGATAAATATAACTTTTGTATCTAGAGTTGTGTTAGTTTTTTGAGAGCCTTTTTCTTATTTTCCCATTTGATATCATATATATATATATATATATATATAATACTAAATGCTTAGAGTGACCAGCTATAACAACACCAGCAATGCCACCAAAAATAATTTAGCAATTTTTCCACCTAAAAGTCCCGATATTAAATATGAAAATACAAAGATTAATATATGATGAATGAATAAATAAAATATTACATATATAAATAATATATGATCAATGAATAAATAAAAAAAATCTTTAATTATGACAATTAATATATCTATATATATATATATATAAAAGTAGGATATTCTGCCAAAAATAACTGCAATAAATTATCTACCTATTAAATAATTACTATTTTAAGAAACTTATTAACTGCTTTCATATTGTTTTTATTGTAAGAAACTCAATACAAATAAATAAATACAAATAAACCTATTTATTGTATTTTAAGAAACTCAATACAAATATAAATAAATAAACCTATTTATTGTATTTTAAGAAATTCAATACAAATACATATATATTTAATTTAAGAAATCAATTATGATACTCAATTTAGTATTTATTGTATAGAAATTTCAAATAAAAAATCTTATTTTTAAGAACTTATTTTAAAAGGTAAATTACAAAAACCAACTCCATCTATCGACTTTTTTCAAATTACAACCTAATCTTTTTCTTTTCTTTTTTCAGATTACCACCTAGTCTTTCTGTGGTTTTGTCGATTGCAAATTTTCCGGCTAAATGAAGATTAATTTTTTCACTTTGCAACCTAAACGTTGTAGTTTTTTTAAAAATCTAATTGCAACTTGAACTTTGTATTTTTATCAGATTGCAACCAAGAATGAAAATTTTGATTCCGGTGGAAATATAGGTAACTTAAATTCACGAAAATATCGTGAAAATATCGATATCGATGGAAATATGGGTACATATATTTATTGTTATTTTTCTTATATCTACCAATATATTCTGATATTTTCTCGATATTTATTGATATTCCATTGATTTTTTACCAATATTACATATATTTCACCAATTTTGACCAATATTTCCTTGATATTTATTTTATGAATATTGATCACAGTTATATAACATAAATGTCACACTCATATATATAACATAAATGTATCAGTGTGAAGCGAAAAAAAAATCATGATTTGCGATTGGACAAAAAAATTAAAGTTTGGGTTGCAATTGGATTAAGAGAAAAAGTTTGGGTTGCAAAGTGAAAAAATTAATTCATTTGCCGGAAAAATGACAGGAAATTTTGCAATCGGCATAACCACAGAAAGACTAGGTGGCAATCTTAAAAAAAAAAACAGATTAGGTTGCAATTTCTAAAAAGTCGATAGCTGGGGTTGTTTTTTGTAATTTACCCTATTTTAAATCAATTTTAAATATATAATATATAAAATCAATCATTATTTAATGATCTTAAATTTAATATTCATATAAAATTTATCAAATTGAAATATGGAAATGTATGTGTGTGGGCTTCAATGATTTTTTTTATTTTTAAACGTTTTATGATATATAGTATTAATTTATTGTAAATTGATATTAAAATGTAGAAAAAAAAATATTATAGGTGTACCTAATAGATTACACATATAAAACATATCAATAGAAAAAAATTAGATTAAAATTATTATTGCAAGTTAACCAACTTATTCATTTGAAATATACAAATATTTATTTTATCTTTCTTATTTTATATGTATTTCTTGTCAAATTTTATTTATATTTATATTCTGATTAATTGAGGTGGCATAAAGGATTTGACAGAAGTAATTTTTCTGGTTTTTCACAAATTAAAATTTCATCATTCTTAGTCCCTGATATATTGACTTATCAATCTTATAATTATTATTCATAATTTTTTTTATTCATAATGTGTAGATGGTCCAATTTTGAATTGGTTCATTTAAATAGATAACAAGAGATAATTTCATATATTTGATATGCTGATATAATTTTTTATTTGATTTAGAATAAATGAGTTATATGTGGCGTTGAACCAAAAAAACTTATTAAAATATGTGTGTATTTATAGTTATAAATGCTAATAAAATATAAATTTATTTATCTCAATACTTAAATCATAACATTTCTAATACATATAACTTATTTTTAGATATAAATTTATTTTTAAAATTTCACTATCCATGTAATGTTCTGACACAATTTTTTTTATTTGTTTGTTTAATCCATAGATTAATATATTACTTTATATATTTCAAATTTCTAATATTTTCGAATATAATTATTTATAACGACATAAATTTAAAGTTAAAATACCTAGCTTTATACTAATACAAATTTAAAAAATATCAATATATTTTTGTTAAAATAATAATCATTACATTTTATATGTTATTATATTTTTATAATAATTATATATATAACATACTGTGCAACGCACGGGTACACTACTAGTCCTGATAACAACAATCAATTTGATTACTGAATTAAGCATACTAGTGTTTCACCCGTGCGTTGTACGGAATAAAAATATTTTTAAAATATAATTATGTAGTGTGATATGTTGAAAATATTTTATTTTTAATAATTAAATTGTGGTTCATAGAAATATTTGAAGCAAATTGAATGAAAAATGTAATTTGTAATATTAAACATAATTTAAGACTATTTCAATTGAATAATATAGACAATTTATAGAATAAATTAAAATTCATAAATTACAAATTTTGAAAAACTTCTTTATATACAACGTTTGTAGTGGTGCCTTTTTCTTTAGCTTCCTTATCACATATTAAAATCTTCAATCCAACACAACTGGTTACTCTAGAAACAGCAACATATAATTGGCCGTGACTAAAAACTGGTTTCTTTAGGAAAAGACCAACATGGGAAAGAGATTGTCCTTGACTTTTGTTAATCGTCATTGCATATGAAACGATCAAAGGAAACTGTCTTCTTTTAAACTGAAAGGTAATCTCTTATTAAAAGGAGTCAAGGACATTCTAGGTATTAAAACCTTCTCACCAGCATTTGATCCACATAGAATTTTTGCTTCAATAACATGACATCCAAGTCTTGTAATCACCAATCATGTGTCATTGCATAATCCAAGTGTTTGATCTATATTCCTCAACAACATAACAGGAGTTCCAACTTTCAGGACCAACTCATGGTTAGGAACACCAGAACATGTAAGTGCATTAAGAAATTCTGGAGTGTGAACATCCTGCTGTAACTCAACATTCGAGTCTGATTTGCACATACTGTCGGAACTAAGATAAGTCTTCACTTCCCCAGAATGCAATTTTGTCATGTAATCATTTACTGCCTCAACAACATCCATAGTTGGAGCAAGTATTGCTTTATCATGAAAATAACTTGAGTCGTCATTTGATTCTCCGAATTATGGATATGTATTTTGAACAATCGATGCCATTGGATCATCACTTGGCTCAATCAAAATGTCATTTGGAATTGTAATATCAACTTCTCCATCATTTGAACCTCCAATTTTACCGTCACCTATACTTGCAACCCATTCAGAAAATTCTTTAAGTTTGTCACTCTCAACATCAGAAAGACCATTATGAAGTCTCATATTCTTCGTCAATCTAAGTACCTTGCAATACTTCCAAAGATAAGAAGAATTTATAGTTGCATGAACTATATCTTGTCTGCCTCCTTTTGGTATTACTGGCAAAATATTTGACGAAAATCTCCACCCAATACAATAGTTTTACCTCCAAAAGGTCTGTCAGAGCTCATATGTTTAGTAAACCTTAACATATCTCGCAAATCCAATGCCTCAAAACAATGCTTATGAGTCATAGGAGCTTCATCCCAAATTATAAGTTTGCACCTGATAATCAATACAGCAAGAAGACTATTTTGTTTAATATTGCATGTTGAGTCTTCATTGATATTTATTGGTATTGCAAATCGAGAATGAGTTGTTCTTCCACCGGGTAAAAGAAGTGGCGCTATACCACTTGATGCAAGTGGCAGAAAATGTCAAATGCTGGTGGCAGAAAATGAGGTCCTCCCTACTCTTATGATATTTTAATGTCGTTGCTTGAATACACAAGCCCTATTAACATTGGATTCAATTCATTAAACAACAAATCATTTGAGGGGTTGTGTATTAATCTACCAATGAGAAACTAAAACGTCGCATAGGAAACAGAAGTGGTGTCACAGTGGATGATTCCTAAACTAATCATTACACACACAAAATTTTATAAGGTCGTATTGATAGACTAACTCCATAAATTTCTGCAAGTTGTTCGAGTGTTGTTACAACCGCTTTTCCATTTTCAAATTCATCACTAACACGACTTCCAGAGAATTTGGAGAGAGTAGTAATGGTGATTCCCCCATCAACATTATTTTCAACACTATTGAAAAAAAAAAACATCAAATAGGAACACATAAAAAATAAAAATGAATCGAACTAAATTTCATATCTCACCTTCTACGAAAATCAACACTTTCTTGATCAGAGCCATTGATAATCATCTTTGTCACATAGTAAGTGTTGGAAATCTTCACTTCATCTACATAGAAATAATTTAATAAATAAATTAATTAAAATTTTGAAGAAAAACATAAATATTAAAAACAAATTCAATTACTTTTCCAAAATTTTGCTCTACACATTTGAAGAACAATAACTATGGGATTAGGAGAGTCTTCATCCATCAAAGGTAGTATCCTATCAATAAAGTCATCCCATAGTGTGCAAGTAATTCAATGTTTCCTATAAAATAAATGATACATTATTGGATCAATGTTTATATATAAAAATAAAATCATAATCATAATTAATAGTAAAAAAATATTAAATGAAGAATAATTACTCTAAATCTTCAAGAACAATCTCCATGAGTCGTTTTGGACCATCCCTTAACTCCTTGATTTGAGGTGGTTGAATGGAAACCAATCTTCCAATGACATTTATATAAACAAAAAATAATATGAAAATAGTCGATTAAAAAAAATGTATTATATATATTTTATAAGTACAAAATGATTGTGTTACCAAACAAATGACTTTCATCAATTTGATTAGCCACTATTTCAGTATATGACTGATAATAATAAAGTGTTAAAGGAAATGTGTTATCTTCATCTCATGCACTTTAGCACAAAAAGACATACTTATAGACAAAAATCACATACTTATCTCGACCGTGCCCCAGTACACGACCGTGCGCCACAGATTGGCTCTAAGTTTTCAGCGAGGCACGGTCGTGTTCCAGGGCACGGTCGTGGGCGAGAAAAAAAATCACATACTTATAGTGAAAAATCACATACTTATTGTTGAAAAAGACATACTTATACACAGCACTCACGCACGGTCGTGTCCTGGGGCACGGTCGACCGTGCGCGAGTGCCGTCGCATGTGAGACGGTTGCATATGAGTTTTTGCGTTTGTCTTATGGTAGAAATTAAATTTATATTTGTGCATGGATGTTTAATATTTAAGACTATATCAGCCACACTATGAAATCAGAAATGATATAAATGTCTCCCTCATTCAACATTCCCATGAACTTTTCAATATAAGGACGACGGATTGATCCATGAATAGTTGAACCCTGCAACATTATGATGAAATATTAAATCATATATGTATAAAAAGTTTGAACATCAGCAAAATAATTGTCTTAATATTACCTCTCTGTCACGAAAAATGGTCTCGTAGCTAAAGGTACCACCACGATTTCCATAAGTTGGAATCTCATAAGCTCTCACCAATCAAAGTTTTAAAGACCAAAGAGTTTTTGAAGGATTTACATCTTTCACCATATTGAATACAGGAGCCATGATGATAAATATAGATACGTGATAGGAGATGAGAAAAAGATCGTGGAGAATGGAGAAACTTTTTGCTGCAATCTTATTTAATTGAGCCGCTAAAGTTGTTGTAGTGTTGTAGATGAGTGAGAATGGTTGGCATCAGCAAAATATGAAGCTTTGACTTTTAAGGAGTATATCACATTTCAATTAATTAATCAATTGAAATCAATTATAAATGTATAATTACCATAAATAAGCCAATTAATTATAGCATGTGTTAAGCTAATAATTAGTAATCAATTAACCGTATAGCATATGTAAGCCAATTAATTAATCAATTAAGAATATATTCATTTTCTATAATTAATCACATATGATTTATCTAATCTAATGAAATCATTTGATTTTTTTTCTATATGATATGTATAATTACCATATATTTCAATTTTCATATTTAGAAATATCTAATTGTATGTAGAGATGTATAATAGAAATCAATTAAAAATATAAATTGAAAAGATTTAAATTGATATATTATTTATGATAATTGTATCACATAGAAATGTCATCACGTAGAATTGTTGACCTTATCTAAATATGGTAATTATCTCATAGAATTAATGTTTTATTTAAGCATACAATATATAATTACGTAATTACTATTAAGTAATTTAGTAAACATAATGGAATATATTGATACACCATTTATTAATCAATTTGCTAATTAGTAATCAATTAACTGTATAGCATATATGTGTAAGCCAATTCGTATTTAATTAATTAGTTGCATATGAGTTATCTAATCTAATGAATCATTTAATTTTTTTCTATATGAATATGTATAATTACCATATATTTCACCTTATGTATATAATATTTTAGCAAACTTTAAATGCACGGATATAAATTTATCACATATAATTTATATAACATAATAATTATAATTATAATTAATAATTATTGAGATCTAGACATGGAAATATTATATAATATTTTAGCAAACTTTAATGCACGGATATAAATTTATCATATAGAATTTATATAACATAATAATTATAATTATAATTAATAATTATTGAGATCTAGACATGGAAATATTAAACAAACTTAAAGGTAATTAGATCATGTAATTATAATTAACTACTACATATAATTTCCTTATATATAAATATATTAAATATGACTTATATTTATTAAATGAAATAAAAAACATTTCCTGATTTGACAATGTAGTTTTGGCGGGAAAATCTTGTTATTACTTTTTTTAGAACCATTGTGTTTTTATATATATAAAGATAAAATTTGTGAATATCATACGTTTCCTAAAATTTTGAAAATTTTCAGTTAAGGAATGTGTTTCTATTTTATGAATCCGCCATCGTACAATATTTTTAATCTATCTATTTATTTACAAAATCTTGATGATATAAATGTGCAACGTATGGAATATTGGATTAAAACTATAATCATTCTGCCAAAATTAATATAGTGATGTACTTGTGCTTTTAATAATATATAATAATATTTTAATTTCTTATAAGTAAATCACTGCAATTTATCGATGAAAAAAGGAAAAAAAAGAAAGAAAATTGTGTTATTTTTTCACCAAAAATACCAGCAATTTTATTTGGTCTAATAAGATTTATGTAGATATTGATACTAAATCATGGGATGCTATGTTCCATCAATCATTTTTGTAGAAATTGTTTTTAACATTCCTCGATCGATCAATTGTTATTAATCAAAGTAGATTTGTGTAGCTATGGAATTAAAATCATTGTGAATATGAACAAAAGAAAAAAATGCATCTAAAATTTGAATTGATGTTATTTTGAATCATGGTATGATCTTTTTGAAAAGAGTAGGTCTCACATGAGTTTTTTTGTTTTGAAAATTACCTTACCCAATTATTCGGTTATATATCATCATTACCGAAAGTATTTAAGAAATATTATTTTATATTTTTAAAATTAGTGTAATCTTTTTGTTTTTTTTCAAATATTTCCGGAAAGTTAGTTATGATTCATCCACCATTAACACAAAAAATCATATGAGACGGTCTCACGGATAGTTTCCGTGAGACGGATCCTTAGAACCCATGAATTGAACTCATACCCACAAATTTTCATATGAATTACTAAGTGTGCACTATGGGTTGACCCATCTCATAAAAAAATATGTGAGACAGTCTCACAAAAGACATACTCCACCATTAAACAAACTATTGAGAGATGTTGCGAAAAGGCTAAGGGAATTTGTTCTTAAATAAATTGAGTAGATAGGTTAAGTATAATTTAATGAATCTATATATGATCACTTACTTTTTATGAGATGATTCGGGTGACAAACTAATGCATTTTTTGAATAATATATCACCCGTTCCCATTATTTTAGTGCAGATGTGTCGGGAAATATCATAGAAAACTATTTATATAAAAAATTACATATGTTATATGATTTTTTGTACAAATTTTATTAATTATTATTTTTAATATATTTGAAGGAGACGTGAAAAATTACATTAGTTATTATCTTACTAAGACCACCATTTATGAGAACGTTGAAGAGTTCATAGATTTCCATAATCAATAAAGTTTTTTTTTCTTTATTAATATTCTCAAATTTTTAATGATTTTTAAACTTATCTTTCTCTTAATTTGTTAATAGAGAAGTTATAGATTTCACTTTCTTTTTCTTAATAATGAAACAATATTTAACCTATCTTTTTATGCTTCTTTTTATGCTACAAATAAACAATTATATAATATTTTTCTTAACTAAAACTTTTCACGTTATTATGCTGTGAATATTTTAAACACTTATCATGCAAAAAAAAAATTATAGTTGACTTATTATTAAATTTATATATTATAGTTCACATATTTTTAAATTTACATGAATTATTTATATTATATACCAAAATTATAACTTTCTTAAAAAAAGTAATACCCGTGCATTGCACGGGCAAAAAACTAGTACTCATTAAAGTCAAAATGTAATGCAAAGATTATTAAATATTTACCTGTCTTTTATTGTAAACTAAAATTAATATAAGAGTACAAGAATTTTTTTAAAGATGAAAAGGTTTAAAAATAAATAACTAAAAGGCGAGCACCTGACAAGCACCAAACAAAATTTGAAACATTGGGTTCAATTAATATGTAGAGGTTTTATGTAAATAATAAAACCTCTGTGAAAGTAATTCTCTATAATGTCTAAAATAATAATTTTCGTTGGTCCGAACATAGACCAGTTCAAAAACTTATCAATTTCGATAAGATAAATATGATAATAATTTTTTCAAAGAAACCCCTATGTAAATATCCAATGATCCATCAATATCATCATGATTTCTTCAAATTACAAAAATGATTTACGAAACAATAATCTATATATTTTTGATTGCTTCTTATGAAAACTCAAATCTACTTTGAGCTAATCTCTAACTTTTCATATCTCATCCAATAGTCCTGATGTTGTATTGTTCGCAAATTATATCAAAAAATTTGTTTAAACATACTGGATGCACACTACTTATATGGGATTTTTAGTGTTGATACTAGTCATGTATATAAGAAACTAATATAACTATGTATTTAGTAAGAAATAATAATTGGCTAATATCGTAATAAAAAATGTTTTTTTTATGTAAAGAATAATAATTTAACATTTTATTAATGATTTTTTGATTTTTTTTCAAAGTCTATAATAAATCACAATTATTTCTATACATCAAGTGAATGGGTCATGACCCATGCAATCCGGGTCATATGACCCGGAAGGTGATTTTCACGCCCAAAACGTGCTGGAATGCGCTGGCACGTGCCCCAAATCGCACTCAAACCCTAATTTCACTCTATGACCTTTTAATTATTTTGTCTAACCTTTTAGTTATGCTTGCCTAACATTTTCGTTATGTTCACATGACCATTATGGTATGTTCGCATAACCTTTCTACTATGGTACTTTAATATTTTACAGAGTAAGATAAATATATATTACCTTTAAACCTTTATATTATAATAACTTAACCTTTACGTTATAATAATTTAATTTTTATATTATAATAATATATATATTTTTGATTGCTTCTTATGAAAACTCAAATCTACTTTGAGCTAATCTCTAACTTTTCATATCTCATCCAATAGTCCTGATGTTGTATTGTTCGCAAATTATATCAAAAAATTTGTTAAACATACTGGATGCACACTACTTATATGGATTTTTAGTGTTGATACTAGTCATGTATATAAGAAGAGTAAGTCTCTTGTGCATCAGGTGCATGGATCTTAGATCCATGCACCCGGGTCGGATCCGGGTAATCCGACCCGCTTTTTTTTTTTTTTTTTCGCGCTTGTTTTTTTTTTCAATTTTAGTCATGACTTTTAGTTATGCGTAAGAATACCTTTATGTAATGCGTAAGAATACCTTTAGATTACCTTAATGATACCATTATGCCCAGATTTCATACATTTACGTTAAGTTAGACATACTTTTAGGTTATGTTAAGAATACCTTTAGGTAATGTATAGAGATACCTTTAAGTTATGTTAAGGATACCTTTGTGCCCAAATTTCATACATTTAATTTAGGTCAGACATACATTTATGTTATGTTAAGGATACTTTTATGTTATGTTAGAGATACCTTATCCATAAGGTAGTTGTGTTACACATTTTGTACACAAAGGTATCTCTAACATAACATAAAAGTATTCTTAACATAACCTAAATGTATCCTTAATATACCTAAAAGTATGTTTAATATAATCAAAAGGTATTCTTAAAATAATTAAAGGTATCCTTAACATAACCTAAAGGTATGCTTAACATAACTAAAAGGTATTCTTAACATAACATGGTATGTAACCTGGAATCACGATTTCAAAGGTATCCTTAACATCACCTAAAGGTATTCTTAACATAACCTAAAGGTATGCTTAATATAACCAAAAGGTATTCTTAACATAACTAAAGGTATCCTTAACATAACCTAAAGGTATGTTTAACATAACTAAAAAGTATTCTTAACATAACATGACATGTAACCTGGAATCAGGATTTCAAAGGTATTCTTAACATAACTGAAAGGTATCCTTACCATAACTTAAAGGTATCCTTAACATAACTGAAATGTATCCCTGAAAGGTATCCTTACCATAACTTAAAGGTATCCTTAACATAACTGAAAAGTATCCTTAACGTAACCTAAAGGTGCGCATCCGCCCAGGCGCGTGGGAGCGCGTGAGGGCGCGTCAGACGCGCGTGGAAGCGCGTACACGCGCGGGTCGGGTCGGGTGCATGGATCTAGGATCCATGCACCTGATGCATAAAAGTTTTTGTGATATAAGAAACTAATATAACTATGTATTTAGTAAGAAATAATAATTGGCTAATATCGTATTAAAAAATGTTTTTTTATGTAAAGAATAATAATTTAACATTTTATTAATGATTTTTTTATTTTTTTTCAAAGTCTATAATAAATCACAATTATTTCTATACATCAAGTGCATGGGTCATGACCCATGCAATCCGGGTCATATGACCCGGAAGGTGATTTTCACGCCCAAAACGTGCTGGAATGCGCTGGCACGTGCCCCCAAATCGCACTCAAACCCTAATTTCACTCTATGACCTTTTAATTATTTTGTCTAACCTTTTAGTTATGCTTGCCTAACATTTTCGTTATGTTCACATGACCATTATGGTATGTTCGCATAACCTTTCTACTATGGTACTTTAATATTTTACAGAGTAAGATAAATATATATTACCTTTAAACCTTTATATTATAATAACTTAACCTTTACGTTATAATAATTTAATTTTTATATTATAATAATATAACCTTTATATTTTCCAAAGGTTATGATAGTTGTACATAAAGGTTAAATTATAACAATATAAAAGTTTTCAATTATATTACATGATTGAAATGACTATAAGTATATAATTTTAAGGTTTTAATACATTTTAAACCTTTAAGTTGTAATAATGTAACATTAATAATATTTATTGTTGGTCCCAAGTGGTAGTAGACTTAGGGGGAGGTGAATAAGTCTACTCAAATTTCAAATTTTTTTCTTTAAAACAGAAAGATAAGTCACTTAGGCAGGTAGCTAATGAGCTTACAGTCCTGGGTGCGCAGTGTACCAATGTTTGTCAATGGGATCCTTTGCTCGACTGTGAATGGAAATAGGGACGGCGTCAGCGGAGGTGGCACTGCGAGGATGGGTGTACGGCGAGGTTGCACGCTGGGCGGCGGCTGGAAGGATGGGTGCGCTCCGAGTGTTTTACGCTGGGCTGCGGCTGGGTGCGAGCGGCTGGAGGGGATGAGAGGAGAGGCGGCTGCCGGCAACTTGGTGCGCGCAGCGAGGCGGCCGCGGCGTGGGTGCGTTCGGCGAGGTGACAGTGGCGTCGATCGGTGCTCGCGGTGAGGCAGCGAGTGGAGGGAGACTAGGCAAGAGCTCACTGTGATGGTTGCAAGACCACGGTGGCGCAGCTGCTGGCGGCGTGGAAAAGGGGCGGCGACCTCACCGGCGGCGGCGGCGGCTGTTGATTAGGGTTGACCGATTGAGTTGGGGATTCTAGGGTAAAATTGGGTAAAATTGGGGATTTTGACTTGGGGTAATAGATCTAAGTAAATTTTATTTTACATGTATGTATTTACATTTAGTAATATTAATAAACAAAAATCAAGTTTTTTTGTCTACGACAACGCTTTTAACGGTTATGACAACGCTATAAAGTAGCCGTTGTCTTAGGTATATATTACTACGCATCAACAACAACATCAAATAGTATCCGTTGTCTTAGGAATCAACGACTACATATCTACGACAACCTCGTATCATAAGCATTGTCATAGGCTTCATTCTGTACCTAAGACTACGCCACTACGACAACGTGATCACGTCACCAGCGTTGTCTTAGGGCTGAATTTTACCCTACGACTACGCCTCTACGACAACGCCAAAAAACTGTCTATGAGCGAATTTTTGTGCCCTAAGACAACGGTTTTATCTACGACAACGGTAAATTTGGCTACGACAACGGTTTTTTGAAAAAACCGTTGTCTTAGGGGCGTTGTCTATGTGCATTTTTCTTGTAGTGATAATATGAAAAAAAAAGGAACATTGACAAAAACAGGAAATCGATTATCTTTCCTTTTCCTGTCAAAATGGTTAAATCTATTTTTGGAAATAGAAAATTTATAAATAATATTAGAATTTTAATATTTAATCATTCCAACAAAATATTATATATATAGAGAGAGATTAGATTAGATTCACATATATGGTATATACATACCCATAATCGATGTTAATATAAGTACGTACCTGTTAAAGTCAACTATTAACCTTCAAAACCATTTAGTTATATTTGGAAAACTATATATAATTGATTTACCAACAAAATGCACTATATATATAGATATGAATACAAATTAATTAAAGAAATGTAATTATATATATCGTACACAAGTTAATATTATATTATATAATAGACTTTTTTTTCTATAAAGACTTATATTATATAAATAAATACACACATATATATCTCTACTTATATAAATCTAATAATATAAATGTTTTTTCCATTTACTTATATATAAATACATATATAAGTGCACATTAAACTCAAATATCATTCTATCTATAATATTAAATACCATTTAGAAAATGTATTGTGTGTTGTGTAACAATTCAAAAGGTGATATTGACTTTTGAGATCTCCTCATAATTAATTCAAAATGTAATTAATGTTGATGTTTTAAAATTTGGAATAAACGTTTTCTACAATGTGGAGAATACCAATAGTCATGAAGTGTATTTGCTGGCAAGGGAAAAAAATAGCAGAAATAACTTTATTAATTTAGGGAATGAAAGCCGATTCAATTTATTAATTTTATTCATAAATATGAGTATCAAGACTTGCCGTTTTGGTTGATTGAGGGTCTCTTTTTTTCTTTAAATATCATCACCATGCAGTCATGGTGTTCATGTTTTCTTCTATTTTAAAAATCAAATCTAGAATTTATGGTGTGTTTGTAATGAAAATAATGGAATGACACAATCAATATTTAAAAAAAATAAATTGCCTAAAAAATCACTACTTTCCTATAGAATTATGAAATTATCCACTATAAATATGAGAAATCAACTAATGAAACTTTTATCTTTCATATCTCAAATTCCTATCTTTTTTTTTTTTTTCAAGAAGACATCCATATTCACACAATATATAGTTCAAATATTTATTTAATTTTCAAAATGTCGAGAGACATGAACACTATACCTTATAAGACGCTTTGGATTTTAAAACTTTGCAATGACTTACAATGTTAGTCATTCATTTACCAACAATTTGTTTATTACAATGTTAGTCATTCAATTGTGAATGAGAAGTAAGTATCTCAGTGTTTAACCAAATTTTTATTTAGTTACTAATGTGTTTATTTTTGATATAATAAAAAACATTTACTATTGTGTGATTTGAGATTGTATAGGATCTGTGTTTTTTCATTCATGAATGAAATTTATTTTACTTCAATTTATATAACGATATGATTGTATATGGATTATTCTTAGAGTAATATGATTATTGTTCGTTTGTTTTAGGCAAAGGTAGCAAATACAACTATTTATCAAAAATTGTTTTGAATTGATTTTGATTTAGCAATTTTGATAACGAAGCTGGAAAGATATAATAATGAAGATTACCAGCTTTTGAACAGAGATAGAGAATTAGATGTATAGATGGATAAATATAACTTTTGTATCTAGAGTTGTGTTAGTTTTTTGAGAGCCTTTTTCTTATTTTCCCATTTGATATCATATATATATATATATATATATATATATATACACTAAATGCTTAGAGTGACCAGCTATAACAACACCAGCAATGCCACCAAAAATAATTTAGCAATTTTTCCACCTAAAAGTCCCGATATTAAATATGAAAATACAAAGATTAATATATGATGAATGAATAAATAAAATATTACATATATAAATAATATATGATGAATGAATAAATAAAAAAATCTTTAATTATGACAATTAATATATCTATATATATATAAAAGTAGGATATTCTGCCAAAAATAACTGCAATAAATTATCTACCTATCAAATAATTACTATTTTAAGAAACTTATTAACTGCTTTCATATTGTTTTTATTGTAAGAAACTCAATACAAATAAATAAATACAAATAAACCTATTTATTGTATTTTAAGAAACTCAATACAAATATAAATAAATAAACCTATTTATTGTATTTTAAGAAATTAAATACAAATACATAAATATTTAATTTAAGAAATCAATTATGATACTCAATTTAGTATTTATTGTATAGAAATTTCAAATAAAAAATCTTATTTTTAAGAACTTATTTTAAAAGGTAAATTACAAAAACCAACTCCATCTATCGACTTTTTTCAAATTACAACCTAATCTTTTTCTTTTCTTTTTTCAGATTACCACCTAGTCTTTCTGTGGTTTTGTCGATTGCAAATTTTCCGGCTAAATGAAGATTAATTTGTTCACTTTGCAACCTAAACGTTGTAGTTTTTTTAAAAATCTAATTGCAACTTGAACTTTGTATTTTTATCAGATTGCAACCAAGAATGAAAATTTTGATTCCGGTGGAAATATAGGTAACTTAAATTCACGAAAATATCGTGAAAATATCGATATCGATGGAAATATGGGTACATATATTTATTGTTATTTTTCTTATATCTACCAATATATTCTGATATTTTCTCGATATTTATTGATATTCCATTGATTTTTTTACCAATATTACATATATTTCACCAATTTTGACCAATATTTCCTTGATATTTATTTTATGAATATTGATCACAGTTATATAACATAAATGTCACACTCATATATATAACATAAATGTATCAGTGTGAAGCGAAAAAAAAATCATGATTTGCGATTGGACAAAAAAATTAAAGTTTGGGTTGCAATTGGATTAAGAGAAAAAGTTTGGGTTGCAAAGTGAAAAAATTAATTCATTTGCCGGAAAAATGACAGGAAATTTTGCAATCGGCATAACCACAGAAAGACTAGGTGGCAATCTTAAAAAAAAAAAACAGATTAGGTTGCAATTTCTAAAAAGTCGATAGCTGGGGTTGTTTTTTGTAATTTACCCTATTTTAAATCAATTTTAAATATATAATATATAAAATCAATCATTATTTAATGATCTTAAATTTAATATTCATATAAAATTTATCAAATTGAAATATGGAAATGTATATGTGTGTGGGCTTCAATGATTTTTTTTATTTTTAAACGTTTTATGATATATAGTATTAATTTATTGTAAATTGATATTAAAATGTAGAAAAAAAAATATTATAGGTGTACCTAATAGATTACACATATAAAACATATCAAATAGAAAAAAATTAGATTAAAATTATTATTGCAAGTTAACCAACTTATTCATTTGAAATATACAAATATTTTATTTTATCTTTCTTATTTTATATGTATTTCTTGTCAAATTTTATTTATATTTATATTCTGATTAATTGAGGTGGCATAAAGGATTTGACAGAAGTAATTTTTCTGGTTTTTCACAAATTAAAATTTCATCATTCTTAGTCCCTGATATATTGACTTATCAATCTTATAATTATTATTCATAATTTTTTTTATTCATAATGTGTAGATGGTCCAATTTTGAATTGGTTCATTTAAATAGATAACAAGAGATAATTTCATATATTTGATATGCTGATATAATTTTTTATTTGATTTAGAATAAATGAGTTATATGTGGCGTTGAACCAAAAAAACTTATTAAAATATGTGTGTATTTATAGTTATAAATGCTAATAAAATATAAATTTATTTATCTCAATACTTAAATCATAACATTTCTAATACATATAACTTATTTTTAGATATAAATTTATTTTTAAAATTTCACTATCCATGTAATGTTCTGACACAATTTTTTTTATTTGTTTGTTTAATCCATAGATTAATATATTACTTTATATATTTCAAATTTCTAATATTTTCGAATATAATTATTTATAACGACATAAATTTAAAGTTAAAATACCTAGCTTTATACTAATACAAATTTAAAAAATATCAATATATTTTTGTTAAAATAATAATCATTACATTTTATATGTTATTATATTTTTATAATAATATATATATATAACATACTGTGCAACGCACGGGTACACTACTAGTCCTGATAACAACAATCAATTTGATTACTGAATTAAGCATACTAGTGTTTCACCCGTGCGTTGTACGGAATAAAAATATTTTTAAAATATAATTATGTAGTGTGATATGTTGAAAATATTTTATTTTTAATAATTAAATTGTGGTTCATAGAAATATTTGAAGCAAATTGAATGAAAAATGTAATTTGTAATATTAAACATAATTTAAGACTATTTCAATTGAATAATATAGACAATTTATAGAATAAATTAAAATTCATAAATTACAAATTTTGAAAAACTTCTTTATATACAACGTTTGTAGTGGTGCCTTTTTCTTTAGCTTCCTTATCACATATTAAAATCTTCAATCCAACACAACTGGTTACTCTAGAAACAACAACATATAATTGGCCGTGACTAAAAACTGGTTTCTTTAGGAAAAGACCAACATGGGAAAGAGATTGTCCTTGACTTTTGTTAATCGTCATTGCATATGAAACGATCAAAGGAAACTGTCTTCTTTTAAACTTGAAAGGTAATCTCTTATTAAAAGGAGTCAAGGACATTCTAGGTATTAAAACCTTCTCACCAGCATTTGATCCACATAGAATTTTTGCTTCAATAACATGACATCCAAGTCTTGTAATCACCAATCATGTGTCGTTGCATAATCCAAGTGTTTGATCTATATTCCTCAACAACATAACAGGAGTTCCAACTTTCAGGACCAACTCATGGTTAGGAACACCAGAACATGTAAGTGCATTAAGAAATTCTGGAGTGTGAACATCCTGCTGTAACTCAACATTCGAGTCTGATTTGCACATACTGTCGGAACTAAGATAAGTCTTCACTTCCCCAGAATGCAATTTTGTCATGTAATCATTTACTGCCTCAACAACATCCATAGTTGGAGCAAGTATTGCTTTATCATGAAAATAACTTGAGTCGTCATTTGATTCTCCGAATTATGGATATGTATTTTGAACAATCGATGCCATTGGATCATCACTTGGCTCAATCAAAATGTCATTTGGAATTGTAATATCAACTTCTCCATCATTTGAACCTCCAATTTTACCGTCACCTATACTTGCAACCCATTCAGAAAATTCTTTAAGTTTGTCACTCTCAACATCAGAAAGACCATTATGAAGTCTCATATTCTTCGTCAATCTAAGTACCTTGCAATACTTCCAAAGATAAGAAGAATTTATAGTTGCATGAACTATATCTTGTCTGCCTCCTTTTGGTATTACTGGCAAAATATTTGACGAAAATCTCCACCCAATACAATAGTTTTACCTCCAAAAGGTCTGTCAGAGCTCATATGTTTAGTAAACCTTAACATATCTCGCAAATCCAATGCCTCAAAACAATGCTTATGAGTCATAGGAGCTTCATCCCAAATTATAAGTTTGCACCTGATAATCAATACAGCAAGAAGACTATTTTGTTTAATATTGCATGTTGAGTCTTCATTGATATTTATTGGTATTGCAAATCGAGAATGAGTTGTTCTTCCACCGGGTAAAAGAAGTGGCGCTATACCACTTGATGCAAGTGGCAGAAAATGTCAAATGCTAGGTGGCAGAAAATGAGGTCCTCCCTACTCTTATGATATTTTAATGTCGTTGCTTGAATACACAAGCCCTATTAACATTGGATTCAATTCATTAAACAACAAAATCATTTGAGGGGTTGTGTATTAATCTACCAATGAGAAACTAAAACGTCGCATAGGAAACAGAAGTGGTGTCACAGTGGATGATTCCTAAACTAATCATTACACACACAAAATTTTATAAGGTCGTATTGATAGACTAACTCCATAAATTTCTGCAAGTTGTTCGAGTGTTGTTACAACCGCTTTTCCATTTTCAAATTCATCACTAACACGACTTCCAGAGAATTTGGAGAGAGTAGTAATGGTGATTCCCCCATCAACATTATTTTCAACACTATTGAAAAAAAAAAACATCAAATAGGAACACATAAAAAAATAAAAATGAATCGAACTAAATTTCATATCTCACCTTCTACGAAAATCAACACTTTCTTGATCAGAGCCATTGATAATCATCTTTGTCACATAGTAAGTGTTGGAAATCTTCACTTCATCTACATAGAAATAATTTAATAAATAAATTAATTAAAATTTTGAAGAAAAACATAAATATTAAAAACAAATTCAATTACTTTTCCAATATTTTGCTCTACACATTTGAAGAACAATAACTATGGGATTAGGAGAGTCTTCATCCATCAAAGGTAGTATCCTATCAATAAAGTCATCCCATAGTGTGCAAGTAATTCAATGTTTCCTATAAAATAAATGATACATTATTGGATCAATGTTTATATATAAAAATAAAATCATAATCATAATTAATAGTAAAAAAATATTAAATGAAGAATAATTACTCTAAATCTTCAAGAACAATCTCCATGAGTCGTTTTGGACCATCCCTTAACTCCTTGATTTGAGGTGGTTGAATGGAAACCAATCTTCCAATGACATTTATATAAACAAAAAATAATATGAAATAGTCGATTAAAAAAATGTATTATATATATTTTATAAGTACAAAATGATTGTGTTACCAAACAAATGACTTTCATCAATTTGATTAGCCAATATTTCAGTATATGACTTGAATAATAAAGTGTTAAAGGAAATGTGTTATCTTCAATCTCATGCACTTTTGTCTTAGAGCTGGACTCCTGTGAGACCGTCTCATGTGCGACGGCACTCGCGCACGGTCGTGCGCTGGGACACGGTCGTGTCCCAGGACACGGTTGACCGTGCGCTGGAACACATACTTATAGCACAAAAAGACATACTTATAGACAAAAATCACATACTTATCTCGACCGTGCCCCAGACACGACCGTGCGCCACAGATTGGCTCTAAGTTTTCAGCGAGGCACGGTCGTGTTCCAGGGCACGGTCGTGGGCGAGAAAAAAAATCACATACTTATAGTGAAAAATCACATACTTATTGTCGAAAAAGACATACTTATACACAGCACTCACGCACGGTCGTGTCCTGGGGCACGGTCGACCGTGCGCGAGTGCCGTCGCATGTGAGACGGTTGCATATGAGTTTTTGCGTTTGTCTTATGGTAGAAATTAAATTTATATTTGTGCATGGATGTTTAATATTTAAGACTATATCAGCCACACTATGAAATCAGAAATGATATAAATGTCTCCCTCATTCAACATTCCCATGAACTTTTCAATATAAGGACGACGGATTGATCCATGAATAGTTGAACCCTGCAACATTATGATGAAATATTAAATCATATATGTATAAAAAGTTTGAACATCAGCAAAATAATTGTCTTAATATTACCTCTCTGTCACGAAAAATGGTCTCGTAGCTAAAGGTACCATCCACGATTTCCATAAGTTGGAATCTCATAAGCTCTCACCAATCAAAGTTTTAAAGACCAAAGAGTTTTTGAAGGATTTACATCTTTCACCATATTGAATACAGGAGCCATGATGATAAATATAGATACGTGATAGGAGATGAGAAAAAGATCGTGGGAGAATGGAGAAACTTTTTGCTGCAATCTTATTTAATTGAGCCGCTAAAGTTGTTGTAGTGTTGTAGATGAGTGAGAATGGTTGGCATCAGCAAAATATGAAGCTTTGACTTTTAAGGAGTATATCACATTTCAATTAATTAATCAATTGAAATCAATTATAAATGTATAATTACCATAAATAAGCCAATTAATTATAGCATGTGTTAAGCTAATAATTAGTAATCAATTAACCGTATAGCATATGTAAGCCAATTAATTAATCAATTAAGAATATATTCATTTTCTATTAATTAATCACATATGAGTTATCTAATCTAATGAAATCATTTGATTTTTTTTCTATATGATATGTATAATTACCATATATTTCAATTTTCATATTTAGAAATATCTAATTGTATGTAGAGAATGTATAATAGAAATCAATAAAAATATAAATGAAAAGATTTAAATTGATATATTATTTATGATAATTGTATCACATAGAAATGTATCACGTAGAATTGTTGACCTTATCTAAATATGGTAATTATCTCCATAGAATTAATGTTTTATTTAAGCATACAATATATAATTACGTAATTACTATTAAGTAATTTAGTAAACATAATGGAATATATTGATACACCATTTATTAATCAATTTGCTAATTAGTAATCAATTAACTGTATAGCATATATGTGTAAGCCAATTCGTATTTAATTAATTAGTTGCATATGAGTTATCTAATCTAATGAAATCATTTAATTTTTTTCTATATGATATGTATAATTACCATATATTTCACCTTATGTATATAATATTTTAGCAAACTTTAAATGCACGGATATAAATTTATCACATATAATTTATATAACATAATAATTATAATTATAATTAATAATTATTGAGATCTAGACATGGAAATATTATATAATATTTTAGCAAACTTTAAATGCACGGATATAAATTTATCATATAGAATTTATATAACATAATAATTATAATTATAATTAATAATTATTGAGATCTAGACATGGAAATATTAAACAAACTTAAAGGTAATTAGATCATGTAATTATAATTAACTACTACATATAATTTCCTTATATATAAATATATTAAATATGACTTATATTTATTAAATGAAATAAAAAACATTTCCTGATTTGACAATGTAGTTTTGGCGGGAAAATCTTGTTATTACTTTTTTTAGAAACCATTGTGTTTTTATATATATAAAGATAAAATTTGTGAATATCATACGTTTCCTAAAATTTTGAAAATTTTCAGTTAAGGAATGTGTTTCTATTTTATGAATCCGCCATCGTACAATATTTTTAATCTATCTATTTATTTACAAAATCTTGATGATATAAAATGTGCACGTATGGAAATATTTGGATTAAAACTATAATCATTCTGCCAAAATTAATATAGTGATGTACTTGTGCTTTTAATAATATATAATAATATTTTAATTTCTTATAAGTAAATCACTGCAATTTATCGATGAAAAAAGGAAAAAAAGAAAGAAAATTTGTTTATTTTTTCACCAAAAATACCAGCAATTTTATTTGGTCTAATAAGATTTATGTAGATATTGATACTAAATCATGGGATGCTATGTTCCCATCAATCATTTTTGTAGAAATTGTTTTAACATTCTCGATCGATCAATTGTTATTAATCAAGTAGATTTGTGTAGCTATGGAATTAAAATCATTGTGAATATGAACAAAAGAAAAAAATGCATCTAAAATTTGAATTGATGTTATTTTGAATCATGGTATGATCTTTTTGAAAAGAGTAGGTCTCACATGAGTTTTTTTGTTTTGAAAATTACCTTACCCAATTATTCGGTTATATATCATCATTACCGAAAGTATTTAAGAAATATTATTTTATATTTTTTAAAATTAGTGTAATCTTTTTGTTTTTTTTCAAATATTTCCGGAAAGTTAGTTATAATTCATCCACCATTAACACAAAAAATCATATGAGACGGTCTCACGGATAGTTTCCGTGAGACGGATCCTTAGAACCCATGAATTGAACTCATACCCACAAATTTTCATATGAATTACTAAGTGTGCACTATGGGTTGACCCATCTCATAAAAAAAATCTGTGAGACAGTCTCACAAAAGACATACTCCACCATTAAACAAACTATTGAGAGATGTTGCGAAAAGGCTAAGGGAATTTGTTCTTAAATAAATTGAGTAGATAGGTTAAGTATAATTTAATGAATCTATATATGATCACTTACTTTTTATGAGATGATTCGGGTGACAAACTAATGCATTTTTTGAATAATATATCACCCGTTCCCATTATTTTAGTGCAGATGTGTCGGGAAATATCATAGAAAACTATTTATATAAAAAATTACATATGTTATATGATTTTTTGTACAAATTTTATTAATTATTATTTTTAATATATTTGAAGGAGACGTGAAAAATTACATTAGTTATTATCTTACTAAGACCACCATTTATGAGAACATTGAAGAGTTCATAGATTTCCATAATCAATAAAGTTTTTCTTTCTTTTATTAATATTCTCAAATTTTTAATGATTTTTAAACTTATCTTTCTGTTGAGAAGACAAACATAATTATTTGTTAATAGAGAAGTTATAGATTTCACTTTCTTTTTCTTAATAATGAAACAATATTTAACCTATCTTTTTATGCTTCTTTTTATGCTACAAATAAACAATTATATAATATTTTTCTTAACTAAAACTTTTCACGTTTATTATGCTGTGAATATTTTAAACACTTATCATGCAAAAAAAAAATTATAGTTGACTTATTATTAAATTTATATATTATAGTTCACATATTTTTAAATTTACATGAATTATTTATATTATATACCAAAATTATAACTATCTTAAAAAAAGTAATACCCGTGCATTGCACGGGCAAAAAACTAGTACTCATTAAAGTCAAAATGTAATGCAAAGATTATTAAATATTTACCTGTCTTTTATTGTAAACTAAAATTAATATAAGAGTACAAGAATTTTTTTAAAGATGAAAAGGTTTAAAAGAAATAACTAAAAGGCGAGCACCTGACAAGCACCAAACAAAATTTGAAACATTGGGTTCAATTAATATGTAGAGGTTTTATGTAAATAATAAAACCTCTGTGAAAGTAATTCTCTATAATGTCTAAAATAATAATTTTCGTTGGTCCGAACATAGACCAGTTCAAAAACTTATCAATTTCGATAAGATAAATATGATAATAATTTTTTCAAAGAAATCCCTATGTAAATATCCAATGATCCATCAATATCATCATGATTCTTCAAATTACAAAAATGATTTAGGAAACAATAATCTATATATTTTTGATTGCTTCTTATGAAAACTCAAATCTACTTTGAGCTAATCTCTAACTTTTCATATCTCATCCAATAGTCCTGATGTTGTATTGTGCGCAAATTATATCAAAAAATTTGTTAAACATACTGGATGCACACTACTTATATGGGATTTTTAGTGTTGATACTAGTCATGTATATAAGAAACTAATATAACCATGTATTTAGTAAGAAATAATAATTGGCTAATATCGTAATAAAAAATGTTTTTTTATGTAAAGAATAATAATTTAACATTTATTAATGATTTTTTGATTTTTTTTCAAAGTCTATAATAAATCACAATTATTTCTATACATCAAGTGCATGGATCATGACCCATGCAATCCGGGTCATATGACCCGGAAGATGATTTTCATGCCCAAAACGTGCTAGAATGCGCTGGCACGTGCCCCCAAATTGCACTCAAACCCTAATTTCACTCTATGACCTTTTAATTATTTTGTCTAACCTTTTAGTTATGCTCGCCTAACATTTTCGTTATGTTCACATGACCATTATGGTATGTTCGCATAACCTTTCTACTATGGTAGTTTAATATTTTTTTACAGAGTAAGATAAATATATATTACCTTTTAAACCTTTATATTATAATAACTTAACCTTTACGTTATAATAATTTAATTTTTATATTATAATAATATAACTTTATATTTTCCAAAGGTTATGATAGTTGTACATAAAGGTTAAATTATAACAATATAAAAGTTTTCAATTATATTACATGATTGAAATGACTATAAGTATATAATTTTAAGGTTTTAATACATTTTAAACCTTTAAGTTGTAATAATGTAACATTAATAATATTTATTGTTGGTCCCAAGTGGTAGTAGACTTAGGGGGAGGTGAATAAGCCTACTCAAATTTCAATTTTTTTCTTTAAAACAGAAAGATAAGTCACTTAGGCAGGTAGCTAAAGGGCTTACAGTCCTGGAGGTTACTGCTTGAGCAGTTACCTTTAGAGAAAATTAGTTTTATGCACAACGGAAATTCTTTTGACCAAAGCTTCTTTTTTGAAAACAGTTGGTATGCTTATGAGAGATATGCTGCAATCAAAACAAATAAGCAGGATATAAGATATAAATAGCAGTAAGCTAAACAGAGAGGTAAACACAACAATTTATAGAGGTTCAAGGGTGGAGTAATTCCTCTACGTCCTCTCTACTCCTTCACAAGGAGAAACTTTGTTAAGTAATTTGGTTGATTTACACAAGCCTCGCTTATACAACCTAAACCTAACAAGAACTGTAATTCAATCCCACACAGGGTTACTGCACAGTGACCAAACTCAACTAGCCCATACAGAGCTCTTGTTCTTCTACTAAGAACACAAATACTTGATTAGGAACAAGCCTCCGATCAAGAAACTCCTAATAGTACTAAAGAAAAAAAGATTTTCTTTTCAACAATACAGGCAACAAGCTTAGAACTATGAGCTCTTTAAGCTGTAGATAGCTTGATACAAGACTTGACTTGAAACTATCTAAGTATTTGAGATATGAATCGATTTAAGTGTTTGAACGCTTGATTCGTGAGAGCTTCTGGTTTCAAGTTTTTCAAGTTGGTCGGGTGTCTTTCAAGTTCCAATCTTCTTTTATTTATAGGTGATGAAAATTTTGCCCGTTGGAGAGAGAGCTTCCTTCTCACAGTATGCATAGGGCGACGTGGCCTCTTCTAATTAGTCCGTACAAGGTTGTTGAGATCGTACGTCTCTGTTGCTGCAATCGCCATACTCAGTCTGACGTTTCTTTAGACTTCATTTTGCTTTATTATGTGGCATCTTTTGATTGGATAAGTTTGCGGTTATGCTTAACATAAACCTCATACATGTATTCCGAGGTAACTGCTTTCAAAACGGTTACCGATGCTTCCTGGTCCTTCAATCGACTTTAGCTTACTTGTCTTATATTTAGCTAGCATACTCAGCATCCTTATGCAGTGAGCGTCCAGTGTCCTTTTCTAGTAGCGTGCTGCAGTGACTTATACTTAATCATTTTAAGGTTTTCCTTATGCAACAAGGTCTTCATTCTTTCTTCAAGCTTTAGTCTTGATCATCAAGTCTCCTGATCCTATACTTAAGACATTTTACAACAGAATCTAAATACATAGGATCCTAGGCCCTAATCTATTACATGTTTTGTTTTCACCAAAATCTATACAATGTTCCTTACAATTTCCCCTTTTTGATGATGACAAAACTTCTTAAGAGGATCAAAGACTTATCAGATTTTATTTAAGAACATAAGCTTGTATCATAGCAAGAGTAATCAACGGAAGGCAAAAACACCTTCAGAGCAGAGACTAAGTATAAGTTCACAAGTAATGAGCTTTTCAAAACAGAAGATTAGTTTTATTGAGATAATAAATCAAGATGATATCCAAGCAAGACATAAGAAAGCTAAGGAAAAAAGATACAAGGAAGAAAATAAATAGCAGTTAGCAAGAATCTGTAGTCAGAGGCTTCAGGGTCTTTTTAACCATGTGGCTCTTGGTCTTCTTTCATTGCGGAAACCTTTCCACCAGTTGATGATGGATTCCTTGTAAGTTGGCTCCATTATTCTCTTTATCTCTGGAGTTTCATCGTACCTTAACCAAAAGTCCTCGCAGAAGGGAATGACTTCACCTCTGTTCTTTTAGTTTTATTTGAAGTAGGTGCATACCTCTGCTGGCAAGGTTTTTGAAACATTGGAGTCCCTCGCGATGAGTTTTTCCCTTAATTATGATTGACTCCTTGCACAACTTGATATAATACTTCAGGTATTCGACTCATTTGAAGGTTTTAATCTGCAGGAAGGTTGGACAGTGAGTAGTAGGTAGATCGATTTCAGGAAGTTCCATTCTTGGAATCTGGAGCTCTGAGTATCCGTACTTCCATCCAGGAAGATGAGTAGTGAGTTCGGTGCAAGCTTCTCATCTGATGCAAGAGCTTCCAAGTCAGGTTACCTCTGAGGAGGGTAGAGATTTGAAAGGCTTTCTTTCGTTATCTTTTCAATGTGAGCATCTGACGCTTTGAACAACTCTTCAACTTTCCTCTTCTTCTCCTCCTTTCATCTACTCCTATGCGAAGACCAGGATGGACTTCTGAGATAGCATCGGATTTCCTTTTGGTTGAGCTGCTATCTGAGCGTCCTCTGGAGCTTCCTTCATGGCCTCCTCCATCTCCTTCTGAATCTTTCTTGGCAGAATTGCTAGCTGCCTGCAAGAGGAAGGATCCTGCTACCTTTTTTGCTCGATCCTCTTTGCTGCATCTTCCTCCTTTTTGTCATCATCATAGGCCGAGCCTACTCCAAACCTTATCATTGAATGTATACTTGTCAGAATGTAAGTATGATCCTCTAAGGTTTGCTTCTGCTCGAACTGAGAGTCGTCAATTTTCTTCAGGGAGGAAGATACAGACTTTTACTAGAGCTCAATCTCCAGTAGCTTCTTTTCTTGTGCATTGAGCTTATCATTCAAGCATTTGATGGTGTCGACAAGGCCAATGGATGGAGTCTGAGAACTAATAGTTGTCTGAAGCTTCGCCAGAGTTGCATTTAGAGTATCAATCAGGAAGGTAGCTTGAAACCGATCCTTCTTTGCTTTAGCTCTCACTTGGCAGCTAGCCTTGGTCAGGGACTTGCCCACTTTTTCCACTTTCTTGAACACATCGTCAATAGATTTATCTTCAGCATCCTGCACAGACAGATATGGAGTTATAATATTGGATTATTCGGCTCCGGTTGCACCCTGTTCACTGGGTGCACAATTATCGCTATCGGAGGAGCTAGTCAGCTTCCATTTATTAGCATCCACCTCCTTATCTGCTGATTTCTCCTCATCGGCAGCTCCCATTATTGCATCCTGAGGAACATCTCCTTTCCAGGCCTGCATCTGCCTTATTTCTTCTTCAGAAGGCCCTTCCTCCAAAGACACCTCCTCAATTTCTGTCTGTTTCATTGAAGTCTCTAAGTTGGTGGACTCCTCAATAGTACACTCTTTAGGAGTAGCCTTTTCAGCAGTAGACTTTGTTTGAGCAGCCTGTACCGCTGGAATTTCTTCAATAGTAGGCTCTATATTAGCAACCTGTTCTGTTGCGGCCTCCTCTGCAATCATCTCACCATGATTCGCAGGTTCCTCAGAAATTACTTCATCCATCTCCATTGGAGTAATTTCTTCAGCCGTCTTATCAACCTCTATCGGTGCCTGATCATCTGAGGGTACTAGCACAGAGGTTCCTCGTTCAATAGTAGTTGTTTTAATCGTTTCTTCTAGGACTACAGCAACCGCAAGGACTTCCAACTTTTCAGCCTCCGGAATAGTTGGCGGCTCCATCCTTGGCGTATCAACTTTCTCGAAGGTGACAAGAGCATCCTGATGCACAGTGATGGTTCCTGCATGTTGGTCCCAAGTGGTAGTAGGCTTAGAGGGGGGGGGGGTAAATAAGCCTACTGTATTTTCAAACTTTTCTTCACTTCAGATGGCTTCGTTCCAAAATCAGTAACCTTTTGGGAGGTTACTGATCAAAGTTCTTTTCTGGAAGATGAATAAACTTAATTTCATTGAAAACACAAGTATTGAAGATATGCATCTAACATTGAATATGCAGATAGAACAGTAAGCATAAACAGACGCATAGATATACAGGGGTTCGAAGGTGGAGTAATCCTTCTACATCCTATCTGCCTCTTCTCAAGAGGGAACATTTGTTAATCTTGTTGATTTACATAGCCCTGTCTATTACAACATAGACTTAACAAGTAAATAGCAAGCCTACTCATGGCTGCTCACAGCTACTTGCCTACTCTCCTAACTAGTCCACACAGGATCCTACCCGACCCACTCAGCATCCTTACTTTCTTCTTTAGAAAGCGAACATCTTATCAAGATCCTAGTCCTAACTAAGCACTCCTAGACAGTCCTTAAAAGTTTTGTCTTCTTCTTCAACTGGATGCAGCAAGCTTTGGCTTCTTTTACAGGGAGCTCTGCTGTAGCTTGCTGCTCGAGTGAACTACTGTGTATTATAGTGTTTCTAGGGTTTAGAGTGTTCGAGCTTTCTACTCTTCTTTTTATCTTCTTCTTTATTCCCCCATTATGCTCTCCTAAAACCTTGAACTGGTGAAAGCTGTTGAGGATTATCTACATAAGGTCAGTGAAGTGATCTTCATCCCTGATGGCCTGACTAGGATATTCTCATCGATGAGACGACCATCCATAACTTTTGAGTTTTGGGCTGTCATTTGTGTAGTAGGAGGAAAAAGGGAGATTCTGTAAAAAAACACAGAGAAAACAGTAGAGATTACTAGGTTACTGCTTGCAGGAAATATGAAAGAGAAGATGTTGGTCCCAAGTGGTAGTAGGCTTAGAGGGGGGGTGAATAAGCCTACTGTATTTTCAAACTTTTCTTTTCTTCAGAAGGCTTAGGTCCAGAGTCAGTAACCTTTTTGGAGGTTACTTATCAGAGTTATATTGCGGAAGCTTTCTTTCATTGAAAACACAAGTATAGAAGTTGTACATCTAACATAAGATATGTAGATAGAATAGTAAGCACATACAAACACATAGATATACAGAGGTTCGAAGGTGGAGTAATCCTTCTACATCCTCTCTGTCTCTTCTCAAGAGGGAACATTTGTTATTCTTGTTGATTTACATAGCCCTATCTATTACAATACAGACTTAGCAAGTAAGTAGCAAACCTTCTCATAGCTGCTCACAGTTGCTTGCCTACTCTCCTAACTAACCCACACAGGATCCTATCTGACCCACTAAGGATCCTTACTTAGTTCTTCAGAAAGCAAACAACTTATCAGGATCCTTGTCCTAACTAAGTATTTCTAGACAGTCCTTAAAAGATTTGCCTTCTTCTTGAACTGGATGCAACAAGCTTTGGCTTATTTTGCAGGTTGCTCTGTTATAGCTTGCTGCAGGACTGAGAGACTGTATATTCTAGCGTTTCTGGGGTTTAAAGTGTTTGAGCTTTCTACTCTTCTTTTGATCTTCTTCTTTATTCCCCCATTATGCTCTCTTTTTTTCTATATTCTCTTCCCCCTCTTATCTGCGCTCTCTCTTGCGCTCTTCTATCCTTCTCTCTTTTTCTTCAGTCTTCTTCTATTTATAGATTAGGAAATCTACTCGTTGAAAGTGAGTAGGTTTCCATCATTAAATGAGCCGTACTCCTACTGATACATGTCAGCTTTTCACTTTCCACGTGTCTTTATCTGATTGGCTCAATTCCTCTTCTCTCTACCGGTAACTTTCAGCTTCCTTCCCATGCTTGGTTTGTAGCTCCCTTCCCAGCCTTGCTCTATTAAGTGGCTTGAGGCTTCTGTAGCTTGCTGTTTTGCAGTATGCTTCGACATGGTCTCTTCCAGGTGGCTTTCTATCAGGTAGCTTGAGTCTTCAGTAGCTTGCTGCTTTGCAGTATGCTTTAGCATAGTCTGTTCCAAGTAGCTTCTTGTAGTAAGTAGTATCCCTTTTAGTTTACCAGATTCCTTTCACTATTCTCTGCAGTATCCTTCCTTTGAAGCTTTCTCTATTATATCTTGCTGCAGTAACCTTGTTGTAGTAACCTTCCAAGATAGGTTATGGTTATAGATTGAGGGTTACTATTCTATAGTTTTGTCTTATCAAAACATACTTAAATATGTTCTAACAATTTCCCCATTTTTTATGATGACAAAACCTTTGCAGATAAGATCAAAAGATCATAATTATTTAAGCACAGAAAGCAGATGTAAGATAGATAAATATTGATCATACTGCTTTCATACACAAGGAGTGAGCTTTAGAGAACAGAAGATATTTTATACAGATAAAACATTTACAATACAATGTAAACATTCTATCTTGCTTTTTTGGCTAATTATTCTTTCTTTTGCTATTTTCTTTCTTTCTTTTCCTCTTTAGCTTGTTACTAGCTTTAATCTTCTGTCTAGCTTTTCCCTCTTTTTGTTTAAGTTCTTGCTCCCCAATCAGTTTTCCTTTTTGATTGTGGAGATGAGCGGAAAAAGGTTAAGAGATTTGAAGAGAGAGAGGAGAGGTTACACATGAGAGGAAAGTGAAGTAGGCTGAGAAGTCTAGGCGCAGTAGCTTACTACAACCTTTCTTCCTTCTCCTAATCTCACCAACTCTTCCGTCTGTCCCTCCTTCTCATTCTCTTGTAAGCAGAATCCACCCCATGGAAGGCTGGACTCTTTTCTTCTCCACCTTTAGAAGACTTTTAATCTTCCAAGATCCTTCGCAGTTTCTTCCTCCTTTTTGACATCATCATCGAGCTAAAGCTCTGGGGTTACTGAAGAGGGATCCTTCGCTCCATCCTCCGACCTCTAAGAGGAGAACATGGGTGCAAGTCCTTTGGAATTGAGGAGAGGACAGTAAGCTAGAAGATCAAGTCTTCAGAGAAAGATTTGCTTAGCAAGAATCAAGTGTGAGAGGTGACTTTTCATGATTTGAGAGGTGTTTGGTTGATTATTTACAGAGAATGTGCTTCTAAGAATGAATGAAGAGAATGGTTTCCATCAGTCTGGTTCCATGTTGTTTTAAGGATATGAGAGAATATGTGAATGAAGATATAAGTAAGGAGTGCATGTATATATAGAGTTAGAGACACTCCCTGTTTTGAGGTTAGATCTTTAAAGATCTCATTAACTGCTTCACCGGTTTCCAATAAAGTTGTTGGTAGTTTCCACAGCTTTGTTTTTTGCCTCTGCATGAGGTGATTGCTTGAATATATGGTCAACAACTGATTCTCAACACTTAGATCTTTCTGATCGCACTGACTGATATCCTAGGGTTCTGAAAAAGGTGGTCTACTTCTGAAAAGGTGATCCACTTTTTATGCGTACACGTTACCAAGTGTTTTTTTTAGTAACCACTGGATTTGACGAGATGTAACCCACTAGTGACCTCTTTTCCAGTGACTTGATGATAAGTGACCTGATTGTCCAGTGACCTAGTATCTAGAAGTTTGGTGTCTAGCATCCTGGTATGCAGTGACCTGGTATCCAGCAACCTGGTATCTAGCGTCCTGATATCCAGCGACCCTGTTATCCAGCGATCTAGTATCCAGTAGCTTGGTGTCTAGCGTCCTATTGTCAGAACTTCATTTTTCCTTAACTTTGCCAAGTCTTTCCCCCTGGAATCAGTAGCCGTTGTCTAGGGTGAAGTGACCTTCCTTTAGAATTTTCAGCTTCCTATGGTAATCACATCTTGCTTCTGTTGTTTGGGTTGCTCTTGGTGTCTGCTTCCTATTGATTTTGCAGATATGTTCCTTGAAGCTTGCTTTAGTTCTTGTAGAACCTTTTTGAGCCTGGAGGTCTTCTTCTTGGTTGCTGAAAGGTCTGAATGTTGTTTCTTGTAGTCTTCTGTCACTGTCAGAAGTACCTGCAAAACGAATATCCTTCCATAGTTACCCATACAAGTATAGGTCATTTGCAACAGATAGTTGCAATAGAGATAATTTGCTCATTTAAGAATTTTGCCAGTAAGCATAGGATATAAGAAATTGGGTGTGTGCAGGTGTTTACCTACTGTATCTTTCTGGAGTATGAACTCTTTAGATATAGATTGGACAAAACATGATACCAGTAAGGTAGACGTTTTTCTTTCCTTTCAGAGTTGCTGCTGTTTGCTTGATTTCTTCAAAGAATGTTAGGTTGCTGCAGACATCTTACAACATACTCATTTCCATTAGGTTTCTTCAAGGGTTTTACCTCACTTGCCTACTGAGTTACCTTGGTTTGTACTATAAGTTCCCCATTACTCTATGATTATCTCCTTAACATGTAGGGTTACTTTCAGTGTGAATTTTAGATACTCCTTCAGCATGAGTAGGTGAAGTATACAACGTACAGGCTTCCCTTCTCATGTACAAGTTAAGTGACCATAATTTTTCAAGCCTGTTATCTTCTGCCCTCAGATCACTCTTATTTGAGCTGAAGATTTTTTTTCTTTGGCTTTCTTGAATAATCGCTCAAGATCACTTAAATTGATAGCCAAATAGAAATTCAAAGCTAACATGACATATGATATATTAGAGCAAAAATTTAGAAAGAGATACCTTGTCATTGTTGTTCTTTTTTTAAGAGTTAGCTTTGTCCTTGCTTTCTTTTGAAGTGTGGACTGTTTGGTAGAGTGTGCTTCTCATCTTACTCCTCTGTTTGGCTTCTTCTGCACTTTCTTTCAAGGTTACTAGTCTGCTCATTGCTGTCATCTGGAGGCTCCAGTATGATCCATACTCCTAGCTTTGCTTTGTAACAACTTCCTCTTCATGTTCAGAAACTTTATTCACTTGTTGGTCTGCGCTTTATAAAGTAGAAACTTGCTCCTCATGCACAACTTCCTGTTTAGCAGCCTGTTTCTCGAGCATAGCCTGCTGTTCCACCAGCTTCCTGCTCCTGGGCAGCTTTTTCTTCACAGCTCAGCCTGCTCTTTGATTTTCTTCTTAGTCGTTGTTGTCTTCACACCAGTCATACTTTTCTAAGAAAGGCATATGATGCGAGAGAGAGAGAGAGAAAGAGATGTTCTCAATGATGGGATTTGGATTAATCAGTTAGATCAGACGTTTCATCCATCCTACTCTGATACCACTTGTTGGTCCCAAGTGGTTGTAGGCTTAGAGGGGGGGTGAATAAGCCTACTGTATTTTCAAATTTTTCTTTTCTTCAGAATGCTTAGGTCCAGAGTCAGTAACCTTTTTGGAGGTTACTTATCAGAGTTATATTGCGGAAGCTTTCTTTCATTGAAAACACAAGTATAGAAGATGTGCATTTAACATAAGATATGCAGATAGAATAGTAATCACATACAAAAGCATAGATATACAGAGGTTCGAAGGTGGAGTAATCCCTTTACATCCTCTCTGCCTCTTCTCAAGAGAGAACATTTGTTAATCATATTGATTTACATAGCCCTATTTATTACAACATAGACTTACAAGTAGCAAGTCTTCTCATAGCTGCTCATAGTTGCTTGCCTACTTTTCTAACTGACCCATACAGGATCCTATCTGACCCACTCTGGATCCTTACTTCCTTCTATAGAAAGCGAACATCTTATCAAGATCATAGTCCTAACTAAGCACTGCTAGACAGTCCTTAAAAGGTTTGTCTTCTTCTTCAACTGGATACAGCAAGCTTTGGCTACTTTTACAGGTTGCTCTGCTGTAGCTTGCTGCAGGACTGAGAGACTGTATATTCCAGTGTTTCTGGGGTTTAGAACGTTTGAGCTTTCTACTCTTCTTTTGATCTTCTTCTTTATTCCCCCACTATGCTCTCTTTTCTTCTATATCTCTTCCCTCTCTTATCTGCGCTCTCTCTTGTGCTCTTCTATTCTCTTCCTTTTTCTCCAGTCTTCAGTCTTCTACTATTTATAGATTAGGAAATGTACCTGTTGAAGGTGGGTAGGTTTCCATTATTAAATGTGTCTCACTCCTTCTGATACATGCCAGCTTTTCGCTTTCCATGTGTCTTCATCTGATTGGCTCCATTCCTCTTCTCTCTACTAGTAACTTTCAGCCTCCTTCCTACTTGCTTTGAAGCTCCCTTCCCAGCCTTGCTCTATTAGGTGGCTTGACGTTTCTGTAGCTTGCTGCTTTGCAGTATGCTTCGACATGGTCTCTTCCAGGTGGCTTCCTATCAGGTAGCTTGAGTCTTCGGTAGCTTGCTACTTTGCAGTATGCTCTGGCATAGTCTCTTCCAGGTAGCTTTGTGCAGTAAGAAGTATCCTTTTTAGTTTACCAAATTCCTTTCACCATTCTCTGTAGTATCCTTCCTTTGAAGCTTGTTCTGTTGTATCTTTCTGTAGTAACCTTGTTGTAGTAACGATACAATATATGTTATTCTTATAGATTGAGGGTTACTATTCTATTATTTTGTCTCATCAAAACATACTTAAATATGTTCTAACAGAAGAATATGAAAGAGTAAAGGTTTTGAAAAAGTATAAAGTTCCTTGTATTTAATGTGGATGGCTTAACATCTCACGGCTGAGGTTCATTGCATTTAATGTGCTGATTTGCTTTTTTACTTTTCAAAGATTTGTAAGGACTTATTTGTAGAAATCACCACCTTTTATTGGGTAACAGGTTCGGATTTGATGCGCGATGTCTTGGGATTGACAATTTCTTCTGAACGTGCACTTTGTAGGTTTTTTTGTGATGATTATGTTTCCAGATAGCAAATGCTGATGTGTCCTTTAGTGAGCTTTGCCAGCAATCTACATCAGGAGCCTTTGTCAGGGACCTTATTTAGTAACCCTTTTCATAGTCCTTTTCCAGCTTCGTAATGTCTTCTTCTTATGAAGCTTCCTGACTTCCCCCTAAGCTATAGGATGCTTAAAAGATTCATTAGGGAGAGTTAGCTTAATTTAATAATGCCCAATTTGTTTCTTAGAAAAGAAAATTTTTATTCACAAAGAGGTTTTGTAAATATATCAGCTAGTTGTTGATCAGTGTGAATCTTGTCCTAGTGAGATATCTTTCTTTTCCACATTGTCTCTGATGAAGTGGTGTCGAATGTCTATGTGCTTTGTTCTTGAGTGAAAAACATGATTGTGTGTAATTGCTATTGCACTCGTATTGTCACACATGATTGGATTTTTCTTCTCAGTGATGTCGTAGTCTCGAAGTTGTTGCTGAATCCATAGAATTTGTGTACAGTAGCTTCCTGCAGCAACATATTCAGCTTCGGCTATTGAGGTGGCTATGGAAGTTTTCTTCCTGTAGAACCAGGATACTAGGCGATTCCCAAGCATCTGTTAGGTTCCGCTGGTACTTTTCCTATCAATTTTGCAACCTACAAAATCAGAATCAGTTTACCCGATTAGTTTGATTCCTCCATCCTTAGGATACCACAAGCCTACTTCTTGGGTTCCCCTTAGGTATCTGATTATCCTTTTTGCCGCTGTAAGATGAGATTCTTTGGGCACAACTTGATATCTTGCACACATTTCAACTGCAAACATAATGTCTGGCCTGCTTGCAGTGAGGTAGAACAGTGACCCGATCAGTCTCCTATACTTGGTGATGTCAACTGTCTTCCCTTCTTTGTCTTTGTCCAAGCTTCCTGATGTTGGCATTGGAATGCATATTGTACCTACGTTCTCCATTCTAAACTTCTTGATCAGCTCCTTAGTATACTTCATTTGACTAATGAAGGTTCTTTGATCAAGCTGCCTGACTTGCAATCCAAGAAAGAAACTTAATTCTCCCATCATACTCATCTCCAATTTAGACTGCATCAAGTCGGAGAACTTTCTACATAACACATTGTTGGTTGATCCAAAGATGATGTCATCTACATATATTTGGACAAGTAGGATGCTATCACCATCCTGGATCCTGAATAGGGTCTTATCCACCTTGCCCATCTTGAATCCATTATCCAGCAAATATTTTAACAAAGTGTCATACCATGCTCTAGGTGTCTGCTTACGTCCATAGAGAGCTTTTCTTAGCCTGTAGACCATCCTGTCAGCATTCTCTTCTAAGCCAATAGGCTGTTCTACATATACCTCCTCTACTAACATTCCATTCAAGAAAGCACTTTTCACATCCATTTGATAAACAGTGAGATTCTTGTGAGCTGCATAAGCTAGGAAGATCCTGATTGCTTCAAGCTTGGCCACTGGAGCTAAAGTTTCATCAAAATAAATGTCCTCTTCTTGGCAGTATCCTTTTGCTACTAGCCTAGCCTTGTTCCTTACAACATGTCCTTCTTCATCTAGCTTATTTTTTAACACCCACTTAGTTCCAATAACTCCTTTATGAGTAGGTCTAGGAACCAGGTACCAAACTTGGTTCCTTTCAAATCCATTCAATTCTTCCTACATGGCTTGAACCCAGTTGGTATCCTCTAGAGCTTCATCAGGGTGCTTGAGTTCTACTTGTGATATGAAGCAGGTAAACATGGACTAGCGTGTAATATTTATCTACTCTAGCTTCGAGATGGCTCCTCCCACCAGGGTACTGTGACTTCAATGGAACCAAATGAAGGAACTTTCATATTACACTCTGAGACCAGTAAGGTACTCTATCTTATCTTGTGGGACTATTTATAAATACACTACTATAAAGCATGCTCGAGTAGTCGATGACACTGAAATCATTTAGTAGGACTCTTGTCTTCTAGTACCATGAGTAATTAGTGGGATAGTTTTCTATTATTTTTTTTAGAAGCATTTTTTAGTTTCTTATGCCAATGCTTATGCTGAAAAAGAAATGTAATTGTGTGTGCCTAATGTTTATGTGGAGATCTAGTCCTATCTTTTCTACATGTATTATTGTATCTTGCTAAGAAGGAATCGTAGTTGTGAGTGGCTTGCTACTATGTTTGGACAAATTTGCTAGATGTTAACAATCATTGGACTCCGAAGTTCAGTTTCTTGGAACAATTTTATTCCTCTCGTTTGGTAAGATGGTAAGTTTGATACTTTAATGGCTTCTAGTGGTGTGTGTTCATGTTTTATACATCTATGCGAAGAACAGACTCATATATGCCTAGTGAAGAGACGAAGATGAAGATTTCTAAGGTGTTTCTGAAGAAATAATGAAGAGACGAAGATGAAGATTTGTAGTTTTTGAGGTAGCTATAGTTGTTCAAGTTGTATAGTAGAAGACAATGATCTTTAACTTTGTTGTTTTTTAGATGGATTTTTTTATATTAAACTTTATGTTATATTGATTGATCTTAATAATGTACAAGATATTAGATATTGATTGCAATAGAAATTTGAAATATTTTGAAATAAAAATATTTTTATTTATAGGTCATTGATTATGAATTACTACAAGTTATAAAAGTGTTCTAAATAAAAGAGGGCAATGAAAAAGTAAAATAAAAAATGTTGTGAAAAAAGATAAAGACAACTGTTAACAACCTTCATAACAGTGTTGTCATTTTCCACATTGACAACGGTTATTAACTGTTGTTACCGTTGTTGTAGGTGGTAGACCCCCCTCAACCACAATGGTTATTAAACGTTGTCGAAGATAACAACTACAACGGTCATTACAACGGTTAATAGCCGTTATGATTGTTGTCTTCGACAACGGTTAATAACCGTTGTGGTTGAGGGGGGTCTACCACAACACCATCTACAACAATGGTAAGAAGTTGTCTTCCACAACAGTTAATAACCATTGTCGTTGAGTGAAATTCTTGTAGTGAAAACTTTCAAAGGACATAAGGTCATATTTGGAGACAACTCCAAGGGAGCACAAAGGGCATTGGTGACCTAATTAAAGAAAATATCTGCATTAAAGAAGTGTCTCATATAGAAGGCTTAAATTACAACCTTCTGAGCATAAGTCAATTCTGTGACAAAGGTTACTGTGTGGAGTTTAATCTCAACAAGTACCTGATTAAGGACAACAAGACTCAGGATGTCAAGCTCATTGGAACAAGGAAGAGAAATATTTATGTTGCTGATTGGGAATCAGTGACTGCAGCTACTTGTTTCATTGTCAAATGAACACCTGAAGCTAGCTGGCTGTGGCACAAGAGGATGAGCCACCTGAATTTCAAAACCATGAACAAGCTAGCTAGGAAAAGACTAGTCAGAGGGCTACCTGACATGGTTTACAAAAAGGAAGCTATTTGTGGAGCATGTCAGAAAGGGAAACAAGTAAAGAGCTCTTTCAAGAACAAAACCCTTTGTTCTACAAATAGGATACTAGATATGCTACACATGGACCTATTCGGACCAATTGAACCGATTAGCATATCTGGGAAGAAATACACCTTAGTAGTAGTAGATGACTACTCAAGGTTTACTTGGACAATATTTCTTGCAAGAAAAGTCGGATACTCAGCAACGTCTACCAAAGTTCCTGAGGAGACTGCAAATCGAGAAGAGCCTGAGCATAGTAAAGATCAGAACAGATAGAGGAACTGAATTTACCAACAAATTCATTGAAGCCTATTGTTCAAACAATGGAATCAGGCACGAATACTCAGCAGCTAGCACCTCAGCAGAATGGAGTTGCTGAAAGACAGAATAGGACCTGAAGGAAGCTACCATGACAATGCTAGCCGAAGCTGAGCTACCAAAGAGATTTTGGGAAGAAGCAACCAACACAGCATGCTATACAGAGAACAAATGTCTGATCAACAAGGATCTAAATAAGACTCTCTATAAGTTGTGGTATGGTTACTCCTCTAGTACTGTTTACTTTAACATCTTTGGATGTAGCTGCTTCGTGCTTAACAATGGAAAGGAGTACCTCAAAACCTTCGATGCCATATCAGATGAAGGGGTGTTCTAGGATACTCATTGGTAAGAAAAGCCTTCAGAATCTTCAACAAGAGAACACTTGTTGTGGAGGAATCTGTACATGTGGTCTTTGATGAACCACATTGCAATAAGGCTGATATAGAAGAACTTCAAGAAGAGTTGAACAAAACTCACATCAACAACAATCATGTTGAATATGTTGGTGTGCAGTTACTAAATCTTCAACTAGGTTACTGAACACCAGGTCGCTGCATACCGGGACGCTAGATACCAGGCTACTGGATACTAGGTCGCTGAATACCAGGTCGCTGCATACTAGGGCCCTGGACATCAGGTTGCTAGATACTAGGTTACTGGACAATCAAAACACTTATCATCAAGTCACTGGAAAAGAGGTCACTGGTGAGTACAATCTCATCAAACTTAGCGGTTACCAAAAAGCAATCAGTAACGTGAACACATGAAAAACAGACTACCTTTTTCAGAACCCTAGGATATCAGTCGTGCGATCAGGAAGATCTAAGGGATGAATATCAAATGTTGACCAAACATACAAGCAATCATCTCATGTAGAAGAAAAAAGAAGTAAAGTTATAAAAACTTCCAACAACTTTATTGGAAACTGGCGAAGCAATTAATGAGATCTTTAAAGATCTAACCCCAACCGTAGGATCTCACAGATCACTCAACAAAGGGAGTATCTCGAAAATCTATATATACATGCATTCTTTGCACTAATCTTCATTCATATATCTTCTCTCACATGTCATTAACCAACATGGCACCCGATTGTTGGAAACCATTCTCTCCATTCTCTCTTAACAGCATATTCTCTGCAAATAACCAACCAAGCACCTCTCAAATCACAAAATGTCACCTCTCACGCTTGATTCTCGCTAAGCAGATCTTTCTCAGAAGACTTGATCTTCTAGCTTACTACCCTCACCTCAATTCCAAAGGACTTGCACCCAAGTTCTCCTCTTAAAGGCCGGAGGATAGAGCGAAGGATCCCTCTCCAGTAATCGTAGAGCTTCAGCTCGATGATGATGTCAAAAAGGGGGGAGAAACTGCGAAGGATCTTGGAAGATCAAAAGTCTTCCAAAGGTGGAGAATAGAAGATTCCAGCCCATCCATGAGTTGGATGAATTCTGTTTGATAGAGAATGAGAAGGAGGGGACAAACAGAGGAGTTGGTGAAGTTAGGAGAAGGAAAAAAGGCTGCAGCAAGCTACTGCGCCTAGACTTCTTTGCTACTTCACTTTGCCCATGTGTGTAACCTCTCTCTTCAAACCTCTTCACCTTTTTTCGTTCATCTCCACAATCAAAGAGGAAAACCAACTGGAAGCAAGAACTTGCACTGAAGAGGGAAAAGCTAGACAGAAGATTAAAGATAGCAATAAGCAAAAGGGGAAAAGAAAGAAAAGAAAGAGCAAGAGAAAGAAGAATGAGTCTAGATAAAATATTTACATTGTACTTTGCCTACTGCGTTGTAATGTAAATGTTTTAACTATATAAAATATCTTCTGTTCTCTAAGCTCACTCCTTGTGACCTTTTTTTTTTTACTTATATGTGATTTAATGAAAGCAGTATGCTCTATATTAATATATCATACATCTGCTTTCTGTGCTTGAAAGATTATGTCTTTTGATTTTATCTGCAAAGGTTTTGTCATCTTTAAAAAGGGGGAAATTGTTGGGAAATATTTAAGAATGTTTTGATGAGACAAAACCTTAGAAAAGTAACCCTCACTCTATAAGCATAACCTACCTCGTAAGGTTACTGCAGGAAGATACATCAGAGAAAGTGTTAAAGGAAGGACACTGCAGAGAATGGTGAAAGGAATCTGGTTAACTAAAAGGATACTACCTACTGCAGGAAGCTACCTGGAAGAGATCATACCAAAGCATACTGCAAAGCAGCAAGCTACCAAAGACTCAAGCTACCTGAGAGGAAGCCACCTGGAAGAGAACATGCCAAAGCATACTACAAAGCAGCAAGCTACAGAAGCCTCAAGCCACCTGACAGAGCAATGCTGGGAAGGGAGCTACAAAGCAAACATGGGAAGGAAGCTCAAAGTTACAGATAGAGAGAAGAGAAATGAAGCCAATCAGATGAAGACACGTGGAAAGTGAAAAGTTGGCGTGTATCCGAAGGAGTGCGGCACATTTAATGATGGAAACCTACCCACCTTCAACGGACAGATTTCCTAATCTATAAATAGAAGAAGACTAAAGATTGGAGAAGATGTGAGCATAAAAGAGAGAGCAGAGAGGGGAGCGCAGAAAAGAAAAGTAGAGAGCAAAGCGCAAGAGAGAGCGTAGAAAAGAGGAGGAAGATTGTATAGAAGAAAATAGAGCATAGTGGGGGAATAAAGAAGAAGATCAAAAGAAGAGTAGAAAGCTCAAACACTATAAACGCCAAAAACACTAGAATAATCAGTCTCTCAGTCCTGCAGCAAGCTACAGCAGAGCAACCTGCAAAAGAAGTCAAAGCTTGCTGCATCTAGTTGAAGAAGAGGACAAACCTTTAAAGGACTATCTAGTAGTGCTTAGTTAGGACCAGGATCCTGATAAGTTGTTTGCTTTCCAAAGAAGAAAGTAAGGATCCTGAGTGGGTTGGGTAGGATCCTGAGTGGATCAGCTAGGAGAGTAGGCAAGCAGCTGTGAGCAGCCATGAGTAGGCTTGCTACTTACTTGTTAAGTCTGTGTTGTAATAGATAGGGCTATGTAAATCAACAAGATTAATAAATGTTCCCTCTTGAGAATAGGCAGAGAGGGTGTAGAAGGATTACTCCACCTTCGAACCTCTGTATATCTATGCGTCTGTTTATGCTTACTGTTTTATCTGCATATCCTATGTTAGATGCATATCTTCAATACTTGTGTTTTCAATGAAAGAAAGCTTCCGCAATGTATTGCTGATAAATAACCTCTAAAAAGGTTACTGACTCTGGACTTAAGCCTTCTGAAGATAAGAAAAGTTTGAAAATACAGTACGCTTATTCACCGCCCTCTAAGCTTACTACAACTTGGGACCAACAAAACACTTAAGCACAAAAAGCTACAAAGCCATAAAGATGGGGTAAAATGTACCAAACTCCCATGTGTTTTAGAAATTTCACGTCGGTCCCCTCTCTGTTATCGAAATTGCAAGATTTACACCTGTGATATTGTTAAGTCAGCATACTCTCCCTTTCGGTCAGATACACCTTAACACTGTTAAAATTTTAATAAGTTTCCTATTATACCCTTTGCATATCAAGGGTTGGATGTGGTTTTAAAATGAATCAATGTCTAAACTTTTTACATTACTTCTATTATTTCAATATTTCCTTGATTTTTTAAATATATATTATTACTACTAAAAAATTACTAAATAATCTCAGAACCAATAAATAAAAATTTGAGAAATTAAATACACTTACAAAGTAGAAAAATGATACAACTTTAAGAGTAAGTCTCTTGTGCATCAGGTGCATGGATTTTAGATCCATGCAACTGGGTTAGATCCGGGTAATCTGACCCCTTTTTTTTTTTTTTTCGCGCTAACTTTTTTTCAATTTTAGTCATGACTTTTAGTTATGTTAAGAATACCTTTATGTAATGTGTAAGAATACCTTTAGGTTACGTTAAGGATACCTTTATGCCCAGATTTCATACATTTAGGTTAAGTTAGACATACCTTTAGGTTATGTTAAGAATACCTTTAGGTAATGTTTAGGGATACCTTTAGGTTATGTTAAGGATACCTTTATGCCCAAATTTCATATATTTACTTTACGTCAGGCATACATTTAGGTTATGTTAATGATACTTTTATGTTATGTTAGAGATACCTTTTCCATAAGGTAGTTGTGTTACACATTTTGTACACAAAGGTATCTCTAACATAACATAAAAGTATCCTTAATATAACCTAAAGGTATCCTTAATATAATGTAAATGTATGTGACCTGGAGCGAATTCTAAGGGTATCAAATCAGGATTTCAAAGAAACCTAAAATCACGATTTCAAAGGTATCTTTAACATCACTTAAATGTATTCTTAACATAACCTAAAAGTATGCTTAATATAATCAAAAGGTATTCTTAACATAACTAAAGGTATCCTTAACATAACCTAAATGTATGTTTAACATAACTAAAAGGTATTCTTAACATAACGTGGTATGTAACCTGGTATCAGGATTTCAAAGGTATCCTTAACATCACCTAAAGGTATTCTTAACATAACCTAAAGGTGTACTTAATATAATCAAAATGTATTCTTAACATAGCTAAAGGTATCCTTAACATAACCTAAAAGTATGCTTAACATAACTAAAAGGTATTCTTAACATAGTGTGGTATGTAACCTGAAATCAGGATTTCAAAGGTATCCTTAACATAACTAAAAGGTATCCTTAACATAACTGAAATGTATCCTTGACATAACTAAAAGGTATCCTTAACGAGCGAATTTGAGCGCATCCGTCTAGGCGCGTGGGAGCGCGTGAGGGCACGTGGGACGTGCGTACACGCGCGGGTCGGGTCAGGTGCATGGATCACCTGATGCATAAAAGTTTTTGTCCAACTTTAAATATTACAAAAATAAATACAATAATTACTATATAAGTATAACAAATAAAAAATTATAAAAGAAATTAAATATAATAATATTTGATCTTTATCAACATAATCCTCGCAAATGACATCATCTTCTTCATCATTGCATTAGCAAGCGTGAAGCCACCTGCAAATGCAAGCTCTCTTTATCTTTTCATCCTTGAGTTCCAAAATCTACTTTATTCCCACCATCACAGCACATCAGAACTTCTTTTGAAATTAATCATCAATCGCCCCCAATTCAAGACATTGCCCTATTCCATGTGAGAGAGAAGTACTGTGTAGAGGGAGAAACGAGATGTGGAATTCAACATATCTAGTATTCATAATCTCTGGACAAAATAGTAAAAGTGTGGAGAATTTTTCGATTTCAAATGCATCGTGACCATCCAAGCCCACTCCGAGCCCATCAATGTTGTCGCCCTCGTCGATGACGGGATCATCTACATCGCCTCCGACGACGCGACCGTTAGCGTCTGGCTGCTCAACTTCAACGGCGCCTGCCTCCACTCCCTCACCCTCACTCTCAACCGAGTACTCCCAGATCAAGACCCAGGTGCTGACCTTTGACGGCGGCGTGCTCTACGTCGGTTACACCGAAGACTACGTGCACTAGAGAACAGGATGGAGGGACGATAAAGGGGGAGATGGAAAAGGAAGGGGAAGAAGGGCGTGGCGGAGAACAGTAAATGAGGGGAGAGAGATGAAGGGGAAGAAGAGAGGGATGCAGGCCCTAGATAGAAAAATAAATTAATTAGGGGTGAAAAAGGAATTTCACTACATAAAATTTGTGAAAAATTTATCATATTTGCATTAACGGCGCGTGCATTTCACTGTCGTTATCTTTAACAATTTTGGAAAATCATGCCGACTTAATGATATCACAGGTGTAAATCTTGCAATTTCAATAACAAAGGAGGGACCGACGCAAAATTTTCAAAACACATGGAGGTTTGGTGCAATTTACCCCATAAAGATGCATGCTGCAAGATATAGAAATGAATGCAGAAAGCAGTAAAGAGACACAAGGCTTTATAGAGGTTCGAAGGTGGTGTAAGTCTTCTACGTCCTCTCTTCTCCTTCTCAAGGAGGATATCCACTAGAGTTTAGATTTACAGAAATCTTTTCCTATTAAACACTCTAAGGATCAACCTTGCCTTCTAAGTTCTTACTCCCTCTCGAGGTTTCAGCAAACAGATAGGATCCACACAGGATGTTGTCTACACAAGACCAAAACACAACAAGACAATTACCCTTTAACTCTGATACCTAAAACAACTTATACACACAGTGATAAAAAGGTTAATAAACATAAATCTTCGACTGTGGGAAGCAAGAGCACTCATAATCTTAAATGGGTAGAATGCTCTGCTTCGGTTGAGTGGGGACTGAAAAGAGTTGATATTTTCTTTTAAGCTTGGACCGCTGTATGCTGGAATATCAGTGTGTGATCTTCAAATTTTGAGTCCTCCCTCTCTTCGTCCTCACTGATCTTCTCTTTTATAGTTGTGGGAATGCACCAGTCGAAGGATGCACATTCCACGCGTCTTCGTGTAAGTCTTTGTCTTCTGCTGCTGCATCCTGACTGTTGATTCATTCACGCACAGGTATATTCTTTGTTGATTCGATCTGGACGCACAACATTCTTCTTCTTGACCCTCATGATCTTCAAGGTACATGCACACCTGAAAAGGTGGGAGACAACCTCCTCCGTTGGCATCAGGTCCATTAAATACGATTGTCTTTTTTGTTGCAGGTTGCAGGCGGTCGTCCAGGCCCGGTGGTGGCTTCCCATTCGCTCGCTGTCCTTGTTTTGTCCTTTGAGTTCAGGCCTGTCCCGCACTGTATCTTCAACTGAAGTTGATGTTTCCTCGTATATTAAGAGCTCATGCAGCAGTCTTTTAAGACTTTGATGTAACACCCCGTTTTTTAGAAAATCTACATTTGCATATTTCATAAAATTTCTTTTACCTTTTACTTGAAAATGATTTGAAGTGAACTTTTATGTTATTTAAAGTCATGATTTAAGTATTATGTAGTGCTTAGTGATTTTTACGTATTTTATGAACAAATGTTTCTTTCGAGATTTTAAAGTATTTTGCAGGATTGCTTATGGAGGAAACCGAGCTTGATCTCAACTCACTTGACAATCATGGATAAAAGTAAAAAGATAAGATATAGATAAGTTTAAATGAGGAAAAATGATATTAGGTTTTTATGAAAAGATTTTCGTTTATGTCGTAAATGCTTTTATTTTATTAAATTTAATCATGATCCGTATATGTGATTTTAGGTGATAAAATAATTTATATAAAATGTACTTAGTACATACTTGTGTATAAATTATGTTAATGTAGTGTTATTTTTATTATTATATTTAATGTTATTAATGTTGATCTAATATATATAGATGTGTACGTGTGTAATATATATATATATATATGTATATTATGTATATATATTTACTACTTATCTGAAGCACATACAAGTATATTAATTATTTATTGAATGTCATAGATAAGATTTGGATGAATTTGGAGAGATAAGTCAAATTTATTAGCCTTTCTTACACTTACATGTGTAAGCTATAATATATCTATGAAAAGAAGAGGAAATCTTCTTATCTCAAAAATCTCATCTCCTCTTTGCAAAGAAACAGGAAGAAATTCTTACAGCTTGAAATCATTTGGAGGGTAAAGATTTGATTGCTTCTTATTATTTTCCCCAAATTGAGATATAGAAGTATATGTATGTATATAAGTGCAAGTGCATATATATGTTTAATTTGTGTGTTGTGGCTTTAGAAATGGGGAAGAAAAACAGGGGAAAAAAAGAAGGAAGAAGAGGGGGAGATAGGGAGAGAAAGGAGGAGACGCTGCCGCACGGGGCGGCGCCGAGCAGAGGCGAAGGGGGGTGGCACCGTGAGCGGTGCCGCCGTGCTGCAGATCGGGGAGGAGTGTGTGTGAAGTGTGTATTAGATAGTGTTTTGGGTGCGTGGCCGAACAAGTGGAAAAGGGGTGAAGGGCGCCGCCCGGTGCGGCGGCGCCGTGCAGGCCGTGTGTAGGTAGGGACGGCAGCGCCGCCGGCGGCGGCTCTGCAGTGTGTGTGTGTGTTGATTGTGTGTTGTGTGTGATGGGTGTGTGTGTTAATTGTGTTTGCTGTTGGTTATCGGGGGGAAATCGAGGGAGACGCCACCGCGACGGGCAACGCCGTGCGCTGGGTTTGCTGGAGGGGACACCGGCGTTCAACGCCGGCAGCTACAGAATCGGCGGCTACGGCAAGGGTCGCGGGGGCTGTGCAAGGGGGAAGGGGGCGTCGCCGTGAGTGGTGGCGCCGTGCAGAGTGTGCACTTACCATGAGAGTTCTTTTGTTGAAAACTCAAAATGCTAGCTTTGCATATGGCAAAGTAACCAAGGAACACAGCTTCATCAGCCTTAGCATCAAATGTCTTAAGATACTCCTTTCCACTGTTCAAGACATAGCATCTACATCCAAAGATATGAAAATGTGCTATGCTTGGTGTATGTCCATTCCAGATTTCATACGGAGTCTTGTCTTGTTCTTTGTTGATCAGGCACCGATTTTGTGTGTAGCATGCAGTGTTAGTGGCTTCAGCCCAAAATATTTTAGGCATTGAAGATTCTGCAAGCATTGTTCTCGCTGCTTCCTTCAAGGTCCTATTCTTCATTTCAGCTATCCCATTTTACTAAGGGGTCCTTGCAACTGAGTACTCATGTTGAATTCCCTTTTGCAAGCAGTACTTTTCAATGAACTTATTTGTGAACTCCGTGCCTCTATCGGTTCTGATCTTCACAATACTTGAACTTTTCTCGTTCTGAATTCTTTTCATAAACTCCGGTATCTTAGACTGAGTCTCCGATTTCTTAGCTAAAAAGATCATCCAGAAGAACCTTGAATAATCATCAATGATTACAAGGGAGTACTTCTTCCCACTCAGACTTGTAGGATCAATAGGGCCGAAAAGATCCATATGCAGCAGATCCAGGATTTTGAATAAAGGGCGCTATATCTTTTCTTTAAAGGATATATACCTTGATCTGATTGCCTTTTTGACACGCACCACATATGCTTTCTTTCCTGTAAGCAATATCGGGCAATCCTCTCGCAAGTCCTTTCCTGGTCAATTTGTTGATCATTTTGAAGTTCAAATGGCTCATCCTTTTATGCCACAACCAGCTTTCTTCTGGAGAACCATTAGCAATAAAACATATTGGCATAGTTGAGGAATTGCAGTCCACTAGATACACATTCCCTTTCCTTGTTCCTGCAAGCTTAACTTCTTTGCTTGTTGCATCCCTGATTAGGCACTGGTTTTGAAAGAACTCCACCATATGTCCTTTGTTAGAACTGACTGATGATTAGCAAGTTGTACTCAAACCCTTCACATATGACACATCGTCTATTTTGAATTATCTCCAAACACTACTCTTGGTCTATTATGCTCTTTGAGGTTGGTCAGAGAAAACTTGTCGCTAGTCATGTGTCTCGAGCAACCACTATCTATGTACCATGCATCTCCGCTGCAACCTGGTGACTGTACCTACAAGAATATCATTCAGGTTTAGGCACCCATACAAGTACGGGTCCTAATGTGTTAGATTTCAGATCCTTCTTTGTTGTGTCAGGTTCATTCTTGCTTTTATCTTTAGGAAACAGGGATGTATTTATAAAGTCTCAATCTCTTTGTCGGACTTCGTTTCCTCTTTCTTTCCTGTTGTACTATAACATTGTATTTTGCTGCAACTCGGTTCCATCTTCTTTGGTCTTTTCTTATTGTGTGTTGTAGCTTTCAGCAACATTCATTTATGTGATTTCAGCACTGCGCTTGGGAATTTCTTCTTCTACAGTTATTCAACTTTGTCATTGAGAAATATAATTTCTCCTTTGATAAACTTTGGATATATCTCCATCAGATCTTCCTTTGTGGGATTCATCAGCCCTGTTGTATCCTATCCTAAGTCTCGCTACCAAAGTCTTCTGCTGATTGATGTAATCTCGAGATTTTTTAGAAGATCAACTGAATATGTTTATCGTTGATTTCAGCTTGATCACTTCTATTTGAAGCTCCCGTAGTCTGTTTTTTAGCTTTATGCATTCTTTGCTTTTGGATTCACTCAACTCTTCCACTATATCTTTCTCAAACTTCCAGTCTGCAAGTTTCTTGCTCTCTTTCTCTAACTGATCGTTCTCTTTCTTCAATTTCTCATTTTTAGAGTTGACTCTCTCAAGGTCACTCAGGAACTGTCTTACAAAGTTATCCATTCTAATACCTTCAGACTTAGAAGAGATAGGTTTAAAAAGTACCTTTTCTTCTGTATCATCCTCGGTCTGCACCATAAGGCATATCATTCCTTCATCCTCCGAGGTGGAATCATTTGAGTCTGACTCAGATGGGGATACTTCTTGAACTTCAGTGGATGTACTTGCTCCTTTTGTCTTTTCAGCTTTTACTCGCAACGCTCTCAGCTTCTGTCTCTCTATCTTCGTTCTCTCTTTTCTTTTTGCTCGTACCTCTAGTGGGTATTTGTATACAACAGGATGAGGGCAGTTTCTAGCGTAATGTCCCAGCTTTCTGTAGTTATAGCACAAGTCTCTTGACTCTGCTGTATCCTGGGACTGCTGTCCTTGCTGCTGTGACGATTGCTGCAAGTTAGTTCATCGAGGAAAGGTTCCCCTTGACTTTTTGCCCTTCCCCATTAACTTTGAAAATCTTTTCAATATCAGCGCCATGTCATCTTCTGCAACTACAGCAAACTTTGTTGTAACAACGGGTTTGGTTGCAGCAATGTTTTCTTTGGAGCTCCTTGCAACAAGTGAAGTAACTTTACTGTTGCCTTCATCTTGTTCCTTCTTTCTCCGGTTTATGTTAAACTCAAACGTCATGAGATCAGAAAAGAGATCGAACATGCTCATTGATTTCAAATCCATGGAGACGCACATAACAGTAGTTTTGCTATCTCATTCTGCTAGCAGCGCTCTGAGAACTTTAATGTTCTTCTCCTTCTGGGAGTAGTTTTTACCAAGAGACTCAAGCTCATTCACTATTGCAGTGAATCTTAGATCTAGCAGCTCCAGAGTCTCGTTGGCTTTCATCTCAAACAGCTCAAACATCTGTGTGGCAGTTGAGATCTTGTTATCTTTGGTTAGATCTGTACCTTCACAAATTTGTTCTAGCTTATCCCATATATCCTTCGCGGTCTTGCACATCTTTACTTTGTAGAAGGTTCCTTTGTCTAGGGTAAGGAATAGAAAATTCTTGGCAATGTTGTCTAGGATGTTCTTTTTCTTGTCTTCTGCCGTCCATTCCTGTCTTGGGTTCTCGATATAAGCTTGTACCCTAGGAGGTTCCATGTAACACCCGTTTTCAAGAAAACTTGCATTGCATATTTCACAAAATTTCTTTTACCTTTCTATTGAAAATCATTTAAATAGGAGCTCTTATGTTATTTAAAGTTATGATTTACATATTACATTATGCTTGATGATTTTAAAGATTTTATGACTTAATATATCTTTCAAGATTTTAAAGGCTTTTTATGGGATTGCTCACGAAGGAAACCGAGTTTGATCTCAACTCACTCGACAATCATGGATGAAAGTAAAATGATAAGATATAGATAAGTTTAGATGAACTAAAATGATATTAGGTCTGTATGCTATGCTTGCTCGTTTGTGGCATAAATGCTCTAGATTTATGAAATCTTAAATATGATTTTTACATGTCAATCTACATGATAAAATATGTTACTTGAAATGCATTCGTGTATCAAAATGTGTATGAAAATATGTTGTACTTGTAACACCCCGTTTTCAAGAAAACCTGCATTGCATATTTCACAAAATTTCTTTTACCTTTTAATTAAAAATGATTCGAAGTGAACTATTATGTTACTTAAAGTCATGATTTAAGTATTATGTGGTACTTGATATTTTTACGTATTTTATGAACTAATGTTTCTTTCGAGATTTTAAAGTATTTTTGCAGGATTGCTTACGGAGGAAACCGAGCTTGATCTCAACTCACTTGACAATCATAGACGAAAGTAAAAGATAAGATATAGATAAGTTTAAATGAGGAAAAACGATATTAGGTTTTTTATGCAAAGATTTTCGTTTATGTCGTAAATGCTTTTATTTTATGGAATTTAATCATGATCTTTATATGTGATTCTATGTGATAAAATAATTTACATAAAATGTACTTAGTAAATACATGTGTATAAATTATGTTAATAATAATAATAATAATAATAATAATAATAATAATAATAATAATAATAATAATAATAATAATAATAATAATAATAATAATAATAATAATAATAATAATAATAATAATAATATATTATTATTATTATTATTATTATTATTATTATTATATTTAATGTTATTAATGTTGATCTAATATATATAGATGTGTACGTGTGTAATATATATATATATATATGTAAATTATGTATGTATATTTATTAATTATCTAAAGCACATATATGTATAATTAATTACTTTGTGAATATTATAGATAAGATTTGGATAAAAAATTTGGAGAGATAAGTCAATGTATTAGCCTTTCTTACACTTACATGTGTAAGCTATAATATATCTATGAAAAGAAGAGGAAATCTTCTTCCTCTCAAAAATCTCATCTCCTCTTTGCAAAGAAACGGGAAGAAATTCTTGCCACTTGAAAATCATTTGTAGGGTAAAGTTTTTAATTGCTTCCAAATTTATTTCCCCAAATTGAGATGTATGTATATGTATATGGGTGCAAGTGCATATGTATTTAAAGTGTGAGTTGTGACTGTGGAAAAAAAAATGGGGAAGAAAACAGGGGAAAGAAAGGAGGAAGAAGAAGGGAGATGGGAGAAAGGTAGGGGAGACACCGCCACGTCAGGCGGTGCCGTGCGAAGGTAGGGTGTGCAGCGCCGCCGCCGGCGACGCTGCTGTGCAGGTGTGTGTACGTGTGTTCGGATTGTGCGAAGGGTGTGTTTTGTGTGTGTTTGTGTGCGACTGAAACAGAGGTGAAGGGAGAGGGCGCCGCCGCAGCACGGGGCAGCGCCGAGCAGAGGCGAAGGGGGACGGCGCTGTGAGCAGTACCGCCGTGGTGTGAGAAGTGTGTGAAATTGTGTGTGAAGTGTATTGTGTATTTGTGTGCTGCAATTTGAGTAGTGGAAGAAGGGGAAAAGGTAGAGGAAGCACTGCCGCGTCGGGCGGCAGTGCTGTGGAGGCGTCGTCGAGCAGCGGCGCCGTGAGCGGCGCCGCTGTGCTGTAGAAATGGGGGAGGGGGGTGTGTGCGTATCGTGTGTATATGTGTGTATATTGTGAATATGATGTAGTTTTGGAAAATGGAAAGGTGGGGGAAGGAGGAGGCGCCGCCGCTCACGGCGGCGCAGTATGGAGAGGAGGCCGGCAGGGAGGACGGCCGAGAGGGGGCTGAGCAGCCATGGGAAAGAGAAGGGGGGACAGGGGTGTTTTTGGTGAATTTGATTAAGTCTAGGGACTTAATTGTAATTTCCTACTTTTGCTTAATTATTATACAATCCATTATCTTTTGCTTAATTGCTTTTCAGTCCTTGCAAATTCTATTAATTTGAATTCAACCCCTTAAATTAGTTTAAGTTGCAGTTTAACCCCAAAACATTACAAGATTTTTAATATGATCCCAGACTTTATAGAAACTGCAGAATCACCCCTAAACTTTACTATAATTATAAGTTGAACCCAATACTGTACCAGATATTATTTTATGACCTCAAACCGTATTTTACGTGTCATTTTAAGACTAAAATTACTAGTTAAATACCTAAAGTTTAAATTATAAGTGTATTTGTTGTTTATATGTGAATCATGTTCAATGATTGTTAATTCTTTGTACAAGCAACTAAAATCTATGAATTTTCAGTATGTTAACCTAAATGAATATATATGATCATATGAATAATATTGTGATTTTAGGAATTATATATGAAATATTAAAATTGTTACATCTTTATATTTTATGTGTCTTTTTAGGACTAAAATTTCTAGTTCAAATATCTAAAACTTAAGTTATGAGTATGTTGATTTCTTTTATATGCTAATCATGTTCAATGATTTTTATATAATAATATCAACATCAAAACTTCATATATGAATCTAATATATATATTATTTGATGTATAATTAATATAAATGCTTAATTTATGTGTATGGAATCATGTTAATGGATTAGCTTACAACTTGTATTTCTATTTTGAGTTGATTACATGATAATTAAAGATTTATAAATTTATCTACATTGGTTATTGTTTCGCTAATTTATTTTGTTAATTGAGGTGTGTATTTCTAAATTATTATACTATTTGGCAAATTATATATCTTAATTATTTACTTTTCAAAATCATTTATAGTTAGCAATGCAATTGTAGTTTCTTTAAATTATATAGTATTAAAAGATAATCTATCTTGCCAAATTAAATAAGAAATTGGTATCCTGCATGACAACATAAGTTTATTTTTAGTATTAAATGTTGTGTGTAAAATGTTGGTATACACTATTAATTAGTGATATTATTCCAGAAATAAGATTTGAAAAGTGTTATATTAGTTAATTAATTTAAGGAATGATTTAAGTAATATAGAAATTAAAGAGAAATTGGGTATAGGATTAGTGTGTTCGGCTAAATAAAGGGTCGATTGGTAATTACCATAAGACTTTCATTTCTGGCTTAAACTTATATATGAACCAGAGAAGTATGTAAACTTTAAGAATCTCCTTTAGTTATATTTAATTGCTATGGGTAGATTATCTATAAGTCTTTACTTCATATGTTAGATAATGGTATCTTTTATGTTACACTAGTTGTAGAAACTCATAAAAGATAAAGAATTAGATAATGGAACAGAGTAAAGATTTAATTTTAAGTCTTTCGATAATATCTACAAGTTATATGATATTATATGACATAAGAGACTAACGATTAAGTATGTCGAGTGCAGTTGAGACGAACGGTGATTCCAAAAGCAATCCTCAAGCCGTCAGTTTAAAGTGGGTAACTTCTACACTCTACTATGCGTTGATAATTAAATTAGTAAGTTATGTATGAAAATCTACGGCTGAAGCTCCGTAGCTATAACCGGTAGTTGCTTCACTATCGGGCGACGACCATAAGGGCCATAGTGCCTGGTTTATGAAAGGTCCAGGGTGAGAGTGCCTAACGGACATGTAGTATGTGCTTAGTAATTTAATTATTTCAATATATGTTATAGTGGGAAATTTCTACACTCTACTATGTGTTGATAATTAAATTAGTAAGTTATGTATAAAAATCTACGGTTGAAGTTCTGTAGCTATAACCGGTAGTTGCTTCACTATCGGGCGACGACCATAAGGGCCTTAGTGCCTGGTCTATGAAAGCAAGGTTTAGTGGACGAGTGACTCCCACATTCCTTTATGTTATGTATGGTCCAGGGTGCGCGTGCCCAACGGACATGTAGTATGTACTTAATAATTTAATTGTTTCAATGAATATTAGAGAGTACAGTTATCCCACTGGGATTCCTCTCCGGAGGTGTCTCATGATTCTACTTTTATTATTTTCAGGATCGGTGTATGATGACACAGACGTGTAGTGAGCTGAACTGTCTTTCCATCACCCCTTTCATGTTAAAGTACCAAAACAATACTTGCTTTTAAGAATAATGTTAAATTTTGATATGTAAATTATGGTAGATGATGGGCCTATACTTATATTTTGGTATAATATGTTTGTTCTATTATGTCATCTCATGTAAGAGTTTGTTGAACGTTTAACCTAGAAATATGGGTAAAACACGAGTTTTGGAAATAATTGTATTATGTTTTAAAAAAAAAATGTCTTGTGTTTTCCTTTCAGTCTTCCGCTGTAAAATATTTTATGAATTCTTTAATTAATAAAAGGTGACGACCTGATTTCCAATTAATGGGGATTGGGGCGTTATAGTACTCACACAAATAAACTATATCAATAATTAGATCTCTAGTAGCAAATTTATATTGTTAATATACCATCCTGTCAACTACACAATGTAGTATTATTTGTTTATTGTTCTCTTTAATTCATACAAATAAGTATAAATATGTGTGTAGATATATATATATATATATATATGCATAACATATATGTGATCAAACAATAATTAAAAAAAAAAGGGAGAAATAAAACTAGTTTGTACAAGTATTGCATGCATGGTGACTAAGCAATAGGATGACACTTCCAACACCTCAGGCTTCATCTCTTACACCTCCTACTATAGACCTTGTCATGTACTCCTCATTCCTTAAAAATAACAAGAAGAAAAGGGAGTGACTTTCCATCCATACGGGTGTTAGAAATAGGGGAGAGCGAGACTTCATTATCCCTACACTTGCATTATATTCCTACCTCTTTTCTCTAGAACTCTTCGAGGTTGATATACCGAAATTGATAAACAAGAATAGTGTTATAATTAACTTAAAGAAGAAGAAGAAGAAGAAGCAGCTTTGGGAGATAACAAAAGGTGTGGCAGATTTAATTTCATTGTTCTTCCCTTTTAACTTTGAAGGTATTTTGGTTTAAGTCTTCTAATTTTGTCTTTAAATTCTGATGTTTTCTAACTTATGACATATTATGAAGTCCAAATATGTTCTTTGGCATTGGATTAGGAATTTATTGTTTATAAGTTCTTCAATGATACAAGATAGCATGCTTCCATGTTACAGTTTCAATTTATGTTCTGCTTCACTGTTCTGAATTTTTTTGACATATTTAAAATTCGATCTAGGCTAAACCCTTTATCACAATCTAGAATATGAAGTTTAGAACATGTATGTTAAATTTCAAAAGATTTGGAGTTGATCTCAATTTAGTATGAATTTTCAAACATGACCCTGTTTTTGAAGTAAATTCATACTATTTTTTAGGTCTGAATCAGAGATTGTTATTGAACTGTATCCTTCGAATTTTTGTAATAACTTTTACTGTCTTTTATTAACTGTTCTTAGGCAAGTGCAGACATTTTTAGTATAAATTTATTGGAGTCTTTTACGATTTATACCAAATTTTACAATATAGGTTGTTGTCTGCACAAACAATGCTCGGTTTTCTATCAATTTCTGAAATTCATAACTGTTTATCTGCATCATATTCATAAACTATGTTTTACTATATTGTAAACATAGATCTTAGAAACATAATAAAATTTACCTTGTGAAATTTGGAGCAAAATTATATTTATAGGAATTTTTGCAAGAAACTCTGATTTCAGCCTATGTTATGCACTATTTTTAGTCAACCTGTAAAAATTCATATCTAATTATGTGAACCTTATTTGTGCTTGAAATATTTATGTTTTATACTTCAGTGTGTTATCTAATGTCTGTAAAAATATGAAAATTTTCACCAATCCTATAAGGTAGGATAAATTCTAAATTGAAGGTTGATTTCTAGCTAAAATTCAAGTAGAAAACTAGTTAGATGAATGATTTTTAATTCTTTGTACAAGTAGCTAAAATCTATGAATTTTAAGTATGTTATACTAAACGAAGATATGTGATCATATGAATAATATTGTGATTTTAAGAATTATATATATGAACTATTAAAATTGTTACATATTTATGTGTCATTTTAGGACTAAAATTGCTAGTTTAAATATCTAAAGTTTAGATTATAAGTATATTTGTTTGTTTTATATGTGAATCATGTGTCAATGATTTTTATATGATAATATCAGCATTAAAACTTCATTTATGAGTCTAATATATATATTGCATGATGTATGATTAATGTAAGTGTTTGAATAATGTGTATAGAATCATACTATTTACATTTAGGACAAATTTTTACCTTAAGTTATTAATGATATGTTTTAGGATAAATAACCTAATATAAGATACAAAAGATCATGTTATATGACATAAGAAACTAAACGATTAAGTGTGTCGAGTGCAGTCGAGACGACCGGTGAATCCAGAAGCAATCCTCCAACCGTCAACTTAAAGTGGGTAACTTCTACACTCTACAATGCAGTTAATAATTAAATTAGTAAGTTGTGTATGAAAATCTACGGTTGAAGCTCCGTAGCTATAACCGGTAGTTGTTTCACTATCGAGCAACGACCATAAGGGCTAGAGTGTTTGGTCTATGAAAGTAAGGTTTAGTGGGCGAGCGTGCCCGAAGGACATATAGTATGTTCTTAGTAGTTTAATTGCTTCAATTCATATTAGAGAGTACAATTATCCCACTGGGATCCCTCTCCGGAGGTGTCTCATGATTATACTTTTAATATTTTCAGGTTCGGCATATGATAACGTGGACGTGTCACAGGCTGGACTGACTTTCCATCACCCCTTTAATGTTAAAGTACCAAAACAATACTTACTTTTGAGAACAATGCTATATTTTTGATATGTAAATTATGATAGATGATGGGTCTAAACTTATATTTTGTTATAATATGTTTGTTTTATTATGTTATCTCATGTAGGAGTATGTTTGAACATTTAACCTAGAAATGTGGGTGAGACACGAGTTTTAGAAATAATTATTTTATGTTCAAAAGGAAAAAAAAATGTCTTGTATTTTCGTTTTAGTCTTCCGTTATACATTGTCTTACGAATTCTTTAATTAGTAAATAAGTAAAGGGTGACGGCCTATTCCCAACTAATGGGTCGGGGCACCACAACGTGGTATCAGAGTCGAGGTTTAGGGATTTTCACCTCGAACTCCAGGTCGAATGTTTTCAAACGAGGTCTTATGTTTTTAACCGTTATTTGTTTAATCAAGTCGAAGTATTATTAAGATTAAGAATTAAATATGTTACGTGAAGGAAAAGTCAGCAGTCAGCTACTGTTCGGATCATCTTTGAGTAAGTATTTTAAGTTATGTTTTAAAGATATTTAATGAAGAATGATATGTTCAATAAAAGATATTTGAATTATGATTTGATGCATGTATGAGATTGTCAGATACAATCTTATGAAGATATGAAAAGTATGAAAGGCAGTATGCAATGTTAAATATTGAAATGGTTTGAGTGATTTAATTATTTTCTTGTTGTTCGAATAAACCATTTCATGCAAAACACATGCATTTATTCTCTTCATGTGGTGTTATTTTATATTAGAGGGTTTTTTTAAAAGAAATCATTTTCTTTATAAAGCAAGTATTATGGCCCCACCTACTAGACAACAGAGAGAGAGGCAACATCGTGAGAAAGTACGAGATAATAGGGAACAATCTGTTGGAATAATGCAATGACTGACATGGCAAGGGAATTCTTTGCTCAACTAGCAGGATTCATGCAAGAACAACCTGCACCGGCCTAAAATGCTCAAGAACAACAAAACCCGAAACCACATCAGGTCATCGAACAATTTCGACGTTTCCAGCTACCTAGATTTAAGGGTAGAGAAGGACCAGCAACTATAGAAGAATGGATTGCGGAGCTAGAAAGAATCTTTGAGCACATGGACATATCAGAGATATAAAAAGTCTTATGTGCTAGATTCCAACTTGCAGAGGATGCAGGCTAGTGGGGACAAGCATACGAGCGAACTTTGACACCTAAAGCAAGGAGAACTCTTGAATGGGAAGAGTTTAAAGGGATACTGTTAGATCGTTACTTCCCGCAGGCGTTGAGAGATCAGAAGGAGATTGAGTTTATGAATCTTTGGCAATGGACTAGCACAGTGGCCGAATATGAGCACAAATTTAACTCACTCTCTAAGTATGCACCTCATCTAGTGGATACCGATGATAGGAAATCGAGAAGGTTTGAGAGAGGTTAACGCCCAGAAGTTGGTGGGATAGTTTCTGGATTAAGACTTCCAAACTTCAGAGATGTGTTTGAGAGGGCACGTATTGTATCAATGAGTTTGGGTCTAGAAAACGAACAAAAATCAATTGTGAGTCAGTTTAAGAGGAAGGCTCTGACACAACCTGGTCCAAGTGGGAATACATTTCCTCGTAATGTTTGACCCTTGATGCCAGTAGCCCCAAGACATATGCAATTACAAAATACCCATCTGCGAGAATTGTGGAAGATCTCATTGGGGAGAATGCATGAAAGATAAGGATATCTGCTTTCGATGTCACAAACCAGGCCATAGGGCTAGTACTTGCACAACTCATATGGGCACCCAAGCTAAGAGTGGAAGAACATTTGGGCCTCGTCTGGTAAATCCACAGAATGTGAACCAGAATGGCAAGGGTAAACTAAATGCTTTGCTAGGAATCCAGTATGCCGAGGAGGAAGAGAACACGGAAGAGGGGCAGTCAGAAGGAGGTGACGAAGAGAATGAGACAGTAACAGGTATGATACTCATTCCAAATATGCCTGCTAACGTCTTATTCGATACAGGAGCATCCCATTCTTTTATATCTAATGCATTTAGGAAAAAAATAAAATTAGATTGCGTTAAGAATACAAATCTAGATGTTAGAGTACCTTCAGGTGAGAATATCAAGATCAAGAACATGGCAAAGGACATTAGATTGGACATAGATGAACATGAACTTTTAGCTAATCTGTATGTGATAGAAATGAAAGGGTTCGATGCCATTTTAGGAATGAATTGGTTGAGTAAAAACCGAGCTGTGATCCAATATAAAGATAGAAAGGTGGATTAAGAAACTCCAAATGGTCAGTGATTCACCTTATTTGGATCAAGAACACAAGGATACGTAGCAATTATTTCTGCGATGAAGACAATTAACCTAATAAGGAAAGGTGGATGTGGAGCATACCTAGTGAACATTACGAAAAAAGAAGATGAGAAGTTGAGACCAGCAGACGTGCCAATAGTGAGAGAGTTCCTTGAGGTATTTCCAGAAGATCTCTCAGGAATTCCACCTGATCGATCAATGGTGTTTTCTATTGATCTAGTGCCTAGAGCTGTGCCAGTGTCGAAAGCGCCTTATAGAATACCCTTTAAGGAGCTACAAGAACTTAAGATTCAAATACAAGATTTGATGGATAAGAAGTTCATCCGACCGAGTTCCTCTCCATGGGGAGCACCAGTGTTGTTTGTAAAGAAGAACGATGGTTCATTAAGGATGTGAATTGATTATCTAGATCTTAATCGATTGACGATCAAAAATAAGAATCCTCTACCAAGGATTGAAGATTTATTTGATCAATTGAAGAATGCTGGTGTATTTTTAAAGATAGATCTCCGATCTGGATATCACCAATTAAAAGTTAAAGAAAGTGATATTTCATAAACTGCCTTTAGAACTCGTTACGAACATTATGAGTTTACCGTAATGCCTTTCGGAGTTACCAATGCACCTGAAGTTTTCATGGACATGATGAACCGTGTATTTCATGAATACTTAGACAAGTTTGTCATTGTATTCATTGATGACATCTTGATCTGCTCAAAGGATGCAGAACAACACGGAGAACATCTTAAAACAGTTTTAGAAGATTTGAAACGAGAGAAGTTGTATGCTAAGTTCAGTAAATGTGAATTTTGGTTGAACAAAGTAGAATTTTTGGGACATGTCATCATGTCTAAGGGGATAGAGGTTGATCCTGCTAAGGTTGAAGTAGTCTTAAACTAGAGGACCCCAACAAATGTCAATGATATCCGTAGTTTTGTGGGTTTATCAGGATACTATAGAAGATTTATCCAAAACTTCTCATGTATCGTGAAACCACTCACACAGCTCATGAAGAAAATTGGAAATTTGAATGGTCATCTGAGTGTGAAGCTAGTTTCCAGGAGCTAAAACGAAGGTTGACAACTACGCCAATTTTAACAATACCTAATGGATCAGAAGGATTTGTGATATACACGGATGTATCTAAATCAGGGTTAGGATGTGTATTAATACAACACAGGAAGGTTATAGCCTATGCATCACGCCAATTGAAAGTGCATGAACAGAACTATCCGACTCACGACTTGGAATTAGCAGCAGTCGTACATGCATTGAAGATCTAGAGACACTATTTGTATGGAGTAAAATGTGTTGTGTACACAGATCATAAAAGTTTAAAGTATTTCTTTACCCCGAAGGAACTTAATATGCGTCAAATGAGGTGGTTAGAACTCGTGAAAGACTATGGTTGTACAATTCATTACCTCCCATGGAAAGCAAATGTTGTAGCAGACGCACTCAGCACGAAAAAGGGACAACTAACAGTAATGCTCACCTATCAGGAAGAATTGATAGAAGAATTTATCCGACTAAGGTTGACAATTGTCGATTCAGAACAATCAACTGCGATGTTCGCAGTACTCATAGTTCAACCTACATTAAGGGAACGAATTGTTGAACTTCAGTAGAGTGACAAGTTCCTCAGTCTAATACAAATTAAAGTTCGAGATCAGAAAATAAAGGACTTTTCGATAGCCTCAGATGGAGCTTTGGAATTCAGAGGAAGAATCTGCATACCAAAAGATATTGAGTTGAAAGATGAAATAATGAGAGAAGCTCATATGACCCCTTATACTTCACATCTTGGAGAAACAAAAATGTACATAGATTTCAGGAGTAACTTTTGGTGGAGGGGCATGAAACGAACAATTGCACAGTTTGTTGGGAGATGTCTTACTTGCCAAAGAGTTAAATCGTATCATCAAAGACCATCTGGATTGCTAAACTCGTTAGAAATTCCAGAATGGAAATGGGAGCACGTGACTATGGATTTCATTATAGGACTACCAAGAAGCCTTAAACAACACGAAGCTATATGGGTCATTGTTGATTGATTAACAAAGGTTGCACACTTTATACCGATCAAAATGATGTACTCGATGGACCAATTAGCAAGGCTATATATCGATGGTGTAGTTCGACTACATGGAGTTCTGGTTTCAATTGTGTCTGATAGAGATCCACGATTTACTTCTAAATTTTGGAAGAGTTTACAATCATCAGTGGGGACCAAACTGAACTTTAGCACTGCCTTCCACCCTCAGACAGATGGGCAATCAGAAAGAACCAACCAAATTATTGAAGATCTACTTAGGACTTGTGTTTTGGACTTTGGAGGAAGCTGGGAAGATCATTTTTCCTTAGTAGAATTTGTTTATAACAACAGCTACCAGTCAACTATAGGAATGGCCCCGTATGAAGCACTTTATGGACGAAGATGTAGAATACCCATTCATTGGGATGAGGTTGGAATAAGAAAGATCTTAGGCCCAGAATTAATAGGAAGGTCTACAGAAGCAATCACTAAGATTCTAGAGAGAATCAAAATAGCCTAAGATCAACAAAAATCTTATGCGGATTTGCGAAGGAAGGATCTGCAACTTGAAATTGGTGAAAAAGTGTTTCTGAAAGTTTCTCCAATGAAGGGAATAATCCGATCTGGAAAAAAAAGGGAAGTTGAAACCAAGATTCATAGGGCCGTTTGAAATCTTGGAACGTATTGGAAATGTCGCATACCAACTTACCCTCAGTCCAGAATTTTCTGCAGTTCATGACGTCTTTCACGTATCAATGCTACGAAGATATGTGGCGGATCCAAGTCACCACATTGGACATGAATCATTCGAAATTAAGAAGGATCTAACCTATTAGGAACGACCTATGTCCATTAGTTTTGATACAATTGAATAGGCACGGGAAAGAGGAAGCTACATGGGAACGTGGAGATCATATTCAGAATAAGTACCGTGAGTTGTTCTACTAGCGAAACCAAATTTCAGGACGAAATTTTAAAAGAGGTGGGGTGAATTGTAACACCCGTTTTCAAGAAAACTTGCATTGCATATTTAACAAAATTTCTTTTACCTTTCAATTGAAAATAATTTAAATATGAGCTCTTATGTTATTTAAAGTTATGATTTACATATTACATTATTATGCTTGATGATTTTAAAGATTTTATGACCTAATATATCTTTCGAGATTTTATAGGCTTTTTGTAGGATTGCTCACGGAGGAAACCGAGTTTGATCTCAACTCACTCGACAATCATGGATCAAAGTAAAAAAATAAGATATAGATAAGTTTAGATGAATTGAAATGATATTAGGTTTGTATGCTATGCTTGCTCGTTTGTGGCATAAATGCTCTAGATTTATGAAATCTTAAATATGATATTTACATGTCATTCTACATGATAAAATAATTTACTTGAAATGCATTCATGTATCAAAATGTGTATGAAAATATGTTGTACTCACACAAATAAACTATATCAATAATTATATCTCTAGTAATGAAATTTATATTATTAATATACTATCCTGTCAACTACACAATGTAGTATTATTTGCTTATTGTTCTCTTTAATGCGTACAAATAAGTATAAATATGTATATATATATATATATATATGTGTGCATAACATATATGTGATCAAACAAGAATTTTAAAAAAGGGGGAAATAAAACTAGTTTGTACAAGTATTGCATGCATGGTGACTAAGCAATAGGATGACACATCCAACTTCACTTCCAACACCTCATGCTTCATCTCTTACACCTCCTACTACACCTTGTCATGTACTCCTCATTCCTTAAAAATAACAAGAAGAAAAGGGAATGACTTTCCATCCATACGGGTGTTAGAAATAGGAGAGAGAGAGACTTCATTATACCTACACTTGCATTATATTTCCTACCTCTTTTCTTCATACTATTCTCTAGAACTCTTCGAGCTTGATATACCGAAATTGATAAACAAGAATCGTGTTATAATTAACTTAAAGAAGAAGAAGAAGAAGAAGCAGCTCTGGGAGATAGCAAAAGGTGTGGCAGATTTCATTGTTCTTCCCTTTTAACTTTGAAGGTGTTTTGGCTTAAGTCTTCTAATTTTGTCTTTAAATTCTGATGTTTTCTGACTTATGACATATATTATGTAATCCAAAGATGTTCTTTGGCATTGGATTAGGAATTTATTGTTTATAAGTTCTTCAATGATACAAGATAGCATGCTTCCATGTTACCGTTCCAATTTATGCTCTGCTTCACTGTTCTAAATTTTTCAGACATATTTAAGAATCAATTTTAGCTAAACCCTTTATCACAGTCTACAATATGAAGTGTAGAAAATGTATGTTAAATTTCAGAAGATTTGGAGTTGATCTTAATTTACTATGAATGTTCAAACATGACCCTGTTTTTGAAGCAAATTCATACTATTTTTTAGGTCTGAATCAGAGATTGTTATTGAACGGTATCCTTCGAATTTTTGTAAGAACTTATACTATGGAGTCTTTTACGATTTATACCAAATTTTAAAATATAGGTTGTTTTCTCCACAAACAATGCTCTGTTTTCTGTCAATTTCTGAAATTCATAACTATTTATATACATCATATTCATAAACTATGTTTTACTATGTTGTAGAACTAGTTCTTAGGAACATAATAAAATTTAGCTCATGAATTTTGGAGCACTATTATATTTATAGGAATTTTTGCCAAAAACTCTGATTTCAGTCTATGTAATGCACTATTTTTAGTCAACTTGTAAACTTCATATTTAATTATGTGAACCTTATTTGTGCTTGAAATATTTATGTGTTATACTTCAGTTTGTTATTTAAAATCTGTAAAAATATGAAATTATTCACCAATCCATTAAGGTAGGATAAATTCTTAATTGAAGGTTGATTCCTAGCTGAAATTCAAGTGGAAAACTAGTTAGATGAATGATTTTTAATTCTTTGTACAAGCAACTAAAATCTATGAATTTTAATTATGTTGTACTAAACGAAGATATGTGATCATATAAATAATATTGTGATTTTAGGAATTATATATATGAATTATTAAAATTTTTACATATTTATATGTCATTTTAGGACTAAAATTGCTAGTTTAAATATCTAAAGTTTAGATTATAAGTATATTGGTTTGTTTTATATGTGAATCATGTGTCAATGATTTTTATATGATAATATCAGCATCAAAGCTTCAATTATGAGTCTAATATATATATTGCCTGAGGTATGATTAATATAAGTGTTTGAATAATGTGTATAGAATCATAATATTTACATTTAGGACGAAGTTTTACCTTAAGTTATTAATGATATGTTTTAGGTTAAATAACCTAATATAAGATACAAAAGATCATGTTATATGATATAAGAAACTAAACGATTAAGTGTGTCGAGTGTAGTCGAGACAACCGGTGAATCCAGAAGCAATCCTCCAACCGTCAACTTAAAGTGGGTAACTTCTACACTCTACTATGCGTTGATAACTAAATTAGTAAGTTATGTATGAAAATCTACGGCTGAAGCACCGTAGCTATAACTGGGTAGTTGCTTCACTATTGGGCGACGAATATAAGGGCGAGAGTTCCTGGTCTATGAAAGAAAGGTTTAGTGGGTGAGCGACTCCCACATTCCTTTATGTTATGTATGGTCCAGGGTGAGCGTGCCCGAAGGACATGTAGTATGTTCTTAGTAGTTTAATTGCTTCAATTCATATTAGAGAGTACAGTTATCCCACTGGGATTCCTCTCCGGAGGTGTCTCATGATTCTACTTTTAATATTTTCAGGTTCGGTATATGATGACAGTGGACATGTAGCAGACTGGACTGACTTTCCATCACCCCTTTAATGTTAAAGTACCAAAACAATACTTACTTTTGAGAACAATCCTATATTTTTGATATGTAAATTATGATAGATGATGGGTCTAAACTTATATTTTGGTATAATATGTTTGTTTTATTATGTTATCCTCATGTAGGAGTATGTTTGAATATTTAACCTAGAAATGTGGGTGAGACACCAGTTTTAGAAATAATTATGTTATGTTCAAAAGTAAAAAAAAAATGTCTCGTATTTTCATTTTAGTCTTCCGTTGTACATTGTCTTACAAATTCTTTAATTACTAAATAAGTAAAGGGTGACGGCCTGTTCCCAACTAATGGGGATCGGGGCGCCACATTCCATTTCTGCAACCTTACCTTCGTCTTCATCCCTGTCTCTTTCTGCAACTTCCTCCCTTCTACCTGCGGCAAACACTGGATTTGGCTTTGTAATGGTAGGAGGTCCTTCCATGATCACATGTCGCATTTCATCGTGCATTGCTGAAAGACTGAACATGATTTGTGCTTTCAAACAAATCATGAGTGACTTTGAGCAGATTACCTCAACTCATGAGGAACTGAAGCTAGATAATATAAAGCTCAAGAGTGAGCATGCTTCGCTAGAAAGACTACTAGTTCTAGAAAAATCAAAAAGCAAAGCATGCAGTGACTAAGTCGGTAAGTGAGAAGAAGGTTATCACTGAAACGATCAATACCTTCAACAAATCCTCTAAAGACTTGGATGCAATGCTAAATATCTAAAAAAGTCTAAAGGATCATGCTGGCATAGGCTACTGTGGAGAAGCTTCCACTTCAACAGCCAACACCTCAAAGGCACCCACATTTATGCCTGAAGTAATCCCCCATCAAAATGAACTACCTAACTTAGGGGGAACTGTAAGCAGAAGTGCAGGAAGCTTTGATGAAAAGGGAAAGAGACCCCTTTCAGGTACCTATGGCAGTAAGTCTGTCAGAAGCTGGCTCCAGCAACCTAAGTATGCTAGAAGCAGGAGTTATAGACAGCAGCATAGAAAGGGCAAAAGGTCTCAAGCTTTTTATCTGCCACATACTTACATGTCTAAAACTAGAGGAACCTTTGTTCCTAAGAGGCATAGGAAGAAACCACTTGCACACAAAGCACACATACAGTATCCTAAGGATACTGGTAAAAGGTCAGGAACCAACGAGTCTTATAACAAAAAGATTGTTATAAAGCAAGTATGGATTCCTAAGAAGAGAACGGAAACTAACAAGACAGGACTCGTACTTGTATGGGTACCTAAAAAGAAGTAATTTCTCTTTGATTGTAGGAACTTGTGACAGGAAGCAGCAAGGAAATATGGTACATTGACAGCGGCTACTCAAGACACAAGACCGGGAACCAGAAGAGCCTTATCAACTTCAAACCTTCAAAAGGACCTAAAGTCATATTTGGAGACAACTCCAAGGGAAGCACAAAGGGCACTGGCGACCTAATTGAAGAAAATATTTGCATCAAAGAAGTATCTTATATAGAAGGCTTAAAATACAACCTCCTGAGCATAAGTCAATTCTATGACAATGGCTCTTGTGCCTGATTAAGGACAACAAGACTCAATAAGTCAAGCTCACTGGAACAAGGAAGGAAAATATCTATGTTGCTGATTGGGAATCAGTGACTGCAACTACTTGTTTCATTGCCAAAAGAACACATGAAGCTAGCTGGCTGTGGCACAAGAGGATGAGCCACCTGAATTTAAAAACTATGAACAAGCTAGCTAGGAAAGGACTAGTTAGATGGCTACCTGACATGGTTTACAAGAAAGAAGCTATCTGTGGAGCATGCCAGAAAGGGAAACAAGTAAAGAGCTCTTTCAAGAACAAAACAAGTAAAGAGTTCTTTCTACAGATAGGATACTGGATATGCTACACATGGATCTCTTTAGACCAATTGAACTGATTAGCATATCTGGGAAGAAATACACCTTAGTAGTAATAGATGACTACTTAAGGTTTACTTGGACGATTTTTCTTGCAAAGAAATTGGATACTCAGCAACGTCTGCCAGAGTTCCTGAGAAGGCTGCAAACCGAGAAGAGCCTGAGCATAGTAAAGATCAAAACAGATAGAGGAACTCAATTTACCAACAAATTCATTAAAGCCTACTGTTCAGATAATGGAATCAGGCACAAATACTCAGTAGCTAGGACACCTTAGCAGAATGGAGTTGCTGAAAGACGTAATAGGATCCTGAAGGAAGCTACAAAGACAATGTTAGCCGAAGTTGAGCTACCAAAGAGATTTTGGGCAGAAGCAACCAACACAGCATGCTACACACAGAACAAATGCCTAATCAACAAGGATCTGAACAAGACTCCCTATGAGTTGTGGTATGGTTACTCCCCTTGTATTGCTTATTTTCACATCTTTGGATGCAGGTGCTTCGTGCTTAACAATGGAAAAGAGTACCTAAAAACCTTCGATGCCAAATCAGATGAAGGGGTATTCCTAGGATACTCATCGGTAAGCAAAGCCTTCAGAATCTTCAACAAGAGAACACTTGTTGTAGACGAATCTATACATATGGTCTTTGATGAACCATATTACAGTAGGGTGATATAGAAGAACTCCAAGAAGAGTTGGACAAAACTCACATCAACAACAATCATGTTGAGTATATTGATGTGCAGTTGCCAAATCTTCAACATATGGATGAAATTTCACCATACCAGATTAGACATGATCCTAACTTGCAAATACCTACTCAAACTCAGGAACCTCAAGAAGATCAGCCTACAAATATGAACCAGAATCCAACAGAAGAGCAACCTCAGCAAACTGATGAAGTAAGAAGAAGATGACTCAAAGATCACCCCAGACTCTTGATTGTAGGATATTTCACCTCTGGAGTAAGGATGAGAAAATCAAATCCTCATGAAGGCATGTTTGTTTTCTTCATATCACATGTAGAACCCAAGCACCCTGAGGAAGCTCTGGAGGATACCAACTGGGTTGAAGCCATGCAATAAGAATTGAATGGATTTGAAAGGAATCAAGTTTCGTACCTAGTTCCCAGACCTACTCATCAAGGAGTTATTGGAACTAAGTAGGTCTTCAAAAATAAGCTAGATGAAGAAGGACAAGTTATAAGGAACAAGGCTAGGCTAGTGGCGAAAGGATACTGTCAGGAAGAGGGCATTGATTTTGATGAAACCTTTGCACCAGTAGCCAGACTTGAAGCTATCAGGATCTTTCTAGCTTATGTAGCTCACAAGAATCTCACTGTGTATCAAATTTATGTAAAAAGCGCTTTCCTGAATGGGATGTTAGTAGAAGAGGTGTATATAGAACAGCCACCTGGTTTCGAAGAGAATGCTGACAGGATGGTCTATAGACTAAGAAAAGCTCTTATGTTGTCTTTTCTAGCGTTGTCTTCCTTAAATTACAACGTTTGTGCAACGCTTTTTTCTTTGTTATCTTCTTCGAATTACACAACCCTTTTTGCAACGCTTTTAAGCGTTGTCTTTCTCTATAATTTTGTTTTATTTTTATTTTATATATTATGTATCCTATAATAATTATATAATAATAAATAATCAATAATTGTATAAACAAAATATGCATTAAAAGAACATATTTCAACATAAATCAATGTCATAACATATATTTACAAATCCTCCCAACAATACATTTATCTAAACTTAAAAAATTGTACTTGTCGAAAAACATCAATAAAAACATATTAACAAATGTTAGATTCAATCATTTCAATAACAATAAAACCTTTACAAAATCATCACAACCTTCACAGGAAAACAGCACCATGACCTTCACAAATACTCCTTGTTTTCCTAGAATCTGTCAAATGTATGAAAAAAAGTTAGCATGGAAAAACAATTATATCGTTTTAAATTTGTACATAGATTAACAACCAAAATTTTAAAAAAAACCTAGCAATGTAGAAGCTAACCCTCATCTTCTTCTACCCTTTCATCATGTGATTTTGAATGCATTCGGCCCATTAAATTTATTGGATGTATAAAATAAATATGCAGCACGACTATCAAGCCATTTAAAAAAAACATTCACTAATTGAGAGAAACATCTCTATAATTTTCTCCAACCAGTTATGCTCAACATAAGCACCAAACAACCAAGAAGAGAAAAGGGATGAAAGAGTGCAATGACCAATTAAAATGAAGAGATACTGCGTAAGAGTAAAATGGATAGCAATGGACCATTATTTACTTTATTATAAGAGTACGATGAACTATAACTGTACCTTCTCAATGTTGTTCATCATTATCCCTTTGACCTCTATTATTTGAGCCTTCAGTTTGGACAGCTTATTCATTTCCTCAGGATAACTCATACAATACTGCATGTGTTCTTTAAGCCTCGGCCTAGTAAATAAAAAAGAACATGAATACCAGAATATACCAAAGTAGAAGATTAAAGTTGCCATATATTTAAACGAAGTTTTAGACACACCCAAATTCTCGATCAAGATTGTATGCGATGCTAAATCGATCATTGAATAACTCATCATCTTCATCTTCATCATCGGCCAAAGAGTGTGGATCGTCATTCTTGATGCTAGCACCATAACGTTGCATAAAGTCCTCCTTCACTCTCTCCAGAAACACAAAGGGTACACTTCTTCCCATTGATTCATCTGCAACAACAAGAAAGACTGCCCACCAAACAAGACTTAGCATTTCCAGATGTTATGTAAGTAGTACAAGTGCATAGGATAGCCAATCTTATAGAAAAGACATATACCAAATCCGCTATCAAGAAGGAAATTGAAGGTGTGGCCATCGCAAGAGTACGTGTACTTGCTGCTGTTAGAAGGAAGCTTTTGCAAGCACTGGACCGTAATCATGCTAAGTTTCCAGAATAAGGAGTGTGCTCTGCCAGCACTACAGTCCCTTTCGCGACGAAGCTATAAATCAAGCCTTTTGGAGTCATTGTTGAAAAGACAATAAGCCCCCAACAATGTGAACGTTAGCAGCCTAAAATATTAAATAAATCCAATTAATAATCGACACTTAATTCAAACTGCAATACACCCAAACCCCCACATAGAGAAAGAAAGAGAAGTGTATATACAACCAACATTCTATTATAAATAACACATAAACAACAACAAATTTTGATGAAATTATAGAACAATAACACACTAACAGAGCTAATAGGCAACTAAATGAGCAGCAATTCACGCCAAACACGAACAGATTACACATCGCACCGACACAAAACACTTCCATCACAGCAATGGCTTTCCCTCGAAGCAACACCCTCTGATTCTTCTCATCAAAGTGAAGATTTAGCACGCCACTTCTCGCTGATGCCTGATTCAAAAGCATAAACAAGCATTTTGAGGTCATCAATCTAGTAATTAAGAATGTGTTGATTGTGTGTATCAAGAGAGGCATTACCTCATTTACACCAAGTTTTGGGTAGAAAATACGACTGAAAAAATCAAATCCTGAGCCCGTGGGAGCAAGCCCAGTAATGATTAGTCCTCTGCCAGGGCATTTGTCAATCTCAAAAAAATTGGGCTCTACTTCTGCAACTGCCTCCCCAGATGGGAGCTCGACCTGCCAAAACCATACCAAATATATGCTCAATCCAAATTGAATTTATATTGTGAGGAACGGAGCGGTGAATATTAAGTGGTAAGCGGCGGCTGCAGCAAGGCGGGGGCAGGGGCGGAGCCACGACGGTGGTGAGCGGAGCGGCGCAGCATCTGGGACAGGGGCGGGGGCGGGCGGCTGCTGAGAGAGCTACGATGGTGGGTGGCGGTTGAGAGAGGGGGGACGACGGCGGGCGGCGGCTGGGGAACGGGGTGGAGCCATGAGAGATGAGAGAGATAGGGTTTCATTTGGATTCAATTTGGGGATTTCAACTTTTACATACTTAGCGTTGCAAAGGCGTTGTCTATTAGCCAAAAATGCACTGAAATTACAACACACATATAAAGCGTTGCAAAAAGCGTTGTCTATCCGAGCAAAAAATGCGCTGAAAGACAACGCCTCTTGAAAGCGTTGCAAAAGGCGTTGTCTATTCGAGCAAAAAAGGCGCTGAAAGACAACACCCCTCGAAAGCGTTGCAAACCAGCGTTGTCTTTCAGCGCAAAAGTGTGCTGAAAGACAACCCCTTATCAAAAGCGTTGTCTTTCTGCGAACTTGCGTTGTCTTTTAGCGCAATACAACACAGAAAGACAACGCTTTTTGTAAAAACTGTTGTAAATTTCAGAAAGACAACAGAAAGCGTTGTCTTTACTGTGTTGTCTTTCTGCATTTTTCTTGTTGTGATGGACTGAAGCAGACACCTAGAGCATGGTATGACACTTTGTCAAAATACCTGCTGGATAATGGATTCAAGAAGGGTATGGTGGATAAGACCCTATTCAGGATCCAGGATGAGGATATCATCTTGCTTGTCCAAATATATGTAGATGACATCATCTTTGGCTCAACCAAAAAAAGAGCTATGCAGGAAGTTCTTCGACCTGATGCAATCCAAATTTGAGATGAGTATGATGGGAGAACTAAGCTTCTTCCTTGGATTGCAAGTCAGGCAGCTTGATCAATGAACCTTTATAAATCAAATAAAGTATACAAATGAGTTGATTAAGAAATTTGGAATGGAAAACGCAAGTACAGTAAGCATTCCAATGCCAACGTCAGGAAGCTTGGACAAAGACGAAGAAGGAAAAGCAGTTGACATCACCAAGTATAGGAGACTAATCGGGTCACTGCTCTACCTCACAGCAAGCAGGCCAAACATTATGTTTGTAGTTGGAATGTGTGTGAGATATCAAGTCGCTCCCAAAGAGTCTCACCTTACAGCGGCAAAAAGGATTATCAGATACCTAAAGGGAACCCAAGAAGTAGGCTTGTGGTATCCCAAAGATGGTGGAATCAAACTAATCGGGTATACTGATTCTGATTTTACATGTTGTAAAATTGATAGGAAAAGTACTAATGGAACCTGTCAAATGCTTGGGAATCGATTAGTATGCTGGTTTTGCAGGAAGCAAACTTCCATAGCCACCTCTACAGCCGAAGCTAAATATGTTGCTGCAGGAAGCTGTTGTGCACAAATTCTATGGATTTAGCAACAACATCGAGACTACAACATCGTCGAAAAGGAAACTCCAATCATGTGTGACAACACAAGTGTAATAGCAATTACACACAATCCTGTTTTTCACTCAAAAACAAAACACATCGATATTCGACACCACTACATCATAAATCATGTGGAAAAGAAGGACATCTCACTGGATAATATTCACACTGACCAGCAACTAGCTGATATATTCACAAAACCTCTTTGTGAATCAAGATTTTCTTATCTAAAATGAATTGGGTATCATTAAGTTATGCTAACTTCCTCTTAATAAACTCTTGTTAAGTGTCCTACAACTTAGGGGGATGCCAAGAAGCCTTCCAAAAGTGTGAAATTTTGAAGCTTAAAAAGAATTAAGAAAGGATACTGAGAGAGGTCCCTGCCAAAGGTCCCTGATGTAGGCTGCTGACCAAGCTCACTGAAAGACACATCAGTATATGCATCTGGAAAAGTAATCATCACAAAGGAATCTACAAAGCACATGATCAGAAGAAACTACCAATCCCAAGACGTGGCGCATCAAATTCGGACACATTACCCACTAAAAGGCGGTGACTTTTACAAATAAGCCCCTAAAAATCTTTGAAAAGTCAAAAAGCGAATCAGCGCATTAAATGCCAGAAGCCTCAGCCGCAGGATGATAAACCATTCAAATTCTGAATTGATCTAAGTCCTTGATCAAAAACAGGGAGTTTTCCTTTAAATAGGAGTCTTACACTTGATCAAAATCTTTTACGCTCTCATATCTTTAACACTCAAATTTTCTACAAGTAGTAACCTAGCAATCTGTTCGTGCTCTATTTGTGCTTTTTGCAGAAACTCACTTTCCTTCCTATTACTCAAATGACACCTAAAAACTCACAAGTTATGGATGGTCATCTTGTTGACGAGAAGATCCTACTGAAGGCCATCAAAGATGAAGGCCACTCCATTCACCTTATGCAGATGATCCTGAACAACCTTCACCAATCAAAGGTGTGGGGTTTCTGCTCACACTACAAGGAACCTTACTGCGAGTACCTTGTCAAACACTTATATACCAACGCAGAGGTATCTAAGGACAAGACAAAGATCGTGTCCAAGATGGGAAAGAAGACGGTCGAACTAACTACCAGTCTCATAGGAAAGATCTTTTAGCTTCCCACTGAATGGATGAATGGCAGTGACTTGGCCACCTATGGACAGGATATGGTAGAAGAGTACTGGAAGAGATTCACAGGCTCTGAAGACTTGCTGACTCTGAACAAGAGTCGTTGCAACAAAAACCTCTTCCAGGTGAAGTATCAGATGCTCCATGACATCTGCTGTCACATCATCGAGAATCAGTCTGGTTCTTTTGACAAATATATCAACCTCAGGTACTGGATGATGATGGCACTAATGGAGGCAGAGGAAGTGAACTTGACTGAGTATGTTTTCAACAGACTCAAGGAGGAGGTGGAGAAGAAAGTTGGCAAGCCAACTTATGGACTTGTAATCAACACCATTTTATGGTATGTTGGTCATGACCTGTCAAAGGGTAAGCTCATTCAAAAAGACAAGTTCATATGATATGGCAGAATCTTTGTCAAGAAGGGAACCTGAGTCTCCCTAATAACCAGAAAGGTTACTGAGGTAAAGGAGAAGAAGACTCAGAAGGAAGTAGTACAAGAAAATACGTCGGAGGGGGAAGCCTCGGCAGCTACTGCTTCTCCACCTAAGTAGGAGAAAAAGGCGAGGAGTGTAAGAGTGAGGATGAAACAGGCTGTAAAGAGAAAATTGAGAATCTCCGATGATGAAGCATCCCCACCACCATCACCTGTGTTGATACTTCTTGCTCCCACGAGCAAGGAAAAAGATGCTAAATCAGAGATTCTGACTACTGTGCAGGCTGAGGTAGTTGTGCAGAAAGTCAATACTCAACTAAATGAGCAGTTAGGATTAGAGGAAGAGGAAGCTACTGAGGACTCTAATGATGAACTTGTTCTGGACTTAGCCAAGATGAAAACAGAGTTCAAGAAGCACTGGGATAGGTTTATGGCGTGGTGGAACTACGAGCACCTTCCCTACCAGGATCTCATTCAGTGGCCTGACTTGGTTGCAGAGGAGGAGTGGGCACTGAACTTAGCAGAGGTGTCTGATATTAAGGATGAAAGAGTGCTGGAACTAAGATTCCTGAATGGTCTGCAAAGGAAGAAGTGGAAGGACTTTCAGGAAAGCTATGAAGAAAAAATGTGACTGGCTGCGATGTCTGAAAGGAAGAAGCAAGCCGCACCTCTTGAACTGCCACCACCTTCCCCGAGGATGATGAAGGGGAAGAAGCCCATCGAGCAACCTGATTTCTTCAAGGATAATGTAATCTTAGAGACAGCTGCTGATCAGGTTATAGTAGGTGATGACGTGCGCTTCGTCGAAAAGCAGGCAGAGGCGTTTGAGTGGATGAAGTGAAGGAAATGATGCTGAAACAGGCCCTAGATGCCAGTCTGGTGGAAACGAGGATGAGGCACAGGCCCCTGCCTATCCAGCCAGGTGAAGGTTCCTCCTGCGGAACAACAACCTCTGAGCAACCTCTAGTTATTCAACCAATTAGTCAGAGGATTCCTTCACCACCAGTATCCAGAGATGATTCCAGCGTGGTATTCAGTCAGCTAGTGGATATTGAGACCCTTCCTTATGACAAGGTGGAAGGCTTAGATATCGCAGGAACCATTATTGTTCATCAGGATTCTCCTGCCATCCCCGAGAATGTTGAAACACCAAGGATGCAGCCACCAACTACTCCGAAGGCTGAAAAGTTAGAAGTCCTTGCGGTTACTGCAGTCCTAGAAGAAACACTTGAAGCAGCAACTACTGAAGAAGTAACCTCTGTGCCAGTACCCTCAGAAGATCAGGCACCGATAGAGGTTAATCAAACGGCTGAGGAAATTACTCTGATAGAGATGGAAGAAGTCATTTCTAAGGATCCTGTGACTCATAGTGAGATGATTGCAGAGGAGGCCGCAACAGAACAGGATGCTAACATAAAGCGTACTGTTGAAGAAAGTCCAGTGGTACAGGCAGCTCAAACAAAGCCTACTACTGAAGAGGCTGCTCCTAAAGAGCCTACTGTTGAGGAGTCTGCTAACTTAGAGACTTCAATAAAACAGAAAGAAGTTAAAGAGGCGCCTTTAGAGAAAGGGCCTTCTGAAGAAGAGGTAAGGAGGATCCTATGTAATATATTAGGGCCTAGGATCCTATGTATTTAGATTCAGTTGTAAAAATCTCTAAGTAAAGGATCAGAAAGCTTGATGATCAAGACTAAAGCTTGAAGACCTTACTGCATAAGGAAAATCTTAAAGATGATAAAAGTATAAGTCAATGCAGCAGACTGCTTGGAATGGATATTGGACGATCACTGCACAAGGATGTTGAGTTTGCTAGCTTAATGAGAGACAACTAAGCCAAAGCCTACTGAAGAACCAGGAAGCTTCAGCAACCTGCTCGAAAGTAGTTACCTCGAAATATGTGTACGAGGTTTACGTTAGGCACAGCCGCAAACTCATCCAATCCAAAGAAGCCACGTAATAAAGCAAAAAGGAAGTCTGAAGATATGTCAGACTAGGTATGGCGATTGCAGCAACAGATACGTACGATCTCAACATCCTCGTACAAGCAAATCAAAAGAGGCCACATTGCCCCATACATGTTGCGTGAAGGAAGCTCTCTCTAACGACTAGAATTTCTATCACCTATAAATACAAAAAGACTTGGACTTGAAGATCACCTAACCAACTTGAAAAACACTTGAAACCTAAAACTCTTACAATCAAAGCACTCAAGTTGTCTAACGCACAATCTTTCAATTCCTAGAAAGTTTCAAGTCCAGTCTTTTGCAGCAAGCATACTCTATCTTAGAGAGGTATCTATACAAAGCTTGCTACCTGTGTTGTTGAAGAAAACATCTTATTTACTTCTTAGACTGTTAGGAGTTGCTTGATCGGAGGTTGTTCTTGATCAAGTATTTGTGTTCTTAGTAGAATAACAAGAGCTCTGTGTGGGCTAGTTGAGTCTAGTCACTATGCAGTAACCCTGTGTGGGATACACTGACAGTTCTTGTTAGGTCTAGGTTATCTAAGCAAGGCTTGTGTAAATCAACTGTTTGACTTAATAAAGTTCCTCCTTGAGAAGGAGTAGAGAAGACGTAGAGGGATTACTCCACCCTTGAACCTCTATAAACCGCTGTGTTTATTTTTGATAAAGTTTACTAGTTCTCTTATACTTATTCTTGCTTATCTGATATAATCTGTTGCATATATCTCTCAAGCATATCAATCGTTTTCAGAAAAGAAGCTTTGGTTAAAAAGAATTTCTGCTGTGCATAAAACTCATTTTTACTAAAGGTAACTACTCAAGCAGTAACCTCCAGGACAGTAAGCTCTTCAGCTTCCTACCTGGGTGACTTATCTTTCAGTTTTAAAGAAAAAATTTAAAATTGAGTAGGCTTATTTACCTCCCCCCCCCCCCTCTAAGCCTACTTGTTGGTCCCAAGTGGTAGTAGGCTTAGAGGGGGGTGAATAAGCCTACTCAATTTTTAAACTTTTGTTTAAAACAGATGGATAGAACACTCAGGCAGGTAGCTAAAAAGCTTACTGTCCTGACGGTTACTGCTTGAGCAGTTACCTTTTGCAAATTTAAAGAAAGAGAGTTTTATGCACAGCGGAAAATCGTTTTATCAAAGTTTCTTTTCTAAAAACCAGTTTGAGATGCTTATGAACAATATGCAGCATATAAAAAAGATAAGTAACAATAATAAGATAAGCAGTAAGAGGCACCACACAAGAGTAAACACAACGGTTTACAGAGGTTCGAGGGTGGAGCAATCCTTCTACGTCCTCTCTTCTCCTACAGAAGGAGGAACTTTGTTAAGTGTTCGAGTTGATTTACACAAGCCTCGTTTAGACAACCTAACTTAACAAGAACTATAAGTCTCTCCCACACAGGGTTACTGCACAGTGACCAAACTTAACCTAGCCCACACAGAGCTCTTGTTCTTTCTACAAAGAACGTAACTACTTGATCAGGAACAGCCTCCGATAAAGCAACTCCTAACAGTCTAAAAAGATATGTTATTTCTATTTCAACAACTCGGGCAGCAAGGCTAGAACAATGAGCTCTTTAAGTTGTAGGTGCTTGCTGCTTAGACTGGATTTGAAACTTCTAATGATTTAAAAGAATATATCGTTAAATAGCTTAAGTGTTTTGTTTACGAGAGTTTCGGGTTTCAAGTGGTCTTCAAGTTCCAGTCTTTATTTATTTATTGGTGAAGGAATTTTCTGCCCATTGGATAGAGAGCTTCATTCTCATCATGCATAAATCGACGTGGCTTTCTCTGATTAGTTCGTACATGGTTGTTTGTCATTGTACATCTCTGTTGCTGCAATCGCCATACCTAGTCTGACATTCCTTCAGACTTCCCTTTTTACTTTATTACGTGGCATCTTTTGATTTGATGAAATTACGGTCGTGTCTAACATAAACCTCGTACACATCTCCCGAGGTAATTGCTGTTTAACAGGTTGCTTGATTCTTCCTTGTCGCTCAGTCAGTTAACTTACTTAGCATTCTCTTGATAGTGAGCTTTCAGCTTCCTTACCATAGCATCCTGCCATATGGACTTTTCAATGCATTTTTAAAGCGTTCCTTATGCAGTAAGGTCTTCATCCCTTTCAGCTTCTAAGATGCAGTCTTGATCATCATGCCTTATGATCCTATTCTCTAAAGGAGATATACAAGAGAAACTAAGTACATAGGATCCTAAGCCTTAATCTATTACATGTTTTGTCTTCATCAAAATCTATACAATGTTCCTTACAATACTACCATTTGGGACCAACACTTGTTGATTCGATCTTGATGAACAACATTCTTCTTCTTGATTCTCATGAAATTCAAGGTACATGCATATTTAATGTGCACCTGAAAAGGTAGGAGACAACCTTCTTCGTTGGCATCAGGTCCATTAAATGTGGTTGTCCTTTTTGTTGCAGGTTGCAAGCGGTCGTCCAGGCCATGTGGCGGCTTCCTATTCGCTCGCTGTCCTTGTTTTGTCATTTGAGTTCAGGCCTGTCGCACACTGCATCTTCAACTGAAGTTGATGTTTCCTCGTACATTAAGAGCCCATGCAGCAGTCTTTTAAGACTTCGATATTGATCCTGCTGGACATGTCTCTTCTTCAGTTTATGCAACTTATTCTTCTTGCTGCAACTAGGTTTAGCTGTATCCTTAGCTTGTAGCGCCTAGTTGTCCAGCGTGCAACAAAATAATTCTCCTACGACTTCTTCCAAGTTGAGCTTGCTAAATGCAGACCTCTTTCTCTCCATGTTGCATCCAGCTTGCAGCATCTAAGTGTAGTGGTAGACCTTGGGTAGAATCTTTGCTACTTATTAAAACATAAAAACAAGACATGGGGAATAAAACTAAGATACAGAATGAAGTAGGTTACAGTGGGTTTTGTCTCATCAAAACAATTCAAGGGTTCTTCTTACAAATGATGAACTTGTAGCAGCAGCCACAGCAGACCCAGGATATAGCAAAGTCAAGAGAGTTATACTATAATTGCAGAAAACCTAGACATTATGCTCGAAACTATCCTCATCCTGTTGTTCACAAATATCCACCTGAGATTAGAGCTAAAAGAAATGAGAGAACAAAGATCGAAAGACAAAAGCTGAGAGCATTGCTGGTTGAAGTCAAAAAGGCTAAAAAAGCAAGCACATCCGCTGAAACCAAAGAAGAATCCTCATCGGAATTAGACTCAAATGAATCCACCTCAAAAGATGAAGCGATGATATGTCTGATGGCAAAAATTGAGGAGGATACAAAGGAAAAGGTAATTTTTAAACATGTCTCTTCTAAGTCTGATGATATAAGGATGGATAGTTTTGTAAGACAGCTCCTTAATGACTTCGAGAAAGTTAACTTTGAGAATGAAGCTTTGAAAAAGGAAAATGAATCTCTGAAACGACAGAGCAACAAGGTTGTAATGTGGAAGTATGAGAAAGAAATATTGGAAGAAATGAGTGATAGCAAAAGTAAAGAGTGTGCTAAACTCAAGAACAAAGTAAGAGAACTTGAAGTCGAAGTAATCAAGCTCAAATCCACTATAAACCTGTTCAGTAAAGCTTCTGAGAAATCAAGGAATTTCATAAGTCAGCAAAAGACTTTAGAAGCTAGACTTGGTATAAGATACAGCTAGACTACCAAACCCCGTAAAGAAAAATCTAGTGAGGATCCAAAATTTGTCAAAGGGGAAGTTCTATTTCTCGAAGAGGAACTTAGAAAGAAGCTGGAAGATCTGACTATTGAAGATGCCGAGTCCCAAAAAGCTGTTGTAACCCCAAATGAACAGATCGCTGAAAGCTGCAGCTTACAGCAGAATAAAGTTGCTGCTGGTGAAAGTAGGTTGCAGCAAATAACAAGGTCACAACACAGCAAGAGATGTGACACCCGAGCCGAATTATAACTCATTGACCAATATAGTCAATGCATTCATGCATTTCATAAACTATATGTTTATGTGCTACTTTAAATATTGAATTATTTACATGCACTCTTACGTAATTTGTGATGAGAAAATCCAAGTATAATTGATCTGTTATAAATTGAAAGTACATATGTGGACATTACTCTTGGAGTCTCTTCATGTACATTGACCTTTGATATTCATTTAACCTTTTGTATTCAATTTCTCCTTATATAAATGATGTACTCAATGACATTGTTTAAGGTTGATGAATGAATATCATCTTTCTATAATATTGTACTATTTCTCTATATCTTTGTATATGTTGATCACATAAATGAAGTTGTTGGATTGGACAACACGATTTGCAACACGTTATCAGCACGATCCTCTACCTGAATCTGAGTAGTGCCCTAGGAAAGAATCATGTCTTTCTTGCAAGGTATTTTTCTTTGAATCAATCCTAATATCTATTTTATGCTTATGGCTGATCAATCTAGTGAATTAGTCTTTTAAAATTTGTTTTTGGTTCTATAAGAATCAGTTGTAGTTTATGACTTATATGACTAGTTTGTAACCTAGAGGCTATCGCTTTGAACTTTATTTACAAATATGGAGTTGTTTTTTTTAAGTTTAATATTTCCAGCCATAATTTTGAACATTTTTGTGGGCTTTAATTCATGTGGTCCAAATTTTGTCTATATGATTATATATATGTGAATTTTTATAAATTATTCTTTTTGCTTCAGTCATGTCCTTTAGTTTATTAAGATGGTATGGATGGTCTATCTAGTGTCAGTTCATTTTTGGAACATTTTTTGTGTCTCATTCTCGAGTTAAACTCAATGGATCGCCGAGTGAATCGTCGACTTTAGTTTTAGCATCTTGTTCAATAGATAGACTCCGATAAGATTCAGTAATAACTATTCAATTCCCTTTATCATTTAATTTTTCGTTTATGTTTCCGTTGTTACTTGGACCGACATTCAAGTGTCATGAGCTAGTTTATAATTTTAAGTGTAATACGCTTTGATATTAAACTGCCAGGAAAGTATATACACAGTTTTGAGTTAGGTCTTTCTTTTCAAAAGGTTTTCATGCTTAAATTGTCACTCTTAATGAAGGATTTTTAATCTTCTAAATTGAGAGAATTGAGTAAATACATCTTTACCATAAATACAAGAACTCCTAAGGCTACATCTGTCGATGTATTCTTGATTTTACAAAAGTTTCAACCTCTACAATTTATGTTTGTTTTAGCTTCATTTATTATTTCACCTGTGATTTTATGTGAATTTAAGAATATCATGATCCAGTTTTATTCTGAGTTCGTTATCATGATTATTTTAATATTTAATTTTTCAGTTTACTACATTATTGTAGTATTTCGTTGATTTCTTTGGATATGGAGAATGAGAACACTATTTGCTTGGTAGATAGTGCTACAACTCACACTATCCTTAAGGATAGAAAATTCTTTCAAATATTAACCGAGAAGAAAGGGAGTGTTACCACAATTTCAAATGATAATGTCTTAATAGTAGGCTCCGGTAGAGCTTCAATTGTTCTTCCTATGGGTATTGAATTAGTAATTCACATTGTGTTATTATATCCACAATCTAAACGTACCCTTCTCAGTTTTAAAGACATTTGATCAAATGGTTATCACATTAAAACTGACACCGAGAATAATGTAGAGTATCTCTTAATGACTCATTCTATAGGGTGTCGAAAACAAGTTGTCGAAAAGATCCCTTCTCTCTCCTCGGGGCTGTATTATACATACATTCGTTCTTCTAATCTCTATATCTCGATGAGTATGAAAATTCATGATCCAAAATCATTCAAATTATGGCATGAACGGTTGGGTCATCCAGGACAAAATATGATCCACCGAATTTTGTCTAAGTCTACTGGACATAGTATGTCAGACGGTAGAATTCCTTCTGTAAATGAATTTGTTTGTGAAGCTTGTGCAAAAGGAAAACTTATAGTATGGCCTTCTCGTACTAAAGTTGGATTAGAATCTCCTATTTTCCTCGAACGGATTCATGGAGATATTTGTGGACCAATTAATCCAGCATCGGGACCATTTCGATATTTTATGGTTTTAATTGATGCCTCCACTAGGTGGACTCATGTGTGTCTATTATCCACCCGAAATAATGCTTTTGTAAAATTCATTGCAAAAATTATTGAAGTTCGGGCCCAATTCCCTGATTATCCAATTAAATCCATTAGAATGGATAATGCTGGTGAATTCACTTCAAAAGCATTTGATGACTTTTGTATGTCATTAGGAATTAAAGTGGAGCATTCCGTTCCATATGTCCACACTCAAAATGGCCTAGCTGAATCACTAATCAAACGTATCAAATTAATCGCTAGACCTTTAATACAAAATTCCAACTTACCCATTTCATGTTGGGGACATGCAATTTTGCATGCTGCTTCTCTAATTCAAATACGTCCAACCGCATATCATGATTATTCCCCTTTACAATTAGTGCGTGGGAAAGAACCAAATATTTCCCATCTGCGAGTTTTTGGATGTGTAGTGTACGTTCTAATATCACCACCTAAACATACATCTATGGGTCCTCAAAGGAAATTAGGTATTTATATTGGATTTGAATCTCCATCCATTTTGAAATACCTAGAGCCCATGATAGGGGATCAATTTACAGCTCAATTCGCTGACTGCACATTTGATGAAGATCATTTCCCGGCATTAGGGGGAGATAAAACTCAAAAATTAAAAGAATACCGAGAAATTTCATGGAATGTGGAAAATCTTCAATATTTAGATCCACGCACTAATCAAACTGAACTGGAAGTTCAGAAAATAATTAACTTGCAGTATTTAGCAAATAATCTGCCAGATACGTTTACTGATTATAAAGGAGTGACAAAATCTCATATACCTGCTGTTAATGCACCACAAAGAGTGGAAATTCCTAAAAGTACAAATATATCTAATACAACTCTGCGCCTAAAGCGTAAAGAACCCATGGGTACAAAAGATAAAAATCCACGGAAAACAAAATCTAACAAAAATAATCAATCACTCCAGATATCTTCTAAAGAGATTCATCCCGAAAACGAAAATCCTAGTAACAATGCACGTGCACAAAATAATCAAAATACTAGGATTGCGGAACGACCAGATCATAATATTTTAGGAAATGAAGAAGATCTGGTCGATGTGAATATCGAAGTTGCTATGAATTTTATAAATACAGAAGAAACTTACGATAGAAATATAATGGTCGTCGATGACACATTTGCCTCTATAATTGCTCTTACTATCTCAAATAATAATCTGGATCCAGAACCTAAGTCTATTGCTGAGTGACGGAAGCGCTCAGATTGGGTAAGATGGAAATATGCAATTGAGGCTGAGCTAGACTCGCTAAACAAAAGAAAAGTTTTTGGATCAATCGTACGTACCCCTGAGAATGTTATCCCTGTAGGATATAAATGGGTATTTGTGCAAAAAAGAAATGAGAAAAATGAGGTGGTGAGATACAAAGCGAGATTAGTAGCTCAAGGGTTCTCGCAGAGACCCAGTATTGATTTCGATCAAACATATTCTCCTGTAATGGATGGTATAACGTTCCGCTACTTAATCACTCTGGCAGTAAATATGAACTTAGAAATGCAGTTAATGGACGTCGTTACAGCATATTTATATGGATCATTAGATACCAATATTTATATGAAAATCCCTGATGGATTTCAAATTCCCCAGATGATGAAAGATGAAAATCGTACTATGTATAGCATTAAATTGCAAAGATCATTGTATGGTCTAAAACAATCGGGAAGGATGTGGTATAATCGATTGAGTGAATTCCTCCTGAATAAGGGATATGCAAACAATGATGCATTTCCTTGTGTGTTTATAAAAAGGTCGTTAAATGAATTTTGTATCATTTCTGTGTATGTAGATGATATAAATGTTATTGGAACACATAAGGCAATAGAAGAAGCTAGTTCGAACTTAAAATCTGAATTTGAAATGAAAGCTTTAGGTAAGACAAAATATTGTCTCGGCCTGCAGATCGAGCATCTCCCTGAAGGAATTTTCATACACCAGGCAACCTACTTGAAGAAGGTTTTGGAAAGATTTTACATGGATAAATCACATCCACTTAGTACACCAATGGTCGTCCGATCCCTTGAAGTGGATAAAGATCCGTTTAGACCTAAAGAAGATACTGAAGATATAATAGGACCTGAAGTTCCTTACTTAAGTGCAATTGGTGCATTACTTTACCATGCAAATTGCACTAGACCTGATATTGCCTTTGCGGTCAATTTATTAGCCAGATTTAGTGCTTCTCCTACAAGGAGACATTGGAATGGCATTAAACATATTCTTCGATATCTTCAGGGGTCACAAGATCTTGGCTTATATTACACAAGAAATCAAAATAAATCATTGGTGGGTTACTCGGATGCTGGTTACATGTCTGATCCACATAACGCAAGATCCCAGACTGGTTATGTTTTTCTATGTGGTGGTACTGCAATCTCATGGAAGTCTGTCAAACAATCTATGGTTACAACTTCCTCAAACCACTCAGATATTATTGCTCTATATGAGGCCTCATGAGAATGTGTATGGTTAAAATCTTTAATGAAACACATTTGTGAGTCGTGTGGCATTTCTAGAACTGATATATCCCCCACTATAGTTTATGAGGATAATGCGGCTTGTGTTGCACAAATGAGTAGCGGGTATGTTAAAGGAAATTTAACAAAACACATAGCCCTTAAATTCTTTTATCCACATGAGCTCCAGAAGAGTGGTGAAATTATTATACAGAAAGTACGCTCTAGTGATAATCTTGCAGATTTATTCACTAAATCCCTACCTACCTACTTTTGAAAAATATGTTCATGGTATTGGGATGCGTAGGCTTGGAAGACTGTTGTCTTCAGGGGGAGCGGTAATTTCAAAACAATCCTAAACATTAGGTCTTGAAGACCATTAGTTTTACATCTTTAACCCTGAAGGTTAGGTCCTGAAGACCAGCGTTGTACTCTTTTTTCCTTGACTAAGTTTTTTCCCACAGGGTTTTCTTAGTTAAAGGTTTTTAATGAGGCAGCTAGTGCAACACATTAGAACTTGTATGTCATGTACTCTTTTCTCGTCTAGTTTTTTTTCCACTGGGTTTTTCTAGCGAGTTTTTAATGAGGCATGCACATCAAGTCGTAATGTCCAAGGGGGAGTGTTATAAATTGAAAGTACATATGTGGACATTACTCTTGGAGTCTCTTCATGTACATTGACCTTAGATATTCATTTAACCTTTTGTATTCAATTTCTCCTTATATAAATGATGTACTCAATGACATTGTTTAAGGTTGATGAATGAATAACATCTTTCTATAATATTGTACTATTTCTCTATATCTTTGTATATGTTGATCACATAAATGAAGTTGTTGGATTGGACAACACGATTTGCACCATGATCTAGATGCGAATAGTGAGTGTACAGAGTAACTTTTATGATAAATTAAATATGGATTGGGAAAGGAAATAAATCTATATATATATATATGTATGTGTGTTGTATATATGGGTGTGAACTAATATATATGCATCTAATTACTAGTAGTCATATATATAGGGAAAAATTCGATTTTAGTCCATTTAAAAAACCACTGTCCAATTTTCGTCCACCATGAAAGAGGTTTTCAATTTTAGTCCAATTAAGCCAAAAATCGTCACTATTTGGTCCATTTTTGGCTTAATTGGACTAAAATTGAAAACTGGAAATTGAAAACCGCTTACATGGTGGACGAAATAGTGACAAAATAAACCAAATAGTGACGATTTTTGGCTTAATTTGACTAAAATTGAAAACCGCTTGGTTGGTGGATTAAAATTGGACAGTGACTTTTTAAATGGACTAAAATTGAATTTAGCCCTATATATATATATATATATATATATATGTGTGTGTGTATACGTGTAATTAAAATGTGAAATGGCATGGCAGCAACTTAGTAGAGTATAATAATAATAATAATAATAATAATAATAATAATAATAATAATAATAATAATAATAATAATAATAATAATAATAATAATAATAATTGATACCATTTCTATCCCAGGAGAGGTCATGAATTAAGGCGTAAGGATCTTTTACGAAAACTCCTAGTCAAAGGATCTTACTGAGATATAGACATTGGTGTTTGAATTTTCCCCTCCAAACCTTCAACATGCCTGGACGCCTTCCTTGGCTTTATCGGCAAAAACAGGCTGGACATTAGGAACATTCAAACACCTCAGTACTAAAACTCAAACCTGACTGAGTTCATCCAACCTTTCCTTAATTCATGATTTTCCTTCTTCTTAAAACATTTTAACCATGTTTACAAGAATCAACTATGATCTAACATATATAACTTAGCCTTCCATATAGGAGGCGATCATAAGAACAGAATATAAAAACAGAAATTTAAACAACCTTCAAATATTGAAGAACACCAGAAGAATAAGAAAAGAAGAGCACTTAAAAGGCTTAAAAGGGAAAAGTTTACAAGAGTGGTAGAGAGAGAAGAGAAGAGGGCGAGCAAAGCTCAAGTGTATCTAACAAATGAAATAACAAACCTATATATAGATGAAAGAGCCGGACATGAAACCCCGGATTTCAAATCTTTTATAAAAAGTAAACAGTATATATACTGTTAAATTTGACAAGTGTCAAAAAAGATAAAAATTTTATCTAGTCATGTCGACTATGGACAAAAGGGTACTCTTCTTCATGTATATCCATGATGTATCTGATCTGATACTCTTCTGAAAAGCATTCATTGGTCAGAGCATATTTCTCCATACACCTGTATAGTTTTTCATCATGTTTTGAAATATTTTTCTTTATCTCCTTCTTCTTGATTTTCCTGCTTAATAGAAGTCTATTTACTTCTTCATCTGGAGTCCATCTTTTAACATTTAATAGAGTCTCAAATAATATCCTATCACCTTGAGAAATCATTTCTTCTCTATTTATGTTCCATTGATAGAAACAAAAGCATCTCGAACAAATTTTTCTGTGTTCATGGCCTCTTTCCTGAGCATCTTCAGGATATTGTTCTGGATAGAATTCTCTGATAATTTTTTCCATTAATCACTATTTTTGCAATTTCGGATTATGGAATCCTTTAAAATATCAAAAGATAGACTGATATCATTCTGAGAAATTTCCTCATTAGGATCTTGAGCATCCTGTAAGTTCATTGAACTATTGCTGTCGGACCCCATAGATAAATCCGATTTTTCTCCACAAAATTCTGGTTGGCTAAGCAAATCTTGCTTCATTTCTTCAATGTATATTTCAAGAATTTTCTATTTTGAAAGAGAACCAGAATATTTCTGTAAAATCTTTTGATAAGGACTTTGAAATTTGTTAATCTTCTTTTCTTCTTCTTTTTTAAGCTTATTAAGCTTAATGATTTCTTCAAGATGATCAATTGTTTCTTGAAGACCACTGATTCCAGTTTCTAGATCAATTCTGGATAATTTATCCTAGAATTTTGAATAACTTGTTCTCCATAGACAAGGAATTCCCTTATCTGTATATCCAAATTCTGGACTCCATTTCCATATCCATGGAATACTTGATTCCATAAAGAACCAGCATAAAGTTTGCCCCGTAATTGAGGCTTTCTCCACAATTGGAGCAGAAATTGTCCAATCTTCCATGATTTCTTTTATTTTTTCTGGTAGAATTTCTACCTGGGGACCATATTTTTCCCACCAAGAATAAAACCAATTTGGTATATGTTTATGGAAACAATTTCCACAAATCTTTATTAACCATGTATGTTTTTTCTTTTTATTCTCAAAGAAAAGAGCTTTATCAAAGCTTGCAATATAATCCCAATAATTATATTTGAATCTGACATTATTGATCGGATTTAAAACCTCCTTCTCATTTGATGGAGAAATTCCCCATTCTTCCACAGATATAATCTGTTTGACTATAAACTTTGAATAAGCATAATCATTCTGGAAGCTTCCAGTATTAGTGTGTTCAATATCCACACTTTTCAAGGAAAGAAGAATATTTTCATAAAATCCCCTTGATTTATAAGAAGCATTTGTGCAAAAAGTATTTGGAAGATATTTCTCCAAAATATTCCAAGGGTTATCAACCCATTGAGTATCTTTGTCTTCTATAAGAAGAATCAATTCTTTATATTCATGTTTAATAAACATGATTAACTCACTTCTTTCCTCATTTGTAATCTTAGCATATGATGCTGGTGAATCAGAACTTTCAGGAATATCATCCTCATTTCTTTTTTCCAAGAATTTTTGGAAATCCTTGTATAAAGGATGTGTTTTATCAAGAACATTTTCTTTTGAAATTCCAGAAATATTCTGGTTTAAAAGATTTTTCCCACTATGTGAAAATAATATGGGGTTTTTTCCTCCCCTTTGAGGAAATCTTCCTCCTCTGTTTCCTCTTCCTCTATAAGAGAAAGAATCTCCACGGCCACCTGGGCCCCTTACAGACATTCCTGCAATCATAAAAGAAATTCTCTGGTCAAATAATCAGGAAGATGATTATCTTTTCCTTTTTTATATATAATATCAAAATCAAAAGGGGCTAAATAAGCCTGCCATCTAGCAAACATTTGCTTAGATACATCATGTTTAAAATCTTTTTTAAACACTCCTTTTGTTGCTTGACAATCTGTTTTAACAACAAAAGTTTGATTATATAAATCATCTTGAAATTTTATAATACATTTAACAATTGAAAGAATCTCTTTCGCAATAGTAGCATAATTTTTTTTGAGCTGGATTCCATTTTCCAGAATAGAATCTAACAAGAATTTCTTGTTTATTTAGAGGATTTATTTGTTTTAATATTCCTCCGAAACCAATGTCTGAAGCATCAGTTTCAACAATTTTATCCCAGTTTGGATTGGCTAAAGAAAGACAAGGAATATTTTTGACCTTTTCTTTTATGATTTTAACCGTATTAGTATGTTCATCTGTCCAAGGAGATGGATCTTTTTTAAGCCTATCATATAAAATAGCTGTTATTTTTGAAATATTTTCAATAAAGGGAGCAATATAATTTAAGCTTCCTAAAAATCTCTGTAATTGAGTTTTATCAGTAATAATATCTGGAAATTTATTTCCAAACTCCATACTTCTTTGAATTGGAATAATTTTCCCATTGTCAATATTATGACCTAGAAATCTGATATTAGTCTGAAAGAGACTCATTTTTGGTTTGGATATAACCAGACCATTTTTAATAATTAATTGTTTAAAAATCTCTAAGTGTTTGAAATGAGTTTCAATATCTTTAGAGAAAACAAGAATATCATCTATATAAACAATTATAAAGTTACTAAAGTGAATGAAAATGTCATTCATAATTTGTTGAAATGCTGATGGAGCATTTTTTAAACCAAAAGGTAAAACAGTCCATTCATAATGTCCAATAGGAACATTAAAAGCAGTTTTATATCTATCAGATTTTTCTATTTCAATTTGCCAGTATCCTGACTTTAAATCAAATTTTGAAAATATTAAGGCTCCAAAAAGTCTATTAATTAGATCTTTTTTATTTGGTATAGGATGCCTTATCCATTTTAAAACCTTATTAAGGGGTTTATAGTTAATAACAAGTCTGGGAACACCCCTTTCTTGTTCAGAATGTTTATTAACATAAAAAGCCGTACAAGACCAAGACGACTGTGAAGGTGTTATTAAACCCTTTTTAAGAAGAGATTTGATCTCATTTTTACAAAGCTCTAGATATTCAGCATTCATTTGACAAGGTCTAGATTTTGTAGGTATATCTTTTTCATTAAAAGATTCTTCATAAGGAAGAGTAATAACATATTTTTTTCTATCCCAAAAAGCATTTGGATGATCATTACATATATCAAGAGAAAACTTATTATAAATAAGCTTTATTTTTTCTTGTAATTTAGGATTTTTTAATTTATCATTTATAGTAAGAAGATTAATTTCTTCTTTTAAAGAGTTTATATGGAATAATTTTCTATCCATTTGTTCTTTTATTTCATTAAGAACCTTTCTAACTGGTTTATTTATAAATTCAAAGAATATTGGTTTTTTATTGAAGGTTCCAGTCAAACCTTTACCATCTACTTTTATTAAAGGATATATTTCATATATAAATGGTAAACCAAGAATTAATTGACTTGATATATCATTAGCTAGAAGAAAGCTAGTAGAAATGCAATTTCCATCTTTGCATATAAGAGTATCTGGAAGTTTATAATTTATATTCAGAGATCCTCCTCCAGCATGAGAAAGAGAATGAGAAGTTTTATGAAAATATCTTGAAGGTATTAACCCTTCTTGTATAACATTAAGATCAGCACCACTATCAATCATAGCAATAAAATCTTTTTTATAACTTTTATCAATTAAAAGAGTTATTTTCACATACCATTTTTGTGAAGTAACTATATTTATTACTTTTATAAATCCTTCAGGACTTTTATCTTTGTTTATTAAAGATAAAAAAGATTCATTGTTATCATCAGAATGATTTTTCCCTTTTTCGATAATAGATATTCTATTATGTAATTCAATGTTATTATTTTGTAAAATTTTTACTTCTTTTTTTAGATTATCTATTTCTTTATGTAGATCATTAATAGTAATAGGATTTTGATCTCCATATTTTTGTTTTAGAAGTCTATTAACTTCTTGCATAGAATATGTTCTATTAGGTATAATAACCTCTTTTCTTTCATAGCTAGTTGAAGGTATATCTTCCATATGATCTATTATTTTAGATCTTAAATCTGAATCCTTAATGTTTTTAAGTAATTCTATAAAAGAATTATTATCTAAAACATTAATCTTTGTATCTTGAAATTGAGATAGAAGTTGATAATAATCATCTCCTCTTTCATCAGTATTACTGATATGATTAACACATGAATTTCCTTGTAGGCAATTATCACATCTACATTCTTCTTTTTCAGAAGGAGTTGAAGCAAAGCTTTCATTATCCATATCTTTATCTGATATAGGGTTTTCATCATTTTCTGATTCAGAAATAATCATAATAGTTAAAAGAGCTTGTTTGATATCATTATCAATTTTTAATTCATTGATTTTCTTTTTAGTCCAGCAATCATTTGCATAATGACCTGGTTTTCCACATTTATAACAATGACCTTCTTTTCTATTTTTAGAAGAAGATTTTCCTTTATAAAAGGTTTCTTTACGTCTTTTATTATCTTTATAATGCCGTTTCTTTTTATAGGGTTTTTCTATTTTTTCCCTAAAATTCTTTCTTCTATGGGTTTTTTCAATTTTTTCTTTATGAGGAATATCCATCCCAAATTGATCACAGAAATAACCTAATTGTTTTCTTTCAGTTTGACCTTGTAACTTAATTTGTTTTTTAAGATTTAAATCATTACAAAGGTTTAAACCTTCTTGAATACAGCTACTAATTAGACTACCATATGTATATTCCTCATAAGGAATATTAATATTATTTTTTCTAATAATATTTTTAACTCTTTCAGCAAAGAACTTAGGTAAACCATCAATAAATTTAGCTTTCCAATGAATAGCATTACAATCATGTAATTCAAAAACTCTAGATAAAAATGTATCTTTATACCAACGAAAATCTGTTAGTTTTCTGCATCTTAGATTACTAAGAAGAGTTCTAATATTTTCACTATTATCTGTGAATTTTCCAGTAAAATGTTCAATAATAGTCATTACTAAAATGTAAACAACATTTTCTGTTTGAACATCATTTTCAATTTTTATAGAGCTAAGAATACTATTTTTCTGAGCTTGGGACAAATAATTATCCCACCAGCCTTTTAATTGACCGGTGAAACCTGATATAATCATTTTAGCAATATTACTATCAGTATTACCAGCAGACTGACAAACAGTGCTATACATAAGCATTCTATGAGCAAGATTGTAAATATGCTTATCAGCTAAACCATCAAGATTCCATTCATAAATACATTTGCCATTATAGCTTTTTTCTGTAAAGAAATCTTGTTCTTGATGTAAGACATCCATAGGAGTTGGTCTACTATAATAATATTTTTGTTGTGTAGGTCTATCTGCCCACTTTATTTTATTAATCAAATCATTTTCATGAATATCATGATCAGACAAATCATCTTTTAAAGTAGAAATATTTAAATTTTTAAAATTTTCTCTAAGATCTACAATAAAATCTTCAATTTGTGTAGATTTTAATTTAAAATCTTTTATCTCTGGTGGAGGCTGAATAGTAGAAGCTGCAATTTTTATTATATCAGTTTCTTTCTTTTGTTCAATATGAACATCAGGTTTTATCTGTTTAATAGCTGAAATTATATTTTCAACTTTACTCTGTAAAGATACTAATTCTTCTCCAATAATATTTAAATATAAATTTGTATAATTTTGTTTTTCCATTAGGACATTTATATGGCTAATAGTAACCTGTAAAGTATCATTTTCAATTAATTTTGAAAAAGCTGTAAAATTCATTATTTTATTATTTTTCTCCATTTGAAAAGGACTACTTGGTGGATACGACGATTTTTGTTCCTGTCCACTTATCAATCTATAAGTTCTTTCTAGAACATCAATATGTTCTATAATATAGGTTTTGATAAACCAAGGTACAAAAAACATTATTTTATTTTGGTTTTCACAAGTTTGATAAAACTCATTTTCTATTAAATTTAGTTTATTTGAGAAATTCTCAAAAAACCATTTTCTAAAGGGAATCCAATCTGGATTTTTAAATTCTTTTTGGATATCCTGTCTGGCAGGTGATCCTTTTGAAAAATCAATTTTTATATTCATCATTAAAGACTGAAAGGAGCATCTGACATATTATCAGAATTTTCTTTGCAAGTAAAATCTCTTACAATATTGTCTCTATCTATAAACACTTCATTAACAGAATCTTTGTCCTTTTCTTCTCTAATTTGAGAAGTTGAAGCTCTAGATGTCTGAGGTTCATTAACCCAATAATCTAAAGGAGATATATAAGATCTAGATGATCTTGTTCTATTCATAGAATTCATCATAGATTTTGATGTAGAAGGAAGTAATTTTCTTTGTTTATTAGAAAATTGAATTTGAATCTTTCCTTCATCATTTTGAAAAATATTTTTCAAATCATTACTTATTAAAGGTTCTTTATGAACAGCTTGTTCAATAACCCATTCTTTAGGAAAATCTATTTCTTCCCATTTTATAGATCTTCTAGTAGTAATATTAGATCTATTGAAATTAGTTTCAATTAAGATTGTTTCATTCAACATCTTATCAAGTAATTTACATCTTGGGTTCATCGTATATAGAGGTTTATAGTAAATTCTATAACATATACAGATTAATTTAGAACCTGGTATATAATCATACCCATTAGTTTTAACATTCAAAGTTAAAGCACTAAGAATATTAGGATCTGAAAGAGATAAACACAGATCAGGATAAACATCAAAATAAACTGGTCCATGTGCAAGACTAGATTGAATTATTCCCATCAGGGATTTATTCCACATAATATTTCTACCATCTCTTAAAGCTGCTATAAAGCTTTCTGGTAAACCTTTTAATGTTAAAGGTCTAAAGGCGATTTGCACTAATCCTATATGAAGATAACTATGTGATTTCATATAAGGTAAAATATCACTTTTATTAAGAAGATTTAAAACCATCTCTTGTCTATCAAGAGATATAGAAGACTCCGTGGTCTTAACAATTTGTTTTAAACTTATTCTGTCAAAGGTACCTATTTGGTACACTTTCCTGGGTTCAACCCTAGGAATAGTCCACTTATTAAGCAGATCAAGATTTTGAGGAACATCATATTCCTCTGTCATACTGTTTTTTACAGTATGCTTCGTTCTGAACAGATTCATTGAATCAAATAATTATATGTTAGATCACAGTTTCTTCTTACATGGCTTTGATACCATTTCTATCCCAAGAGAGGTCATGAATTAAGGCGTAAGGATCTTTTACGAAAACTCCTAGTCAAAGGATCTTACTGAGATATAGACATTGGTGTTTGAATTTTCCCCTCCAAACCTTCAACATGCCTGGACGCCTTCCTTGGCTTTATCGGCAAAAACAGGCTGGACATTAGGAACATTCAAACACCTCAGTACTAAAACTCAAACCTGACTGAGTTCATCCAACCTTTCCTTAATTCATGATTTTCCTTCTTCTTAAAACATTTTAACCATGTTTACAAGAATCAACTATGATCTAACATATATAACTTAGCCTTCCATATAGGAGGCGATCATAAGAACAGAATATAAAAACAGAAATTTAAACAACCTTCAAATATTGAAGAACACCAGAAGAATAAGAAAAGAAGAGCACTTAAAAGGCTTAAAAGGGAAAAGTTTACAAGAGTGGTAGAGAGAGAAGAGAAGGGGGCGAGCAAAGCTCAATCGTATCTAACAAATGAAAAAACAAACCTATATATATATATATATATATATAGGCAAATGCTGCTGTGCACCAGGTGCACGGATCTGGATTGGTGCAACTGGGGCAACCCGACCCGGATCCGCGCACCTGGATTTTCTTTTTTTTTTTTTTTTTTTCGCTTCAGGCTGTTACCTTTATGTTGTAAAGATGTGACCTTTACGTTATATAAGTGTGACCTTTATGTATAAATGTTATGACCTTTATGTTCAGTAACTTAGGAAAAAAATGAAGATTTTCAGGTTTTTTCGCTTCAGATTAAGACCTTTATGTTGTATTGTTGTAACCTTTATGTACAGTTCTTGTGACCTTTATGTACAAATATTATGACCTTTATAATCCATAACTTTGAAAAAAATTGAAATTTTCAAAATTCAGTGCATTTTAAGGATGGATATATGTGCAGCTAATATTTCATAAACGTAAATATGTACAAATTTTGTTAAAATTCTTCATTTTTTTCTAAGTTAGAGTATATAAAGGTCATTACATTTATACATAAAGGTCACACTTATATAACATAAAGGTCACATGCATATAACATAAAGGTAACAACCTGAAGTGAAAAAATAAAATTAAAAAATAAATAAATAAATAAAAGTGCACGGATCCGGGTCGACCCGGACCCGACCCGAATTGTACATACACCAGTTGCACAGGAGACTAACTCATATATATATGAGTAAGGCGGTCGACAATAGAATAGTAATTTTATATAGATACGTGTATTGTTTTGCGCACTTATAAATCATAAGAAGATTACTAGGAGATGGCATAACAAAAGAAAGGAATCGAAAAAAATAAAAATAAAAAGAACAGGGGCGATAGAAAAGGAAGAAATAAGGTATTTATCTTAAACTTAGTTATCTCTTTCATTTATTTAATCCACAAAGTGTGGCAAATGTATGTAAATGCTAATTTATTTTAATGAAGATGGTTGATTCTTAATTTGTTGGATGGGATTATGAATTGCTTACGTTATCAAATTTGACAGTGATTTTAATTGTATAACTAATTTTTTCTTTAATTAGAATCATAAATGAGTTTTGATATACTCTTTCAAGCATCTAATAATAAATCTTTTAGAATTCGATTAGTTAAGTATGTTATGGAACTGAGCAAAGTAAAATTTTGATTTTCAATCCTTTAAATTGTTTCAATTACTTTTTCATAGCCTGATAAAATTATTAACTTGATATTTTAGATTAATCTTGATAATACAAGTGATAAGGAGTTTCACGTGAACCAAGGTAAGTAGAAATTCATTTGCAATCATGAACATAGTATTTCATGTTATATTTCGATTGGTTGATATTATAATATGAGTTCATATATCCTTGAGAATTAATGTGTTTAATTGATGCTATGGTGATATATGTTGATTGCATTAAAAATGTCATTTACGAGCATCAACATGTGCATATGCAAATGATGAAGGCGGTTACATTTGACATGCACGAAATGTTTTTACAAAGAAAAGTATTTTATTGACGACTACTAGTGCACCGATGCATGAAAGTCATGCTTATGATAAATGTTTAGCCGGAGACATGTGAGACATGAATAAGGCTACCAAATGATAAGTTTAGCCGGAGATATGTGAGACATCGATATGCTGGATTCATTCTGCCGGTGGTATGTGAGACATATATATGGCTACCAAATGATAAGTTTAGTCGGTGGCATGTGAGACATGGATAGGCTGGATTCACTCCGCCGGTAGCATGTGAGACATGGATATGGCTATATGATGAATGATGTTATGTTGAGTTCAATCCGGTGCCTAGATGGTGGTCAAGGGCCCAATGAAGGAAAATCCTATATATAAAAGTGTGGTTAGGACTCTCCAGCAGCTGACATTTGGCACTCTAAAATCATGCCACATAAGCATCTACTCTACTCTCCAACACTGACATCTGTCTTCTCCAACATTTGACATGTGTATGTATTTTTTAATGCTCCCTCTCTCTCGGCTCTCAGAAAGAAACGAAGCGATAGTTCTCTCTCCACCACTTAACTCTTCACCTTCACTGCTTTGGATTCTATTTTCGATCCGGTGAGATTTCGCCAAGGATAGTCCTCCGTCACCATCAACGAATTTCGAATTTCCAACACCTCAACGAAGATGCCGCCGCTTTAGGGGACGAAGGCGGTGAGGCGGTTGAGGAGGATATCCAGTGGCGGCGGGGAATAGGGAGTAAGATCCATACGGAGAACGAATAGATTAACAGAAGATATTTTCGAAACGAATCGTAGGAGAGGGTTGACTGACGTAGGTTTTTGAAGACCGGAATTATGCGGCCGCTAGCACCGGACGTGAGCTCCTCCATCGGCAACGCCGCAGCCGCTTCCATTTTCCGTTTGTTCTTTTGTGGTAAAATGTGTGCGATTGTCTTCTCTGTATTTCTGGATTGCAGAGAAAATGTGTGCGATTATGGGTATATAGATTAATATTTATTTTCTAAAAAATACAAATTATGGGTATATGGTCAACAAAAGATTCGATCTTTTGTGGTAAAATGTGTGCGATTGTCTTCTTTGTATTTCTCTATTTCTCGGATTCTTAATCTCTCTTCTTATGCTTGTGTTTTGGGTGAGAATTGTTAGGGTTTGTTCTCTTTGATTGTTGAGAATTATCCCCTTTTTGCTTACTTGGTAATTGGGTGTTGAAATTGGGATTTCTCATGTGCTGTTTGAATGGAATTACTGGTTTTGATCTTGTCTCTCTGAGTGTGACTATTGATTGTCAAATTGATTGTTATTGATCCAGTGGGGTTATCATCTTTTTCATCTAAATCCCTTTTCCATAGCTTCAGGCTTCATTCTTGTACTTTTGTGATGCAAGCTTGTATCAATTTGTAGTAGAAATTTTTTAGTTTTGTGGATCATAACTCATAAGGTGTTTTCAGCATATATGCTAGACCAATGGGTTTCTACTGAATTTAGTTGTAGGTTTTCGATGTCTTTTAGGATAATACCATTTTTAGGTCTTCAATCTTCATGTGAATAAATGTTGTTAGCTCAATAGCTATTGCACCATTGATGATGTGAACTGTGAAGCCTTTAATAACTGGGCCATATATCAATTTAAGAGGCCTCTCCGATGTGTGGTGGTCGGTTAAGGATCATAGCCGAGTGAGTTCCTTGTCTGTTAAGGATATGTCACAACTTTTTTTCTGTTCTCATTATTGTTATTTGTGGGGATTGGTATCCTCCTACTTAATGAGGTGTCTATCTCATTCATTTCGTCGCTAAGGATTTGATTGTTGTAATGAAGTTCTTTCAGATGGTATGGTATGAAACATTAATGTCCTTCTAGACTTATCTAGAAGAGCTCCGTAACTCAATTGTGTTTGTTTGTGTTTTGGTCGTATTAATGTCATGCTTGTAAGGATCTTAGCAAAGCAACTACAGTTTTGCTCAACTTATTGAGTCGAGATGAAACAGTAATTTGTAAATGTCGATGATCTATTTCTTGAACTGATAGTGATAATAACGGCATTTTGCTTGCATTGCAGCATGGAAGCTTTTGTGAGGCATTTAGCAGCAGTTTCGTTGTTAGATTCCGATTGAAATTTACAACTCCGGTTGATGAACTGTGGATATTTCTCTCTTTAAGGATACTTCTTCAACATGTGAGCTGCCTTCTCTATTGAGTTGAAGATGAATCTCTTACATCATTTGAAGATGATAAATTTAAATAGTTGTTTTGGTTCTTAGTTAGATTTGGATTCAACCATATCTTTTTACGTCACCACATGTTTTATTTCTTTGAAAGAATGCTTTTTTATATATTTTTTAAGCTTTTTATATGTACATTATGATAGACTGATAATGATTAATTCTTCTCTTTTGAAAATGGATTTGACTTGCTGATATTGTTTGGAGTATTTTCCAGACAAAAACTTTTATGCATCAGGTTCATGGATCCACCCGACCCGACCCGCGCGTGTACGCGCGTCTGACGCGCATCCACGCGCGTCTGACGCGCTCCCACGCGCTCCCACGCGCCTGGGCGGATGCGCACCTTTAGATTACGTTAAGGATACCTTTCAGTTATGTTAAGGATACCTTTAAGTTATGGTAAGGATACCTTTCAGGGATACCTTTCAGTTATGTTAAGGATACCTTTAAGTTATGGTAAGGATACCTTTCAGTTATGTTAAGAATACCTTTGAAATTCTGATTCCAGGTTACATGCCACGTTATGTTAAGAATACCTTTTAGTTGTGTTAAGCATACCTTTAGGTTATGTTAAAGATACCTTTAGTTATGTTAAGAATACATTTTGGTTATATTAAGCATACCTTTACGTTATGTTAAGAATACCTTTAGGTGATGTTAAGGATACCTTTGAAATCGTGATTCCAGGTTACATACCATGTTATGTTAAGAATACCTTTTAGTTATGTTAAGCATACCTTTAGGTTATGTTAAGGATACCTTTAATTATTTTAAGAATACCTTTTGATTATATTAAGCATACTTTTAGGTTATGTTAAGAATACATTTAGGTGATGTTAAAGATACCTTTGAAATCGTGATTCTAGGTTCCTTTGAAATCCTGATTTGATACCCTTAGAATTCATTCCAGATCACATACATTTACATTATATTAAGGATACCTTTAGGTTATGTTAAGAATACTTTTATGTTATGTTAGAGATACCTTTATATGCAAAATGTGTAACACAACTACCTTATGGATAAGGTATCTCTAACATAACATAAAAGTATCCTTAACATAACATAAAGGTATGCCTGACGTAAATTAAATGTATGAAATTTGGGCATAAAGGTATCCTTAACATAACCTAAAGGTATCTCTATACATTACCTAAAGGTATTCTTAACATAACCTAAAGGTATGTCTAACTTAACGTAAATGTATGAAATCTGGGCATAATGGTATCCTTAACGTAACCTAAAGGTATTCTTACACATTACATAAAGGTATTCTTACACATAACTAAAAGTCATGACTCAAAATTGAAAAACAAGCTAGCGCGAAAAAAAAAAAAAAAAGAAGCGGGTCGGATTACCCGGATCCGACCCGGGTGCATGGATCTAAGATCCATGCACCTGATGCACAAGAGACTTACTCTATTTTCCAAACTCAAAATCTTTTCTAGAAGCTATATATTTGAAATCTTTTCAAACAGTAGCGCCTGTAAAGAGAGGAGAGCGAGAGATGGGTGTGTCTCAAATTCAATGCGTACATCCTCCGTCAAACCTCGCCTCCACACCAAGGCTGCGTCTGTATATAGCCTGTAAAGAGAGGAGAGCGAGAGATGGGTGTGTCTCAAATTAAATGCGTAAAGGAGCCCAATATTTGGGCTAACACGTTAACTTTAATTTTTTAGGCTCAATTACGGAAGGCCCAAATCCAATTTTGTTCTGAATAACCGCCTCCGACGTCAAATCTATCGACCATTGGCGATCCCTACCAAAACCCTAATCTAAAGACAGCATTTTTGCTGAACACTTTTAAGCTTCTCAGAATCGATGTCCTGTTTTGATCTATAATCCATGAGATTATAGATAGATACAGTTACCTACATATACGTACAAGCTCTGTATTTATACATCTGAGGACGACAATGGCGCCAATTGCCTTTTTGACGAAGTCAAGGCCGTATCTCCGGTTAAGTAACTTTAAATCCATTTCCACATTTGTTCACCTGCACCAGGAGGCACAGTTGCCGGAGCCGGAGGCCACGCCGCCGCCTCTTCTCCCGAACCCTGCGTGGGGCAGCCCACACTACAACGAGAACTGGCGGAATCTACATTCCTCTTCTGTCGAAGATGGGGTCCTTATTCCACTTGGATTAGGGTTTTTGCAGCATCCGCATGGCTCTCCGATGCAGATGCTCTCGCAATCTCTTGATGCGGGGAGTTTGAAGAATCAGTTTGCCGCTTGGATGACGGAACAACGGTGGGAGGATATGAAGCAGTTGTTTGAGTTTTGGGTTAGGTCGTTGGATAAGGATGGGAAAGTAAATAAACCTGACGTTAATCTTTATAATCACTATTTGCGTGCGAACTTGATGACTGGGGCTACTTCTGGGAAATTGCTTGATATGGTGGAGAAAATGAGTGATTAATATTGTGCTCAAAGCAATGCAGAAGGATGGTGAAGCTGATGCTGCTGAGAAATTGATTGAAAGGTTAGATTTTTTTTTTTTTTGTAAATTCTGTTAGGAGAAAAAATGGCAATTATGCTGTTCACTAGATAGCTAACATGATATCTCATATAATTACATTGATTTAATGTGACATGATATGAAATTAGAGCACCCAATTACAAATTAAAGACTATTCTAATGATGATTATAACTAAGCAATTTTTTGATTAAATGTAGATTTTATTTTTTGAATTCAAATTGCATATTTCTTTTGAATATGGGTTTTTTATTTGTGTAATTAGGTTATTATTAGGGTAATTTATAACTCTAATTCAAAGTTAGCATTATATATAGCTACATTCTAATCATATTTCTTCACAAACTTTCATTTGACCAAGTATATTACTTTGTGATGAAAACTATATCATTTGACAAAGTAGACCTTAAATGTGGGTCATGTTGTCTTAGGGGTCAGTCTTCTGCGTAAATGGGAGGCTCGAAACTTGAAACGAGATTGAGAGCTAATGAGTTTGGATTTCCTGCTTTTGGATGATAAGGTAGCATCTATTTCCCCTTCTCCATTTCCCTTTCATGCATATGGATGCACATTGCTCTTTTTAATCAATTTCAAATTCTTATTTTCTTTGGAATCTGTTATAATTTTGTCTAAAATACCAGTACTGCTTTTGTTACTTATTTTCATTCTTATGTTTTATGTTGTTGTTTTATGCTGTGACAGGACAACATTATTCAAGGATCAATTCATCATCAACGAATTTCCCAATTCAAAGAGAGCATAATTGAAGGAGCAGTGTTCGACATCACCAACTTTGACGTTGCTAAATGCAGCGATAGATTCAGGCTTACTGACCACAACTATATGATTCGATTTACGAATCGAACTTTTATAGTTAAAGTTGATGACGTCAATACGCATATTGCACAGGAAAAGTTCCGATTTCGCAACTACAATGAATTCATGAAGTTGGTTGATCAAAACGAACAATTACCAGGTTTATATTTTATATTTTCAATGTTTGTGACTCAAAATATTTTAGGATATGAAATGAATATCTTTATTTTTCACTTTCATAATTGCAGATGTAATTGGAATAATTTCCAAAGTTGAAATACCACCCACTGCAACTGAAATCGCCTCAAGGAGAGTCGTGCTACATTTGATATTGGAAGAGTAAGTTTTATAAGAATGTGTTCTCGCCTTTCGAAAGTGATTCCTTATAATTGTTTATAGTTTTCTATATATCCTACAACTTATATATGCTTTAATGTTTTATATGTAGGAGGGTAAAAGTCCGAGTTACTATATGGGAAGACAAAGTGGATATGTTTTGGGAAGAATAGCAAAATCCAAGGTCATCCAACAATGTGGTTATTGTAACCAATATCAATCCAAAAATTTTGGATGTAAGCAAAATTCCCCTTTGTTATTTTTTCCAATAAGCATGCTCGAATGACATTCATAGTTCTAATTTCAATTCAGCCAATCTCTATCTCAACACAACATCAGCAACAAAGTTCTACATCAATCCAACATTTGACGTCATTCAGGAATTTAGCAGCAGGTATATACATATTTAATATTACTTTGCGTGTGTTAGTGATTGTTTTAAAAAACTTCTTTAATTTGTCAATTGAAAATTGACTTCAGTGTTGCAGCATAAATTCAGAAGACACTGTGGCTGAAATCTCAAAGGGATCTAAGAGCAACACTGCAAACTTCCAAACCTTTTCAATTTCACAGATAAAAGACTACCTCTCCAATGAAGATGAACAGGTAATGTGTATTTTAAGTTCAATTACTACAATTCAGAAGTTTGATCATGGTTTGAGTTATCACTTTTGTTCACCCTTTTAGGAAAAAGAAATCATTTGCCAAGCCAAGATAGCAAGTATAGGACTTCAAAATGGATGGAACTATATATCATGTTCATGTGCCAAGAAATTAATAAAGACCGAGAATACGCTTTCCTGCAATACATGTACCACCTCACAGGCAATTGGAGTATTAAGGTCGATCTGACTCTAATGTATGAGTTTATGCAAAACCTAGAAATAATAACCTCATTTAACATGATAATTATTTTGTACAGGTTCCGCATTGAGCTTGATGTTGAAGAGGGAGATGACCGAGCAACTTTTGTACTATTTGATAAAGAAGCTCAAAAACTAATAAACAAAACGGCACAAGAAATTGTGTCAGATGATGTAAGTTTTAGAATTATTAACAACATAAATATTAAGAATCTAATCTAATTAATTTGCAGGTTGTTGAAGTTGGAGAAACAGTCCCAAAATGCATACAATCAATTGTTGGCAGAACACTCAAAGTCCAAGTAAAAATCACTGCATATAATTTGAGAACAAAGAAGCCAAGCTTCAGCATTATGCGAATCTTGGACAACGTCGACAATGAAGCCCCCATAAAATCAGCAACAGAGGTATATCAAATGCCTACGAAGATGCATTATTCTTCATACTTTTTGTATATATAGATTAAAAACCTTTAATTTTCAGCTAGAGTGCAGAGAGGAAGAAAAGAACTTAAGGAACATTGAGACAAACAACAATGAAAATGAGAAGAATGACTTGATAGCACAAGACCTCCGTAAGGATCCAATGAACGACGTACACAATTCTGTAGTTTCATTTAAGAAATCAAGCTAATTAAAAAAAGCTCTATAAAATATTTCAAATATTATATTAATATACGATTCAAGCAAATTTGTAGGTTGCTTTGGAGGGAGGAGCAAAAACACAAACAAGTAGCAATATTTGCCATAAGGAAAAGAACATTTATGACATAAGTGCTGAAAACGACCACAACAATTCAATAGAAAAGGTAGTATTGAACAATCTCATTCCTTTCGAAAATCAATAAGTTTAGATGAGACATTTAACATATTAAACAACTTTTGTCCTATAGATTGATGTTGCTGGCAAATGTGGTGGAAAATTCAATGCAAAGCTTAAAGAAATCAAGAAAGAAGATAGTAATAATGACAACATTTATGCTGGCCTAGACATTGTCGATTCAAAACGGCGCAAGCTTCAGTAGATTTGAAAGAAGGATACATTTAATCATCATGCATTGATAATAGTTGTTCTTTAATAATTCCAGAATTTCAATTAGTTTGTGAAGTGAATTTCAATTGTACTGGAATAATGTTGTGTGGACAAAGTGTTTGGTGAGTTTTTATTATACAATAAACTATGACAAAGTGTTTGGTGTAAAGTGTTGTTATATACACTTTTGGGCAATGTTATAATTTTGTGATTTTTCAGGTCCTTCTCTCCTTTCTAAGTATTCGATAGAAAAAAGCAGAAGATGAAACGGCAAAAGCTCAGCTCACCAATGAAAACCGTTGTAACTGTCAAGAAGAATGCTGAAAATGTTACCATTAAAAGGAAATTTTCTAAAACCCCAGTTTCTGAAACCCAGAAAATGAAGACAACAGAGAGCAAAGTCACTTCTAAACAGCAGTTGAACAAACGTAAGAGCAGAGACGATTCTTCTGAGAATGATACGGATGATGATTTTGTGTTGGCTGCTAAAAAGCCAAAGAAACAGAGTGTAGCTTCTTTTACGGTTTTACCCCTTTGTAGGCTTCATCTAACGAACTACGTAACTTGGAGCTTAATGTTTACGAGAAAATACAATTTTTTTTGTTTGATCTGTAATAAATGAACAAGATACTGATATTAGTTCATCCATCATGAAACTTGAAGATGATAGTGCTTCTAACTCTACAAGTGGTGTTATGAGCAGTTTGTATAAGTGTGTCAAAGTGTTCTCCAACAATTCGTATTGGTTGGTTGGATTTGCTCTAATTAATATTGATCCAATAACTGCTAATACCAACTGCATATAGGATGGAAAATACAGTAATGTTTTGGTTTCAGTTGCCAGAATATTGAGCTGGGGACTTAAGTGGCTATACTCAACAAAGCTTGACGAAAGTATAGACACTTCATTTGGGTGGATAGACTTTACTTTTTCTCATAGATTTCTTATTTGTCTTAGTACATCTGGCTCTATCGTGTTGTATGGTGCCATGACTGGTATCATGTAAGCCAAGCCATATTAAAAAAGCTCAAAAGACTTCTAAATATATTACACTGATATTTTGATAATTTCTAACAATTGCTCTCTTTTTAATCTGTACCGGCATCCTGTAGTACAAAGATTGCATCTTGATAAAGATTTCCACTAACACAAGAAGAAGCTATCATCAATCTTCCTAGGATCGTCAGCGGCTCGAGCCACAGAGGCAGGCCAACTTTACCGTATCGAGAGAAGCTTCGCTGCAACGAGCCACTGCATTTGAGGAAAGATGAAGTGCTGTCAGAAAATGGTACTTCAAATTCAATTATTCTCTCTACAATTGCAGCAAGTTATCATGCAAGAAAACTGTAATGAATTAAACTAAAATACAACTTAAATGACATGTTTATATTCGTAATCAATTTATCACCAATTCAAAATTCAAAATTATAACACTATCTTAAATCTTAGACATGGATATTAATTATTGGAAAAAGAGCTGTTGCACATTTAAGTATAAATATGTAGATGTAATACAACAATGTTTCTTCTTCAAATGCCTTCTACTTTACCAAACAATGTTACATCAAATAAAAATTCCTTCTACAACAACAAATATGGAGATAGAAAGGACCAGCACTCAGAGTCAAAAACTTTTAACAGTCAGAATCGATGAGAGGTCAGTGAATAAACACCTTAACAAGTTTGACACACAAAAACATATGAATCAAATTCAAGCCTTAGTATAAACTTACACATATTTGTGTATTGCATGATAGAATTATAGACAAACATTTCTTTGTATATCAAATGACACAAGACAATTAAAATTTGCAATATAGTTGAACCTAACATAAAAATAATATTGAATTTCAGAAATGACAGGAACAACTCAATCTAAAGTAGCAAGGAACAAAAGACAGATACTATTGAAGCATAGACGATCAGGTATCATTATATGTGAATGTATTCAATTCATAAGATAACAAGCGTAAGAGAAGTGAAAGTATGACAAAATAATATTTATATATCCATTGATATTCTGGTTTGGCTTATAATAGATGCAATGAGGGATATAAATGTGAAGAGTGATACAAATCAGATTGTTGGATAGCACACACAAGCAAGGGATGAAAGACAGCCTGCCAAACAAATGCCTCTTGAAAATCACAAGCAAGCGAGAGATGACAGACGGAAAACTCTTAAAAGGAAATGAGCTAGCGCCTTACAAAAAGGTACAGTCGCAAACTAATTTAAATAAATGAGAATTTACACTAAAATTTTATTCATTTTCAGCATTAGTTTTAAGCTGGTAAATAAGTATAAGGCTACCCGAAAAACCTAGATAAGACCTTGAGCACTAAGAAACTGAGGCCTAATGAAGAAGCAACTGTATTTCCATAACATTAATTTTATAATACACAAAACTTTGAGGACCAGAAAGTAATAAACAAATAAAATACACTCATTGGATCATATGCCTTGGCTTTCTAACAGTACAAACATAAAGAATTAATTTATTTGTACCTCTATTTGAAGTACAGACGATCAGGTACTATTTTATGTGAGCTTATTCAATTCATAGGATAACAAGCCTAAGAAAAATAAAAATATGATAAAATAATATTTATATATCCATTGATATTCTATTTTGATTTATAATAGGTGCAATGAGGGATATAAATGTGAAAAGTGACACAATCAGATTGTTGAACAACACAGTCAAGATGCCAAACAAATGCCTCTTGAGAATTGCAAGCAAGCAAGAGATGACAGACGGGAAACTCTTAAAAGGAAACGAGCCAGCGCCTTACAAAAGGTACAGTCTCAAAACAATTTAAATAAACGAGAATTTACACTAAAGTTTTATTCATTTTCAGCTACACATGAAGGGCAAAGCTCTGATACAAGGTCTTCCTTAGCCACTGATCACATCAATATGCCTACACAACGTAGGTAAAAAAAATTGAACATGTTTGTTACCTGTCAAATAATCTAAAATTGAGAGATCTTGACACATGGCAGATTCAAAATCAAGAGAAAGTACCGATAAAAGGACAGCCCCCACCGAGAAAGATATCAAGCGCCTAAAAAACAAAGGTTAGCAAACTTTAAGATATAAGATACCACAATAACTAACAAACATAAACTAACAGTTTCCATTTTCTTGCAGGAACTAATAATGATAGAAACAATCTCAAAACATCAAAAGAGAACAACTTGATTAAATGTCCATTTTGTGATGCATTAGTTTGGACGGTAGAGGGAGCCAAAAGGGATACAAGGAACGGAAACGTGGTATTCACAATATGTTGCCAAAAAGGACATGTAGATCTCCCAAAAAGAAAAAAGGCCCTAGATTTTCTACAAAATCTAATTGCAGAATCAGCATCCTTTCGAAGAAACATAAGATCTTACAATTCAATCCTAGCATTTACATCTATGGGAGCTAAGATAGACAATTCTGTTGACTCTACAAATGGTCCATATGCATTTAGAGTTCATGGACAGAATCACCATATGATTGGATCATTACTTCCAATAGAAGGACAGAAGCCACGTTTTGCACAACTATATATATATGACACCCAAAATGAAGTGAGGAACCGGATACAGACACTTCCACGAAAACAAGGTGCAGACGAACTAGATGAAAATATAGTACGTGGGCTGATTGACATGATGAACACCAATAACGAACTGGTAAAGATATTTAGAATGGCAAGAGATAGATACAAATCGGAAGAGGTGGAAGAGTTTTCAATAAAACTGATGGCGCAAAAAGATAAAGAAGACAATATGACTTACCGAGCACAAATGAGCTTGCAAGCTTGATTGTGGGAGATATATCTTTAACAACAGGAGAAAGAGACATTATTGTTCAGCAACAAACAATGCGTCTACAGAGAATAAGTGACCTACACCCATTATACATGGCATTGCAATATCCCATATTATTCCCATACGGTGAAAGAGGATTCCATGAACATATTCCATACAGAGATTCCCCTATAAGGAGATCATGTGTAACTATGTGTGAATTCTATGCATATCAAATTCAGACATGACTATCTGAGGGAACGACACTTATTCGGTCAGGACGTCTGCTACATCAATATGCAGTGGATGCATACACTACGATTGAACAACAACGTTTGCGTTGGATTAGAAACAACCAAAAAACATTAAGAACAGATGTTTATAATAATGTTCGTGATGCAGTTGCAAGAGGCGATAATGATGCAAAGATGATGGGAAAAAGAATGCTTCTACCGGCTACATTCACTGGGAGCCCAAGATATATGGTAGAAAATTATCATGATGCAATGGCAATATGCAGATGGTATGGAAACCCAAAGCTTTTCCTTACCATAACAGCAAATCCCAATTGGCAAGAAATAACAGATCATCTACAACAATCAGGAAACAACACCTCAAACGACAAACCAGACATTGAATGTCGCGTGTTCAAAATGAAACTTGAGGAATTGCTTTCAGATATTCAAGAAGGATTCTTTGGAGGTGCACCCCGAGCCGGTAAAAGAACAATTTTCTTTTAAATTTTTAAATATCTTTCGAAACAAAATAAATGCATAGGAATAAGGAAAAAGATAGCAAAATACCAAAACAGATAATGATATAGTGATGGACAGACAATTTCTTTAACTTTCAATTAATCATCACAATTTATTTGTGGATGCAGTTGTATACACTATCGAATTCCAAAAAAGAGGTCTCCCCCATGCACATATACTCTTATGGCTAGAGGATACAGAGCTGACTCCAACAATAATAGACACTTTCATATCGGCGAAAATACCCAACAGGTGCATTGATGAAGAAGGATACAAATTAGTTGAACAGTTTATGAAGCACGGTCCATGTGGAATAAATAGACCATGATCACCGTGCATGGATAATGGACAATGCACAAAAAAGTTTCCAAAGGCATACAATGAAAGGACAACTGTTGATGAAAATGGATGCATAAGATATCGTCGAAAAAGGGATGAAACAAAGTTTATCATGAAGGGCAACACTAAACTTGACAACAGCTTCGTCGTCCCACACAATCTCGATTTACTGAGAAAATATAGAGCACATATAAATGTCGAATGGTGCAACAGGTCGGCGGCAATAAAATATCTATTCAAATATATTACAAAAGGAGTGGACAAAACACAATGATAGTGGACAGATCTACAATAGGAAGAGAGCAGAATAGAGCAGAAAATATGCAAAAAGGGGTAGATGAAATTAACAATTTTCTTGAATGTCGTTATTTGTCTGCATGTGAAGCAATGTGGAGAATTTTTGCATTCGACATTCATTATCGAAAGCCTGTTGTACAACGATTGACGCTGCACCTACCTAACCAAAACAATCTCATATACAGTGAATTGGACAATCTACAGAATGTACTATCACGAGAAAATGCTCAGATGAGCATGTTCACAGAATGGATGGAGACAAACAAACGAGACAGTGAGGCAAGGAAACTAACATATGTTCAATTTCCCCAGAATTATGTTTGGAATGACAGAACAAAAATGTGGACCAAACGCAAACAAGGACGCACAATTGCACGAATAGTCAACATTCATCCAACAGCGGGAGAACTCTACTATCTCAAGAGGCTGATCGACATAATAAAAGGGGCAACATGCTTTGAAGATATTCTAACAGTTGGGGATGTGGTCTACAAAACATTCAAGGAAGCCTGTTATGCAAGAGGTTTGCTAGATGGAGATAAAGAATGGCACGATGCAATGGATGAAGCATCACAATGGGCTTCCCCCAATCAACTACGCCACCTCTTTGCAACATTATTGATTCATTGTGAAGTTGGAAGCCCAATCGCTCTATGGAATCACTTTTCGAGGTCTATTGCTGAAGACATTCCATACAAACAAAGAAAGACATTCAGTTTCACAGAGATGATTTTCACTGATGATGAGATTAGAAACTACACTTTGATAGAAGTGGAGAAAATATTGATCGAGAATGACAAATCACTAGCAAACTTCCCTGACATGCCAATACCTAACAGGAAACTACTCAAAGAATTAACAAATTCATTTATAAGAAAGGAAACAAGCTACAACATCGACGAACAACAACAAGAACATGACATGCTACTCAACAATTTGAATGAAGAACAACAAAATGTGTTCAACCAAGTGATCAACTCAGTCCAACGTGGGGACAGGAAACTATTCTTCCTATATGGCCCTGGAGGAACGGAAAAACATACATATACAAAACGATTGTATCAAAATTAAGGGCTGAAAAAAGAATAGTTATTCCAGTGGCATCCTCAGGGATCGCAGCCTTGCTACTTCTAGGAGGAAGGACAGCTCACTCACGATTTAAAGTTCCAATAAATATACACGAAAACTCTATGTGTAACATCAAACCAGGATCTAACTTAGCAGAGCTTCTAATGCAGACAGAGTTAATAATATGGGATGAAGCCCCAATGGCAAATCGCCATACATTTGAAGCATTAGATCGAACTATGAGAGATTTACTATCTACAAAAGACAATGAAGCAGAGACAAAACCATTCGGTGGAAAGACAGTTCTACTTGGTGGAGATTTTAGACAGATACTACCAGTGATACCCAATGGAAGCAGACAAGACACAGTATTAGCAACAATCAACCGCTCATACCTATGGGATTCATGTTGCGTGCTCAACCTCACTAAAAATATCAGAACAGGAATTCTCTAAATGGGTGCTACAAGTTGGAGATGGAAAATCACATAAGCACAATAGAGAAAGGGATATATGTGATGAAGAAGAAATTATTGACATCAATGAGAGTTTGATACTAAGAAGCAACGGAAAACTAGTGGAGGAAATAGCAAACCACACATATTCCAGTTTCCAACTAACACAGGACATTCGGAGATATCTCACAGAAAGAGCAATCCTAACGCCAAGAAATGAAACTATAGATGAAATAAATGATTACCTACTCTCGATTGCATAAGGAAAAATGGAGGAATACTACAGCTCAGATAGTGTTGAAGATGAAGCAGAAGATAAAGAGAGACAACAAATATTATATCCAACAGAATTCTTAAACACCCTCAAATTCCCAGGACTACCGAACCACCACTTGCAACTTAAGTCAAATACTCCAATAATGCTTCTCAGAAATCTCAACCAAAGAGAAGGACTTTGCAATGGTACAAGATTGCTTATCACCTGTTTAGGACACAGAGTGATTGAAGCTGAGATACTAACAGGAACACACATAGGAAACAAAGTGTTCATTCCAAGAATCATCCTATCACCTACAGATACAAAATGGCCCTTCAAGTTAAGAAGACGTCAGTTTCCAATAAGAGTTTGTTATGCGATGACAATTAACAAGAGTCAGGGACAGAGCTTAAAGAAAGTTGGACTATATCTTCCAAAATCAGTTTTCAGTCATGGTCAGCTCTACGTCGCCCTTTCTAGAGTAACGTCAATGGAAGGACTCAAGATACTAAACATGAAAAGCACTATACATGAAGAAGACGATGTAGTAAACATTATCTACAGAGAGGTGTTCAACAACCTCCCAACTAACGTAAGGTCAGTGATAAATAACAAATAAACATGAAATAATGCAAATTACTTTTTGCTGACATTATCAAAGGTAAAAAATAAAATAAAAAATGATATGTACAGATAAACACAAAAAAGCATGCATAAAAGGGAAAACGATGGCATCAAAGAGGCTTCGAGAGCTCCTAGAAGAACATGAAGCATGAAGACACAGTACACAAAAGATAAGTCCATCTTATTGACATATGATTAGTGAATGAGGTACAATTTCAAATAAGTTTCATGATTTTTTAATATAATGTCATATTGAACAATGCAGGAGAAGAATACCGGTGGGTGATACAGATGCAAAAAAAAGGCAAAAGGCAAAAGTCCGAGTCACTATATGGGAAGACAAAGTTGATATGTTTTGGGAAGAATACCGAGATCCAAGACCATCGAACAATGTGATTATTGTAACCAATATCAATCCAAAGAATTTCGGATGTAAGCAAATTTATCTTTTGTTATTTATTCCAATAAGCATGCTCCAATGATATTCATAGTTCTAATTTCAATTCAGCCAATCTATCTCAATACAACATCAGCAACAAAGTTCTATGTCAATCAAACATTTGATGTCGTTCAGGAATTTAACAGCAGGTATACACATATTTAATATTACTTTGCATATGTTAGTGATATTGTTTTAAAAAACTTACGTGATATAAGATCATATGCAATGCTTGCATCAGCTATATATTTACTGGATATTTGATGTCGGCCTACATAATTTTGAATTCTTTAATTTAACAATTGAAAATTGACTCTGTGCTTCAAAATAAATTCCGAATACACAGTGGCGGAAATCTCAAAGGGATTTTAGAGCAACACTGTGAACTTTCAAACCTTTTCCATTTCGGAAATAAAAAACTACCTCTCCAATGAAGATGAACAGGTAATGTATATTGTAAGTTCAATTGCTACATTTGAATTATCACTTTTGTTCACCCTCTTACGAAAAAAAAAATCATCTGCAGAGTCAAGGTAGCAAGTATAGGACTTCAAATTGGATGGAACTATATATCATGTTCAAAATGTGCCAAGAAATAAATAAAGACCGAGAGTACTCTTTCTTGTAATACATGTACCACCTCACAGGCAATTGAAGTATTAAGGTCGATCTAACTTGCTTTTTTCTAATGTATGAGTTTATGCAAAACCTAGAAATAATAACATCAAATTTAACATGATATTTTGTACCGGTGGCTAGAGTATGAACTAATTTTAGTTGAATTATGGAAAATTTCTTTGATTTAAAATAGTTTCATATTTTTCTATCATTTCTCACGTATGAGCTAGGAAAAGGAAAGTATGTAGAAACAACCATGATGTATCACTTACCTTAAAAAGCTCCACGGGATTGCATCCAGGTGTTTCATGCAAGCTTTCCGGCCTGAAAATTGTTTTTACAGTTTTCATGGTAAAAACACATACACAATTAACATCTTCTAGACAAGAACTTATATAATACTTCTTAAAGAAGAGTTACAAAGTATGATAATCATCACAGTGACTCGGATATTAATAACCTTTGTTGCATACAATAAATACATCATTTGATAGCAGCGTGTTTTTGCGGGATTCATATTTCTGTTTTTCCATATTTGTTACTGGATTTTATCAGTTTTGAGTCTTTTATGTTAGGAGTCTTTGGGGTCTTTCAAAAACATGTCGGAATCTGTTAGTAGGAATCTGTTACTGGATTTTATCATTTTTTTCACATGACTATCCTATGTGAGCAATTTGATCAAAGTCCCAGACCAGAGAGTATTAGAATATAAGAAACATAAGAGGAAAAACACTGAAAAATCAACATTCTAAAGTTGTACCTATGCAGTACTTTCTCTTTGTGGCATCCAAGAAGACAGATTCCTCCACATATTTTCAGAAAGTAATACACTATAGATCAAAACAATAACAACAAGTATAAATTCAAAAGACATGCAAATAGATAGAATCTACCAATTAATAGAACATGCAGCCATTCTGGATCTACCTTGAAGTGGTGTTTTGACTCATATAAGTGGGATATGGGCAGAAGAATTGCTGCTTGTGCACACTATAAATTTAGGTCTCCTCACACAAGTAGACTGCACCAGAAAATGACGAGTTTTAAAGTGGAGGATGCACATGCAATTGATGCAAGATCACCAAACAATAATTACACAAAGGTAGGGATGTGCACATGAACAATAACATAGGTAATGCATTCAAACTCATCTTCCCAGAACTGATTCAGAGAAATCCATGGATAGAAATTTTTAATTTTTGGGTCTTCTGAGTGAACAAAATTGTTGAATAATCAGTGTCGCTACAATGATTTCAACTAAAAGACTTCTATAAACAAGAATTGAACTCACAATGTTGCAATAACCAAGCTGCAATAAGCCATGTCCAGCTTGAATAACAACAATGGTCTAAGGTTAAAAAAACAATTAGGGATCAATCAAGGATTAACTCAAATAATCACTGTTGAAAATAAAGTGCCTAATTAGTGACCTGAATGCCAGAATCAAACTGTTCAGTCCACTCAGATGGTAGCTGAAACAAATAAATCAGAAGAGATCATCAATCATTCAAACACAGTAAGTAGCTTTACTTTTTTAATTAGAGCAATAATTGGGACATTGAAAGTTTCTTTTGTTTGTAGCATTAAAACTTACACAGCACCAAGAATTAGCAGAAACACAAGCATAAAAAGGTTAGAATTCAATTAGTTAATCAAAGTGAATTAAGATTGAATCCCAAAAAAAGATGGTTAAAGACATACAACATCAAATGAACTCCGTCAGTAGTTGGAAATGTTTGGTTCACATTCTGTTGGCTCTTTGAATACCCATTTGTGGCATTTATCAGAAGCAACTTTCCCCATCAATCTGCAATTAATCTTTCACCCAATCAAACTAGACCCACGAAGAAAGTGAAAAACACACACACAAAATGAGGGATGATGAGAGAGAAAGAGAGAGAAAGAAAAAAAATAAAAATCCAATCTTTAAAGCACCTACCCAGTACCCACCCTTCTCCATAATTATACAATTGAATGGACATTTTACTGAAGGCTTTCCTGACAGGATCCTCTCCATCAATCTCATCCAAACACTCTGCAACTCTGCCTCTGCCTCTGCAGAGCCCATCTTCCCAATTCTTTTGCCTGTTTTTTCTTCTTCAATTCTTTATTGGTAGCTAATTACAATTATTCAAAGCCCTACCCATCAATGATATAGCGCCCTCTTTTCCATCCTTCATTATTAATTAATATAATTATACATACACCCTTATTCATTTATATGACTTTATCTTAATATATGAATAATTAATCACTTCAATCTAATAAATTACAAAAAAGCTATGCTTCATCAATAAGGCAACAACTATAGCATCATAGCCCAATTGTATTTAAACCATGAATTCATAATAAAGACATCAACAAATATAACTGTTAGGTGGTGGGCTATTAACACCCACTTTTTTAATTATTCTTTACGAATACAACCCTTTAATTGTTTGGACAAAATATAATTTCACAAAAATACTAATATGTTATATAAATTGATAAATTATACATATTCATTATTATCTTAATTATATTTTGATTTAAACTCCCATCCTATGTAAAGCCTAATTCTTTTTTCGCTTAAATAATAATTTATTTTATAGAATTAAAAATATTTTTAATTGAATATATTTCAGAAATTACATAGAAAAAGGATAACATAGGTGACAACTCATGCGAAATCAAACGAAAATTTTCTTAATGTGATATATATATAATACTTAAATTCTATTTTATGTGAGGATGATGAGATTATGATTTTTCAATAAATTTCCAAGTAAACTTATATATTCATTATTAATATCCACATGTTCAGACAATATTCAAAATAAAAAAATATTGTGAAATTTTTAATAATTGTTTTACCCAATATTTAAATTTGAAAAAAAAAAAGAGTAAATAACAATATGATATAAGCCTCTGTAAAATGAAATTTTCATAATCAAAAAGCATAATTTGAACAACAATTACGTTAAAAAAAACAAGTTATTAATGCTTCCTAACTTCGTATTGTCTTTTTCTAAATGAAATCTTTGGTTCAAAAACTGGATTATTGTTTTCGTCTAACATGTCAAAAGAAAACAAAAAACAACGTCACATAATCATCTATAAAATGAAATTTCACAAAAAAGACAATATTACTAATAAAATTAACAAAAAATGGGTGCTAAATAGATTTTGCAAGTTTGAAAGTGTTCATAAGAATGAAAAATGAGATAAATATTAATTAAAGAAAACCCGTGCATCGCACGGGTTCATACCTAGTGATTTTGAAAGAAAGGTTTTGATTCATTTGCATGCATCATTGACATTATTCATATCATTCATGTTACGTAGATAATTTCTACTTACTGAGCTTTAGCTCATATAGTTCATGCATTGTAGGTGACCCTGATGATGCATAAGCTCATGGACTTACTAAATGTGTGTTGAGTTCCTTCGGGTTCAGAGATGGTGTAGATAGATGACGACCTATTGGGCGACGCTATGGGCTTATTTACTTTAAACACTATTTTGTTAAAGTTTCTTAACTTCCGTTTTGTCCTAACACTCTGATGTGTATCGGTGAGTCTAGTTTGATATTATGGTATGTATGCTATGGAGCTTGTTATAATCCTAAATGGTTTCGTGTGCAAAGAGGGTTATTTATTTATGTTATTATGTTTTAAAAAAATATGCACACACTCACTTACAAGTCTTTTCATATGAAATCCTATTATAAATATCCTATGAAAGAAATGTAGTCGTGACATAGTAGTATCAGAGCTCAGCTTATGGTCTTGTAGACTGTCTATATACATGATCTTAGAACTCGTGGAGCGCGACACAAGATCAGTAAGTTATTTTCTGTTTTATTCTGTTTTGCATTCATATATCACATGATTCATATTGGTCATATTATATAGGATTTTGTATACTAGTAATAAACCATGGTAAGAACTCGAGGTGAGAGTAGTGGATGAAATAGATCCCAAGAACATGAGGCATCCACTGGAGGAGTAGGTAATGACCGTGACGCTGTCATTACTAGGATAACAGGATTAATAGAACGGCAGTCCCAATGGATTCAACAACTCATCCATGAAAGAAACGTGGGTGGACAATTAGGGGGTGAAATGAATCAACCGCCACATCATGCAGAACATGTAGAAGTGGTTGGAGAACTTGTTGGTCCCAAGTGGTAGTAGGCTTAGAGGGGGTGAATAAGCATACTCAATTTTCAAACTTTTTCTTTAAATGAGAATGATAGGTCACTTAGGCAGGTAGCTAGCTAAAGAGCTCACTATCATGGAGGTTACTGCTTGAGCAGTTACCTTTAGTGAACTTAGAGAAAATGAGTTTTATGCACAACGGAAATTCTTTTAACCAAAGCTTCTTTTCTGAAAACAGTTGGTATGCTTATGTGAGATATGCAGCAGGTAAAGCAGATAAGCAGGATAAGATATAAACAGTAGTAAGCTATAACAGAAAAATAAACACAGCGGTTTATAGAGGTTCAAGGGTGGAGTAATCCCTCTACGTCATCTCTACTCTTTCACAAGGAGGAACTTTGTTAAGTATAACGGTTGATTTACACAAGTCTTGCTTAGACAACCTAAACCTAATAAGAACTGACAGTCAATCCCACACAGGGTTACTGCACAGTGACCAAACTCAACTAGGCCACACAGAGCTCTTGTTCTTCTACTAAGAACGCAAATATTTGATCAGGAACAGCCTCTGATCAAGCAACTCCTAACAGTCTAAAGAAAAAGAGATTTTCTTTTTCAACAACACAGGCAGCAAGCTTAGAACGATGAGCTCTTTAAGCTGTGGATAGCTTGCTGCAAGACTGGACTTGAAACTATATGAGTATAGAGATATGAAACGATTGAGTGCTTGAACGTTTGATATGTGAGAGATTCTAGTTTCAAGTTTTTCAGGTTGGTCGGGTAACTTTCAAGTCCCAGTCTTCTTCTATTTATAGGTGATGAGAATTCTGCTCGTCAGAGAGAGCTTCATTCTCGCAGCATGCATAGGGCGACGTGGCCTCTTCTGATTAGTCCGTACGAGGTTGTTGAGATCGTATGTATCTGTTGTTGCAATTGTCATACTCAGTCTGACATTTCTTCAGACTCTTTTTTACTTTATTACGTGGCATCTTTTGATTGGATAAGTTTGCGGTTGTGCCTAACGTAAACCTCGTACATGTATTTCGAGGTAACTTCTTCCGTAAAGGTTGCTGATGCTTCCTGGTTTTTCACTTAGTTTTAGCTTACATGTCTCATATTCAGCTAGCAGACTCAACATCCTTATGCAGTGAGCGTCCAGTATCCTTTCCAAGTAGTCTGCTGCAGTGACTTACACTTTAATCATTTTAAGGTTTTCCTTATGCAGTAAGGTCTTCAAACTTTAGTCTTGATAATCAAGCCTCCTGATCCTATACTTAGAGATTTTACAACAGAATCTAAATACATAGGATCCTAGGCCCTAATCTATTACAAGTTTTGTCTTCATCAAAATCTATACAATGTTCCTTACAGAGAACTATTTAGAAAGCTTAATCCACCAAAATTTGAGGATGTAGTGGATCCTACAGGGGCCGAAGATTGGTTAAGAACATTAGAAAATATGTTTCAGTATAGCAGAGTTCCAGATGAAGAAAGGGTAGTATGTGCTTCTTTTATGTTACGAGGAAGTGCAGGACACTAGTGGGATATGATAAAGAGTATTGAGAATGTGGCAACCATGAGTTGGGATCGATTTAAGGAGCTTCTCAGGAATAAATATTTTACAGTTTCTGTTCAGATAATGAAGATGAATGAATTTATACATTTAAAGCAAGGAGGGATGACTGTTTCAGATTACATTCACAAATTTGAACTGTTATCTAGGTTCACTGAACATATGGTTAGTACAGAAGTACTTAAAGTGGAGAGGTTCCTCAAAGGCCTCAGACCGGAGATTTATAGGGACGTGAGTATGGCGGGAATTCAAGGGGCCACCTATTCACAAACTACTGAGAGGGAACAGGTTGCAGAACAGGCTGAATAAAGAATAAGGCAGGCCCAGGAAATGCGGCATCAATTAGTACAAAGACAAGGACAACGTGGGGCTGGAAATGAAAAGAAGAGACCACCCCAATTTCAGAGCCCAAAAGCTAATTTTAAACCTAAATAAGGAGAAGTCCAAGGAGATCCAAATAAACGTGTGAGGGTTGATCAAGGCAATAGTCCAACACCTATAGCCCCATGTCGTAATTATGGGAAACCATATAGAGGAATTTGTTTGCTAGGTACAAGAACCTATTTTATTTGTGGAGAAGAGGGACATATTGCCACAATGTGCCTGAATAAGTCGAAGCCGAAGATACAAGACAAGTTTCTCGCTAGGGAGTTTACCATGACCAAAGAGGATGCTGAAATGAATCCATCGGTTGTTACAGTTAAACTCACTATCTTTGGCACTCCAACATTTGTATTATTTGACTTAGGAGCTACACATTCATTTGCATCCATTGAGTATATGAAAAGGCTAGGTAGGGTACCTGATATATCAGAAACTAGTTATAGTGTAGTAATTCCTTCTGGAAATCCAACACAGACCAATCAAATATTGAGAGGATGCGTTATTCCAATTGAGGATCGGGAACTATGTGCAGATTTGATCGTATTAGACATGAATGACTATGATATAATTTTGGGTATGGATTGGTTGTCGAAATATTGTGCTACCACAGACTGCCAGAGAAAGGTGATCACATTTCAGCCACCTGGAGAAGAACAATTTTCATTTATTGGAGTAAGGACACTCTAGACTTCCAATTATATCAGCAATAAAAGCACAACGACTATTGGAAAGTGGTTGTGAGGGGTACCTGCTAAGTGTTATGAATTTGGAAGAAAGGCAAGGTCCTTCACCCAGTGAACTACCTGTGGTTCAAGAATATCCTGCAAGTTATTTTTTCAATTTTGAATGTGCACTCTCCACCTTAAAATTAATAATATTATCAATAACTTTCAAATAAATATCGAATACAACAAGAATAACAACAAATATTATTTCACGGTGACATACCTATCAGATGTGTTATTGCCAAAGTGCATTGTATTATCCGTCCAACAAGACACAAATCTTTCTTTAAAAGGTTAGATCCATTGATTCAATGCATACTAAACAACGTCAAGATGGTCTGAATAATCTTCTTCAAATTTTCTCGGTAACTCACTAAATGTGGCTTTATCTTCAACATAGACTACTAGATTCCATGAAGATTTGAACGAATTTCACTTATTATTCGTGTGAAACATTTTTTTTACAATTTGTCATTATATTCTTCTCAATATACCACAGACATAAAAAATGTCTTGTTGCGGGGAAAGTAGTCTCAATTTCATTCATCAAGATCATTTCTCGATCAATGACTATTAACATTTCGTAAGATAGATGGATACATCAAGGATTTTAAGATAGATAATGCCCATGAGAAGTTATCCTCCTGCTCAAACTCCAAATAAGCACGCTCAGACTCCAAATAAGCAGATGCAACATTGAATGTCATTTGTGTTGATGTCACACCAACTATTTCCAATAATGACAATCTGTACCGATTTGTCTTATATGTGCAATCCATCATGAACACATGTGGAAAAGCCCTTAAAAAATCAATACTTCTCGGGTGAGTAAAAAAATATTTTTTCACTGTGTTAGTTTTCTCACACTACCTATCATGGAAGAAATATTTATTCTCCTTCAGTTTACCCATGAGATATTGCATTTGTGACTGTCCTTCATGTTCAATAACTCTATGCTTCTGTCGAACATTATAAATAGTCCTCATTATGGACTTATTATTAGGGTGTCTCTCATGTAAGACAGACATTATGTCCTTCGGTCGACTATAACCCTTGGACATATCTACGACCAACTTCTCCTCCTCTTCTGTCAGTCGACTAGCATATGAGTGACCCACTAAGTACTATGTCATTGGATGATTGCGTGTACCGCATACAACCTCCAAAAACCATGAACCATTAATTGATATTTGATTGCCCTTCAAGCGAAATGGACAACTACACTTCTTTGTTACAGTAAGTTTGTTCTCTGTGGTTTTCTTTCTATCTAATTCTCCAAGAAAAGCTTCCTTCATTTTCCCTTTTGCATTCTTTTTGTAGTCACGATCTTGTCCACTTCGTTCGCAAGTTAAAATCAAATGAGGCTTTTTCTTACCTTCTCCACTATCTGATATGTCTACTACAATCACCATATTGTGTTCATTTGTTATAGTTCGTACCCACTTCACCAATGCTTCTCGAGAATCGAAAAAAATCTTTCGTTGTGAAAACATATGTATGATCCATAATTATCTTATTATCCTGTTAAGGGCAAAAAACAAAAAACAAAACAAAAAACATTAAAAGACAAAGAAGTCTATACCAAAAAATGAAAAATTAATGAGGTATGTTACAAAATATCAAAAAAATTGTCATCGTTAAACAAAATATTTAACTTCAACATAAAAACATGGAACAAATAATGCCTGACAAATATATGTGGAAGAACAATTAAAAGGTGGAAAGATTACAAGATGTAAGACCACATGTGGTAAAACAAATATGTGATGTTCGACTATATGTGATAGAACATATATATGATGTTCGACCAAATGTAGTGGAACTTATATGCGATGTTCGCCATACAAGGTAGAACATATGTGTGATGTTCGGTTACGCGGAGTAGAACGTCTAGCAGATGTTCACTCAAATGTTTTTGAGCATTGCCATAATGTTCCTCCCATTGCAGTCGAACGTTTCGTCTTTCTTATGTTGTATTTTAAAAGCGTTCAACATTTAATGGCAGAACAAAGGTTATGTGTTCATTCCCATGCGGTCGAATATAATCAACATGTTCTTTCTTGGTGGCCGAACATCTTATTATTGTTCTTCCTATTAGCGTCGAACATTATTTCAATGTTCTTTCTAAAACCGTAGAACAATTTATGATGTTGAGCGGTTTTAGATGATAGAAAACATCATTCTCTGCTGTTAAATTTGGTGAAAAACTTACATGTTCCATCTCCATGAATTCTTCATGAGCCATTGTTGTTCTATTGAATTAATGGAAAACTTGAGAGGAAAAATAGATATATTAATTTATAATTTCCACATTAAAGAATTAGGGTTTGGATAGGAATATGATTAACCTAAAATTCTTGTTTGAATAGGAGAATGATTCCACTGTCGTAGAATCCTAGTTTGAGTACAGTTATGATTTAATTAGGATTTGGGAAAAAAATTTGATTTAATACATAGGATTTGTATAATTTATAATTTAAACTAGGAAATTTAGTTCCACTAACACTTCCTACGTAAATATTTGTCCAACTAGCATTTCACCTCATTTCCAAATAAATTATATAAATATAACTAATCATTAGTATATTTAATTTACTAAATTATATAAATATAAAGGGTATTTTAGTCAATTTTGAAGAGGTCACTTTTTTCCAAAATATTAAGGTGGTGTATTCATATAACTTTTGGGGATGCTAATAGTCGCGGCATACAGCTATATAGGCTGAAAAATGAAATCAATCTAATATAATTATATATTATATGTCAACATTTCCCTTCTAAATTCAATTGATTTTCAACTGATTAATATTTGATAATTAATTAAATTAAATTAACATAAGTATATGTCGAAAATTAACATTTATATTAATATTATTATTGTATCGTCATTTATTTTTATTCTTTTTGAACCCTATTGTTAATATAATGTATATTCTATATATTATGCATGCATAAATAAAATGGACTTAATATTCATGTTGAGGTATGTATATATGTGATTAAAATAGTCACAAGCCTTTATAGTTTAAGTTGTATTCCACCTATATAAGATGTAGATTATGATGATCGGTATTTGTTCTCTTCATTCCACTCTTTCTAAATGTTTATACGCACCAGGTGCATGGGTCATATGATCCGAAAAGTGATTTTCAAGCTCAAATCATGCTCTCGTGTGCCCTAAATCCGCGCTCAAACCCTAATTTCACACCCTGACTTTTTAGTTATACTCGTCTAAACAAAGGGGGTTTGGTGCCTTTTACTTAATGGGGATTGAAGATTTGGTTGGGTCTAACTATTACATAAACTAGTATTACACTCGTGTGTTGCACGACTTATAATTTAGAATATTTCTATATTAAAAGTGTATATTATAAATTTGTTGATTAATATTCATAATATATATAAAAGTCATAAATTGAAAAGTTTATATTCAATATTTAATACTTTTCTATGACATGATTTGAAATATCTAATACTTTTGTACTATTATTAATTACATTCAAATCATAATTAATTATTTTGTACTAACAACAATAACTATTATTGAAATATTGTTTGAAATTTTGTAGTTTGTAAATACTTTATGATTAAAAGGTGACTATTATATATAGTTGTTAACTTACAAATTTGTTCTTTGTTTTTTTTATATGATTTGACTAATATTGACAATACGTTTTAATTAAAGAATTTAGCATGTATTTAAAAAATATATGTAGCTTTAAAATTATTTTAAGGATTTTGAACAAATTTTAGATTCTAAATGTGTGTTTTAAAACAAATTTAAAAACTTTTAAACGATCATCAGATTAATTACTTTTTCTAATTATTTCAACTGATACTCTATTATAAATTACTTATTAATAATATTTGTATTATAAAATATTTTTTCTAAATATTATTTATATATGTTCATAATTTTTATATTATATTATCATTTAATTTCTCGATTTTACATTCTTAGATTCATTCATTTGACATTATTACTTTTAAGATTTTTAATAGTTCTCAAAATTATAAAAAATTTCAAATTCTTATATATATATATATATATATATATTTGAAATTTCTAAATGTGTTTCACAATTTTACAAATAAGTTTCTCTATTTGTAATCTTTAAAAGTTTTGACATTTGAATGTAAATTAAAGGAAAAGGTATAAATGAAATAAACCATTTAAATACTTACTTGTCAACACATTTTTGTTTCTTTTCTCAACAGCTACTAATTTTTATTTGCTTGTAATAAGTACAATTTATTTAGAACTCAAGAATGTGAAGAGACATATTCCTCAAAACCACTCTTTTTTTTGTTAGAAAAAGTTGCCCCTAGCCACCCTATATTAACTCTATCTCTAGCTTTTTATAAAATAATATTTTATTATTAAATTATTATAATAATAAAATAGTGTGAAAAGTAAACAAATGACCAACAAAAAATTTGTAATAAAGACAAATAATAAAAATTACAATATTTGGAAATGTCCAAAATAAACTTTCCAGAAATAGCAGGTGAATTTGAACGGGAAAATTTTTTATTGCTATTTACAGAGACGTTCTTCTTTTTATACATACTAGTTATGCACCCGTGCGATACACGGGAGAAAATGTTAAAAATGTATGTTGAATTATTGTTGGATATATTTATTTCGTGCGTCATGAGTTTTAGATATTCAATGAATTGTTAAAATAAAATGGTCTATCAATGTGATAAGCCAAATAAAGGAAGTGTAAAATTTACATAAACATTTAGAGCCTGTTTGGATAGATGGATTTGAAATCCACAATCTAAATCCATTACACTTATTTGGATAAAAAAGTAAATCAGTGGATTTAAAATCCAAGTTTACAAATGAATGGATTTAAAATCCTTGGATTTGGTCCAACTTATTTTAAAGTTATATTTTGAGGGATTTAAAATCCACTAAAAAACCTAGTCATTTCAAATCCTCTCTTCATTCTCCCATAGCTATCTCTGCAAATCCTCTCTTCATTCTCCCTCAACTATCTCTGCTCTAATATGGTTTCACCGATCTGCAAGACAGAGAGTCTTTTTTGCTTTTGAGATTTGGTTGAACCCTTTTCGATTCCATTTGAGTAGCAAGGTATGAGAAAGATGATAATAGCTGTATTTGCATCGTTCCAATCGATTTATGTATTTGTCTGTATTTTTCGTTGCTAGATCTGATATGAAAACTCACTTTTCGTTTATATTGCTGAAGTATTGTTGATGATATGCAAAGATCATTTTCCCTCTTCATATTTATGTTTTCAAGGAGTGTATGTTATGTATTATTTATATTGCTGAATTTTCTTCTCTCTCAGATTTCCACCAAAAGGATACGTTATTTCTGAATTTCCTCATCCCAAGGTGAAAGGTACTTCATTTCCATCTCATCTTTCTCTTTTTTCTAAACTTAATTGTGAAACACTTTCGGCAATGTTTATTATTGTTCTGGATCATTTCGAATGCGCGGTTTTGTTGCCCTTTGCCCATTTTTCTCAATTTATGATTCGAGAAAAAAGTGGGCAGTTGTAAAATAGGAAAAGGGTGGAGAATAGATGTGTGTAAATTTTTGTTATTGTTTTGATTCTTTGATCACTTTGTGGCATTTTATCGAGCATCTTGTCTTCTTTCAACTATTGGGAATAAACTTAAGATATAAAATGAATTCATTGTTGTAAATTTGAAATCCTTAGAACTTCCAAAGTTTAGTGGCTTTTCATTGCCTTTATGTCCTTCAGAAGATGAATAATTTTTTGGGGAACTTCATCTCCCTCTGTCTTCAAAGAATGCTTTGTTGGAGGTTGCAAGGTTCTATGTAACTAATGAAATTCATCTTTTTTTATTCCCTACCCAGTTGTGATGTTGTACTCGATGCTCTATTTTTTATGTATATTGTCTATATCATTTGATATTCCACTGTAATATTTCGATTATCTACGAACGAGCAGCTTATATTTTAATTGTTTGCCAAATGTTTCATATGTAGCAACCATCGATGGAATATGATGTTTGAATTGCTTATTCATGTTTGAATTGCTTATCGAAATAGTTGTTTTTTAAGTTTTGGTTTGGAGATTGTTTACCTCCTTACGATTGTTTAGAAATCATTAATATGTGAATGTAGGTTCGATGAATAATAGTAACAAAAAACGCCCTAGAGAGGATATGGAAAATGACGAAGAAGAGGCAAAAGTTATTATATCTTTGTTGAGCTTTCTTATGGGAATTGTTGGAGTTTGGTATCATGATAAATATTTGATCAAGGAATTCCCAATGTTTCATGATGAAAGAGCTCACCAAAGGGAGCTTTGGATGAGATCTTTAAGTCACGGTCCAACATGTTTTAAGCAATTACGGGTTAATATTAATACATTCAATAGATTGTGTGACTTATTACACAATGAGGGTGGATTAATTGCTTCAAAACATGTGACAATACAAGAAATCGTGGCACTTTTCTTGTTTATCCTTGGACATGATCAAAAGAATAGCACAGCCACAGCCACATTTGTTCGATCAGGGGAAACCATAAGTAGGCAATTTCATACTGTGTTGCGTGCCGTATTGAAAATTGGAAAGCTTTTTCTCAAACAACAATGTGATCGAAATTATAATCAAAGAGATGTTGAGAGGTGGAGCTGGTTTCCGGTAATTATTTATCATTGTTTATGTTTAATATCATTTGAATTTATATCTTAAGCTTACGTCAATATTATGTAGAATGCAGTGGGGGCCTTAGATGGGACATTTGTTGATCTCACAGTTCCTGCAAATGTTTGTAGCAAATATAGAAATAGGAAGGGTCATATAAGTACCAATGTTTTAGGAGTTTGTGATGCTAGCATGAGATTTCTGTATGTACTACCTGGGTGGGAAGGATCTGCTTCAGATGCACGAGTACTACGTGATGCTTTACAAAGGCCTAACGGTTTAAATGTTACTCGGGGTAGGTTAACTTTTGTTAGTAAATAAAATATTATCTATTAGTATTTAATTTTAGTATTTGATTTTTATTCTTGCAAACTTTTCTAGATCAATATTATCTTGTGGATGCGGGTCACACAAATGGTCCGGGTTTTCTTTCTCCATATAGAGGGACTCGTTACCATTTGAATGAGTGGAGAGGGAACACTCCTAGAAATTACAAAGAGTTGTTTAATCTTCGACACTCTTCTGCAAGAAATGCAATTGAAAGAGCTTTTGGTTTGTTGAAGAAAAGATGGGCTATTTTGAGAACTGCGAGCTTCTATGATTTGAAGACTCAAATTAGAATAATCAATGCATGTTGTATTCTCCACAATTTTGTGCGTGGGGAGATGCCCATGGACCCTTTCTTAGTCGAGGTTGATCAAGAATTAGCCAATCGTTCTACAAGCGAAGATGATGAATCTAATCTTGAAGAGCATATAAGAGTTGTTAAAACTACAAGTGAATGGACAGAATTTCGAAATAATCTTGCTCAACAAATGTTTGAAGAGTATGAAGCTCGACGAGCTTAGTTTGTTAGATTTTTTTTAAGAAACAATTGCTAGCATCAGTCTTGTTTAAATGACATATTTGATTGTCACTTGAATGTTTTTCTCATGTGAAGTGGTACTTGATTAGTGATTTATCTTTTGGTGTTATATAATGAGCTTTCGAATTATTAATTTATTTGTATAGTTATTTATAATGTTATCATCTCATATAATTTTGAATATTTATGGTGAAGAATAAGTATGACCAGCAACATAAAAAAAAGTGCAAAAGCCTCTGATAGGGCTAGAGCTATGACCATGGACAAACAACTTTATAAAGGCAACTTTTCTGGTGGTGATACTTCAAGTGGACACATTGAAGGTAATCCTATTTAAGAAGTTTAGTTTTATGTTTATAATGATTAAATAAATTTTCTTGTATCATTTTGTACTCATAAATGTTTGTTCACAGGAGCCAAGTACAAACAACCATATGTGTCGTGGAATAAGGAGATGGATCGACATCTAGCAAATATTTTGTCAGAACAGATGGTTTTAGGATACAAGTGTGATGGTGATACTTGGAAGCCCCAAGCTTTGCAAGCTGCTGTGACCCATTTAAACTCAACTTTGCACCTTAATTTGACAAAAGACAACATAAAAAATAGATTGAAAAATTGGAAGAAGTACTTCAATGTAGTTTCTGATGTCCAAACTAAGCAGAGTGGTTTTACATGGGATGAAGAGCGCAAAATGATTGTTGTTACAACGGATGAGTGGAGTTCATGGGCTTCATATGTTGAGGTTAGATATTTTAAAACACATTTTCCATATTAGTTCAATTTTTCTTCTCATTTAGAATGAAAAACTTCTTAATGTCAGTAGCATTGAATGTGTTTCATTAATGTATTTAAATTATTTATTTGTGTGCAGTCACATCCGGAAGCAAAAGGCATGCAAAACAAGATGATAGATAATTGGGATGAGATTGTTTTGTTGTGTGGCAAAGATAGAGCAACAGGTCAAGGTGCCGAAACATTCGAGGAAGGTAGTGAAGCAATGAGTGAGGACGATGAAATTGAAGTGAACTCCGTTCCATTATCAGGAACAAAAGCACGAGCATGACCATCAAGCTCAACCGATTCAATGATTGGGGAGATCAAGAAGCCTAAGCAAGACTCCATGGTGGATGTTGTTGGTAAAATTGCTAATGCATTTCAAGAATTTTTAGCTAGCAATAAACATGAAGAAAAACCAAGTGGTATTGAGATACATAAGGTTGTCTCAATGATACCCGAACTTAGTGGTGAAGAAGTTTTCAAAGTTGTTCGTAAGCTAATGAATGGTGATCCGGAGGAGTTTAAACTCTTGAAAGCTCTTCCAGATGAAGATAAAAAAGAGTGGATTGGCTATCTTATTAATTCTTAGTTGTTTATGTGTTTATGGTTGGAAATACCTTGGAGTCTATCAAGTTCTTGTGGATTTGATTTAATTTTGTTTGAACAAGATGTTGTTGAGTTTTATTGATGAGACCAATTGTATTGTTCGATTTCGCTGGATATTGCTTTGTTTAATTGCTTTGGAACAAAAGAAATAATGTCGAGAAATTGTCATAGTTGCAGGAGTTTGTTTTTAGTATTTATTCTACTACATATTTCCACTAGTTTTTGTATTATTTAGTTTCTGATTTTTGTTACATTTTAAATGACCAAGAGATACATGGAATTTCAAATGCTCTTTTCAATTTTCGCCAAACAATGGATTTGAAATCCATTGATTTGTTTTAAAAATTCACACTTATACAAACAAGGGATTTCAAAAGAATGGATTTCAAATTGAAGGACTTATGAATCCATTCATTTCAAATGACTTGAAATCTCAAATCCATCTATCCAAACAGGCTCTTACAGATTTTGGAAGACTTCTTTGAATACTACATTTGTCGCTCTATTGCTTTGTTCACCCTCTTTATCACAGATCAAGATTTTTAATCCCCTACAATTGGTGACTCTGGAGATTGCGACATACAACTGGCCATGACTAAATACCGGTTTTTAAAGCAATTTTGGCATCAACCCTCAATGAGCGGAAATTGTCTTCTTTGAAATTTGAAGGGTATTCTGGAATCGGAAGGAGTTAGCGACATCCTTGGTATTAGAACCGTCTTTCCTGCATTTTCTCCAGATATTATCTTTGCTTGCAAGGCATGATCTCCAAGTTTTGTGATAACCATCCTCGTACCATTACACAAACCAATAGAATGATCAATATTTCTCAACAACATAACTAGAGTTCCAACCTTCAAGTTAAGCTGATGATTAGGAACACCTGAACATCGTATTGTGTTGAGATATTCTGGTATATGGATGTCCTGCAATAGATCAACTCCTCTATCGGACTGGCAAGGAGTGTCTAAACTCAGATACAACTTCCCTTGTCGAGTGTTCATTTCAGACATGTATTCATTTATTGAATTCACAACATCGAGGGTTGGTGCCAAAATTGCTCGAGATATGACACATCATTGACAATCTTTTGAAAATCTGGGTAAGTACTTTGAAATATCGTACCTATGTGATCTCCTGAAGTCTGCAGCAGAATATCATCTGGAATCTCAATATCAACGACACCATCATTGGGGCCTCCGGCCGTTCCATCTCCGATGCTGGCTATCCACTCAGAGAATTTCTTCAACTCGTCAGACTCTTCATCTGAACCAAGAGCCTGCAGTCTCATATTCTTAGTGAGTCTCAACACTTTGCATTGTCTCCATGGATACGAAGAAGTTATTGTTGCATTCACTACGTCTTGTCTGCTGCCTTTTGGTAGAACTGGTAGTATCTGTCTGAAATCTCCTCCAAGAACAAATGTTTTACCACCAAAAGGAATATCTGAGCTATCGGATCTTGAAGAGGTCATTATGTCTCTAAGACTTCTATCCAAAGTCTCGAAACAATGTTTATGTATCATTGGTGCTTCATCCCATATTATAAGCTTGCATCATTAGTGTTTAATTGGTCATGTATGGACATAGGGAAGTGCAGTTATGAATGAAACATGGGGAAGTGCTGGGGAAGTGCAGTTTTGAAATGCAGTTATTTCCACTATGAAATGTGTAACTGGTGGATGGTGGACTTATTTCCACTTTCAACAGTGTTTTTTTTTTCTTTTACAAAATCTATCTATTAGCTATTAAAGGTAAGAGTTTTATTTATTTATTTGTTTATAGGGACTGTTGATCAAGACGTATTGGAAGTGACAATTAGCTGTAACTATGTAATGTAAATTTGATGTTGAAACTATGAAAAAATTATGTAATTCAGTGATTTAACATTTTAAAAAATCTGTAATTTTGGTTTATAATGCATTTTAATTTGTTTGTCATTTATATATGTAATAGGATTTATTCTATGAAAGAGTAATGGAAATATGTATGTAAGTTGAAATAATTAAGACAAAATATATCACAATGGTTGAACATAAAAACCCAGATACTGGAAGATATTAAATATTGTTATCCTAAGCAAACTATAGTTTATGGTTTATAATAAGCAACACATCCACAATCATACTTGTATCTCTATCATTTCTTTTCCTTCTTAATCACTCTTTTAACCCATTTTGCTAGTTCGGAACTTGAAAATTCATCAATTAGTGATCTTTTGCCATTCACATCTACCATTTCCACAGATTCAATAATCATCTTTCCAATTTCTTTGAGAGTGCTAACTTCATCCACAAATTCTTCAGTCTCTTCAGCCTAAATGATAGAAGAATTTGTTAGTAAAAGCTGAAATAATTAACTGATTATGAAAAAAGCTGACAGAAATAATCGATTATGAATTTTAATATTGCAAACTCACATCGTGGACTTCCTTTTCTACATTTCCTAATTTGGACAGCATGTCTGATTCCTACATTAGTACACATATTATGTTAGAAATTCCTTCATTTTTTTTTGTTCAAGACTTCAACATAAGATGATCATGATGACCAAGTTTTTTTTTTTTTTTTGTTTTATACCTGACTTCCATTGCTTTCATCAAAATATTTGTAGATTATGTTTTGGTCAAGAGTAAGTTTAACCACTGTGTACATGCATCCTTTTCATTAGGCATCTTCTCTAGTCTGACCATGATCTTAAATAGGACTTTCAGTTCAATCAATGCATCAATTTCTGCTATGGAAGAATCCAAAATGTGAACCTGCAATAAAAGAAAAACAAATTTTTAAATGAATCTGAAAAACCTTTTAAAGGAATAAGTAAAACTAAAAAGTAAGTTCATTTGCTGTTTTTCCAATAAGTTGAGTGCATTCTCTATCCCATAGTAAGAATCTTGCATTACCGGTCGCATCAAGAACACAAATCTGAATTTTGTACCTTAATCAGAGAAACAAATTAATTTAGACTGTAGAACAGAATACATACTTAAACGAACTTACTGTTGTATGAGATTATTTACCTATGTTGACCAGTAACACCATGTTTTTGACATTTTGAACAATATAAGTTATCTCCATCACCTTCTAATTTTTTTGAACATTTCTGACATCCAAAGTAGCAACACTCTCCTTCCGTTTCGATGTCAGCAATTGTACAGTAAATCCAATGTAACGCCCCGTTTTTAAAATCATGTTTTGGCGCTACTTACATTAGAAATTGACTCTTTAAATAATAATAGAGATAAACAGATTCAGGAATAACCATGAAATATTATTCCATAAAATATTGTTACGAAACACGAATTTTGGAAAAAATGCAGCGGAAATGATTTTATTGAAATTCCTTTCTTTACAGACACATTTTTGATACATTGAAAAGAGCGATAGAATAATCATTTACATAAATAAACATGTTTGGAGTTTATAAAAATAAAACTCTTTATTAAAATCTTCTACGACCTTGATAGTATCGGCTACCTGCATTCACTGCTCGCACACCATGTCCTGAATACTTTAAGCTGAAAACATTTTTACACATAGGGGTGAGTGCCAAAGGAATACTCAGTGGGTTGACCTGTACTGTGATAGGGACACATAATACTATAATCATATACTATACATATACATATTACACATTGTGGACTCCCGAGTAGTCCCCTGTAAACCATGCTGGATAGATATCCGAAGAAGATCTATCCGGGCCCTAAGCCGACCCTATGGGTTTTTACACCCTTCATGTTAGGTTTCCGAAGAATACCCTCTGTGCTGGGTTTCCGAAGAATACCCTACTTGGCGTGCAAGCGCATGCGCAATTACATTTCACATAATGGATCTCACATAACACATAGTACACGTTATTCACGTTCACATAAGTTCATATTATTCATGACAAGTACAAATAGACAAGTAAAATCCTTTGCCATGTATTGGTTTCTAATGAAACCCCTCTTGTACGGGTATTATCCCGACTTTTCATCATATGAAATCAATCGCATTTGTATCCCTTGAAATCATTAACCTTTGAAAGTATATAATTTACTCGAAAATCAATCATATAACAATGACGTTCAACTTGAAATCGACTCCACATGAATACTGAATTTAAAGTCATATAATGCATAAAGTTTCATATAATGATTTGTACAAATAGAAACGCATTTATTTGATAAGATTTTACCCCCACCTCGAATATTCTTTGATCCTGTTCAAAAGACTTGTCGTCCTCCCTTTCTTATTCATGCCCTTCGTCTGTAAATCCTACATTACGTAGAAACTCGACTTAGCGTCTAATTTAACTGTATATACGCTCGGAATAATCTGAGAAACTAATTCTCAAAAAGATAGGTAAACGGTTATTCTAGGATTTAGGTTTATGTGAAACCAGGGTTCATACAATCATAGTCCTAAACTAGGGTTTTCTTGTTCAATGATTAATCCATCGCCTTTTCGTATTATTTTGGAGGTCAATCTAGCATTTCCTAGTGACGTAGGATATAATACGCGTGAAATATAAGGATTTTGGGTCATAAAATAATATTCTGTATCGTATAGGGTTCAATTTATAATCGTAGCAAAGTTCTAGGGTCAAAATACTATTTCAGCATAATTTAGGGGTTAAAAAAAATATAATTTATGTAAAGTCTGGGAGTCATATTATAATTCATGCAAATTATGGGGGTCAATTTGGACTTAGTCTAAGTATAGGGACTGAAATTAAAGTCTTTCGAACCATAAGGATTAATCTGAATAATTCTGAAAGCTAAGCACTTGAGCATAAATAAGGAAAAGGTTGGAAATTGCATTCTAATCCTTCAAATAAATCAAATTTACCATAGCAAATCCCAGCCTCCTTTCTCCATTCCCGTCGCTGATTCATCATCGTGCCACAGTCGGTAATCACACGTCATCGGCAATATCCCGACTCTCACTAACGGTAGCCCAAACACCACCCAACCAACAAACGAAACACCACTCACTCACTACCCCACTTAATGTCGCAGCGACTCCAACGAAGAGGAGGAGAGAAAACAGGGGATTAGGTAGCCCTTTCTCGCACACACCACACATATATTTGTCCTCCAATACCATCACCAAACATCGCCGCAGAAGAGTGGAGAGAGATCAGAGAGAGACCGGAGAGAAACATGGGGAAAATGAGGAAATAGGGGCGGCGGTGGTGGCTGCCGCTGCCTGCGTGCATGCTGTCGCTTGTTCCGGCGGCGCTCACCTTCACCGGCGGCCCGCTCCCCACAACCGCACACCTACCCACACACTCCAATCACCAACACCAACATCTACCGACATCACCATCTCAGCGCCGTCGTTTGGCGGCATTCGCACCCCTCCACAGCAGCGCCGCCTCACATGGTGGCGCATGCAACCCGCGCCCTCACATTAGAGGCGGTAGTGGAAGGAAACGGGAGAAGAAAGGGGAGGAGAGGAGAAAGAGGAAGAGGGAAAAGGGGTAATGTGGGACAAGGAACCTGTTGTTCTTTGATTGTGGCGGCACAACCTCGAGATAGAGAGAGATGAGAATGAAGGATCTTTTTCTCCATTCCAATTTCCAGCGAGAGAGAAGAGATGAGGAACAGGTGAGAAAGAGACGTGCAGGGAGATGGAGATAAAGTAGTGGGGTGAGTTGTCACTCATATAAAGGATGAGGTGGCAAAAAGGGTGATGACTCATCCATTCTCCACACTAGAAACGAATCGTGTTTTGGACTACGAATCGAATTGGGAAAAGTATTTTCTTATCGAGATTTAATTACACATTGAGTTAGATTATTTAGGATATTTATTATTTGGGTCAAGATTTTATTTTATGTAGGTTTACGGACAATTAAATTCTCGAATAAAAATTATCTATGGAGTCCAACATCATTAACTAAAATTGGATTAAACCATTTAACACCATATATATAATTTTAGTTGTGACAAAAATTAATTGATATTTTGGTTTACTATTAATTAATAATTAACATTGGATTATTATAATATTGCATTGAAATATATTATTCGTAACTCTATGACCAGATGAATTTTACGGCTTAAATTTAAGTTACAAAAAGACGATTATATTTCAATTTCATGAATTTACTTATTACAATTCTTATAAGTTCTAATTAAATCTTAATTTTATTTGGGGTGTTACACCCAATATGCTCCAGTCTGTCATAATAATAAAAAGAAAAAAAGTGAATCAGTGGTATAAAGATGGCTGAATACAATGAATAAAAATGTATGTAAATTTTACCTCTTTCAATTCACTCAGTTGTTTAATATTTTTCACATTTGCATTTCCATTGGAGAACTCATCAAAGGTGGAATTTTCTGAATAAGATCTTGTGCTTGTTGTTGTGGGACTAACAAAATTTTCATTCATCCTAATAAATGAGTACTTTATAAGAATTATAACAATAACTTTATAAAGTAATAAGTTTATTGTGAAATATAAGTGATAAATCAATGTATCGTCGAATACCTTTTCCTGAATTCAGCGAAGTCACCATCCTGTCCATTTATAATCAATTTTGTTGCATTAAAAGTGTTTGAAACCTTGACTCCGTTTGCATATTTTAAATTGTCAGCCTCATTTAGGATAAGGTAAATGTAGGTGTGTGGAATTATAAGTTATATACATAACAAATCTTACGTTCCATTTTCTTGGCCCTACACATTTGAATAATCACAATTGTGTTTCCTTTTATGATGTCCTCAAGATGTGGTAGAATTTGTTCAGCATACTCTTCCCACAATGTGCACCATATACGGTTTTGCTTTTACATTATATGTCATAGTGGTTAGCACATATGTTAGTTGTAAATTATAAAATTTAAAATCTTACTCAAGGTCTTCAAGTTGAATATCAATCCTTTTGGTAGGAGCAGTCAAATCAATGGTATTTGCATCCACTAATCTTCCAATCATATCTAAAAGAAAAAAAAAATAGAATATTAGTCATTGAAGTATTAGGATTAGTTTTGAAAAATATAAACAACAACATACCAAAAAGCAGATTTTCATTCACATTTTCAGTGGCCAATATATCATTGAATTGTTTGGGTTGGTAAATAGATATTGGGAATGCATCATCAAAAAACTCAAACACATGAGTTTTCTTGTAAAATATTATGTTGTAGTCGTTGTTGGTCGTCTTATACTTCATATTGTTTGGTGCTACAAAGAATTATCTAACAACAAATAGATGACCATCTTTTAGCACATCAACGAACTTATCCATCAATGATTGTTTTATTGTAGCATGAATTCTGTCGCCCTGCATTATGTAAACCAAAAAAGAGTGAACTTGAGAAATAATATGAAATTTCTTATATAATATGTTTGTACAGAATGTTTGTTTTATGTGTGTTGATTTAGAATGTTTGTTTTATGTGTCTTCATTCATATGTAGACAATAATCTTGGCACATGTAATGTGGTTGGATTATTCATGAAAAATGATTACATTATATGGTATGTGTATAATAATTGGCAACTGCTTAACAATAGTATTACACTCAATTTCCTATACATTTGAAAAAGTGACTACTTACTTGTTTGTCGTGGAAGATTGCATCCATTCTGAAAATTTCTTCCTTCTTTCCAATGACAGGCACTTGATATAGTCGCACCAGCCTGACACGCAAAGTCCATGTAGTTTTTGAAGGATTCATGTCCTTGATTTGGTTGAATACTCCCATTTTCGTTGCTGCTTGTTCTCCAATGCTGATAAACAAATTTATTACTTAGCCAAGTGATGAAAATGAAAAATGTAAGTAAATATGCATAAAATGTATTGTGCAGCAACCTTCAGAGAGTGAATGAGTGTGTGAATATGAATTTGGCTATGTTAAATTTTATATCTGATTAATTGGTCATGTATGGACGTGGGGAAGTGCAGTTATGAATGAAACATGGGGAAGTGCAGTTTTGAAATGTAGTTATTTCCACTATGAAATGTGTAAGTGGTGGATGGTGGAGTTATTTCCACTTTCAATAGTGTTTTTTTTTTCTTTTACAAAATCTATCTATTAGCTATTAAAGGTAGTTGTTTTATTTATTTATTTGTTTATAGGGACTGTTGATCAAGACGTATTGGAAGTGACAATTAGCTGTAACTATGTAACGTAAATTTGATGTTGAAACTATGAAAAAATTATGTAATTCAGTGATTTAACATTTTAAAAAATCTGTAATTTTGGTTTATACACCAAAAATGTGGGGTGAATTGTTGGATTTGAGGAATTTATATCTGGTAATCTTTGTTGTTTTTGTAAAAAAAATAATAATTACAGCTTTTGGCTTTTCATGCATTTCTTTTTGGAAAATACATAAAATACAGTTATTTGGATAAGCAGTTTTTTGTGAAAATATTTGAAAGCATTAATGAAACAGTTATTGAAATTATCATTTATATTGTATTTATTTTAATAAGTATTTTCAAAAGGGACTTGAAGAGGATTTGTTTAACACACCTTAAGAGTATTTAATTCAAGTTTTTCTACAAAAAATTACGATTACAGTTTTTGCTTACTAAATAAAATGTGTACTATATATTTTCCAATAATCATTTGTTTTTGGAAAAAAAATTGAAATACAGTTTTCCAATAAGCATTTTTATGATACAGTTTTGGTATTTAAACTGAAACAGTTTTTGAAATGATAATTTCATTTTATATTTATTTTAATAAGTATTTTGAAAGATACTTCTGTTATTATATATATATATATATATTACCTATATAAAAGTATGAATATTTCTTACAAAAAATGGATTATCTAATATATCCTTATAAAAAATTTTATTTAAGGTTATAATTGCAATTTGTGATTTTTATTTTTAAAGAATTTTACATTAGAATTCTAAACCAAAATCATATAGAATTCTATTATAAGTAGGACTTTATTATATAAGGACTTTAATTTATTATATTTGTTTTAATTTAATATAAATTGTATATCCTTATAAATTTATTATTTAAGTCGATTAATAGTAATATAATATTTTTAATTTAAAAAATTCATATTCCACATGCAATGCATGTGCTGATAGTCGTATATAGATATATATAGATGACTTTTAATACTACATTGATCAGTGGTTATTTTACATTTTTCATAATAAATTATTTTTCATGGATTTGCATGACAAAACATAAAGAATAACTGCAATCAACTGTATAATTATTCTCCAATATGAAACATCTATAAATTTGATTACAACAAAGGGAACAAACCATAAACAGCCAGAAAATTTCCCCAGAATCTGAATATATATAAACAACTGTATTTATAGAAAATATATGTAAATCTGGAGCAACCAAGCATCATAAACTACTTACGCTGTGTCTCTTGATGTTTGATAGCTTCAAAACGAGCTGTGAGTGTGTCGTAGTCAGGCAATTTTGGATGAACACGTCGGATGGGGATTTGTGGCACTGGTCGTTCTGGTGGTCGATTAGTAGTACCTCTCAGATGCTCCTCCTCCACGCCATCATCAATGTAATCATCATATTTCACATTATGGCTAGGACTTCTATTAATTTTGTGTGTGACCCGGCTCGAAGGTTCTTCCATCTCAATTTCTTCATCGCAGTCTGATTCATCAAACTTAATATCCTTCATGGTTTCTCTTGGACAATTATAGCTCTGCCTCCTCAGAATCTTTCTACCATAATCAACTGTTTGCTCAATTTGTAGATTGGTGTCATAGTACTCATAACTATCTGTCTTCATTTCCCTCTGATCAATGGTGGGATGAGTGGTGGCTTGAGAGTTAGGAAAACTATTTCGCATATACTTTTTTCCGGTGGGAATATGAGAAATGTTATTGACAGTAGCAGCCTGGTAAGAATCAGACATGCGTTTGCCTGCATGAGCCGCCAGAAGAGAAGCAGCTTCAGCAGCAGCAAGGGCTTTCTCAGCAGCAGCACCGGCAACTGATGCCACATCTTGGAAACTCATGATATTGCTTTCTCCTCTGTTTGCGAGAGTAAGAAATGGAAGAATAAGCTGCCTTCCCAACATAACAGACGAATTTCATGGAGTAATCAATTACCTGTTTGATGCATTATTGGCTTCAGAAGTTTGATTTTGAACTGGTCTCAAAGGCAAACTTGTAGCACTTACAAATTCATTTGGTCCTTCCTAAAGAAAACAAACAAACAAATATAGTGGAGAGAGTAAGAATAGAGAAAAGTAATATATCAGCACCAGTGTGTGAAAGATAGGTGTAGATTTGCACAGGAGAGAGAGGGGGAGAGAGAGAGAGAGAGAGAGAGAGAGAGAGATGCATACAATACGCTCTTCTGGTGGCTTCAGTAACTCCTCCTCTGATTCAGTTGTATCCCACTCAACCTGGTATTCCTTGGCTATTTCTTTTAGAACTTTCAGTTTTACTTCACCAGGTGGGGTCTTAACAGAGAGCTTTTCAATAAGCTGCAACCAGATAGTCATCGAAAAATATGAGGAAACATTCCCCCACAGAATTGCTACTTGGATTAACTCAAAACATCAGAGGGAATACGACATACCATGCGATTCACACCAGCATTAGGTCGCAGATCAGTGGCTGCAGAAACAAAATCCTTCCCAAATTTTTTCTGGAAAACATCTCGAATAGACATTAGCTCTGGAATCTCTGAACATCGAGGGGCCGCAAATATTACACTTGATATCCCTTCTTTAAGGTCGAGAGGGCATTCCCTGGAAAACGTGAACCAACAACAGTAATGTTCTATTTTCATCACTGAACACTCGTATGAATATCTAAAGTGAAGAGTTCTATTCAAATGCACCTTTGTTTTGCGATGATAGCAAGCCTTGCCACAACTAGCTCACAAAAAAGTTCAATCAACTCGTTTGCAGCCATAATATTCTGTTCTCTTATCACATGTTCAACCTATAAAACCATAAAACACTTATAAAATCATTGGTAAGGGGGAGACAACATGTGTAATTAAACACAACCCCTTTAAATGCATCAAATTCAAACAATCCTTATGAATCACTAGAGTCTAATATGAACGATGATAGTTGAGTTGGTAACTTTAATGAGAATAGCCGGGAAATGAACCAAATATCGAGACAACACATATCCAATTATGAAATAACAAAATGCCAATGAGGCAGGACTCAAATTCAGAAGTGCCAATTCTGAATACCAAACTAAAACTCTAATCGCAACACAATTAATGTAAAACAAAAGTGAATTCACCATGAGACTAACAATGAGGTACGAATAGAAGGAAAAGAAGGGTGGGTTCGGGTACGAATAGATCCTATGAAGCAACAAACCAAATACTGATGATGAAAACCAACTGCATGAGTACTAGTTCTGATCACTGATAGACTACAACACAATATTCCATTATTCGTCCAGAACACGCGAGGCTTTTGAAAGATGACAAAGAATTAAGGTTGTAGATAATAACTCATATAAAGAAAGTCAATCAATAATATCAAGACACCATAATCAAGTGAATACTGGATCTGGACAGAAGATGTAAAAGGTGAAATTATAGGTTCATACTGTAACTGATTGTTCTTCCACCAAAAGATTAACCAAACTTTTAAAATGATAGGCATGAAGATCTAGTTATTTAAGGAAAAAACCTTTATGTGATGAAAAAGTTATCAACAAAATTGAGGCTTTCTAGACACATGTTTATACATCACTAGAAAATCGCACTAATACACTTAAATTTCAATTTTAAGTGGCAGAGTATGCATAAAAAAAGTTTCCAAGACCCCTTCAATCTATCTTATTTTCAAGAACCCTAACTCATGATAGCAATGTAATGCGGCACCGTATCACACAAAATGTCTGAAAATCCACATTTTTTACCAGTTAAGCCAGGGTTCTTTCCCAAATCTAATTTCTGATAGCCCAAATCAACTTCGAACAAAAAATAGTGTTATTACTGAATTAAAAGGCAGTTAAATTGCACAAAATGAAAAAACATATGCAAAATAGGAAGAAATAAATTTACTCGAATACGAGCAGTGGCATCTTGAGCAGATTGAAGAAGCATGGCGATGTCGCGCCTCATCTGCCTTATCACCACCTCTCTCTTGTTCCTCAGGAGCTTAATCCTCGCCACCGCCATTTTCGCCATTGTTTTGCTTCAGAAATAGGAAGAACAAAACTAAAGTCAGCCAAACACTCCAACCAAAAGAAAAATAGAGAGAGAGAGAGAGGCACCATTTGGAGGGGTTGAAGCCACGGCGGAAGAGAGAGAGACCCATAGCGACGGCCTTCTTGCAATGGTGGGCGGCGGCGCTTCTCACACTCATATTTTCTTCTCTCACTCACTCACCCTTTTTTGTATCAACTCTGCTCCAACCAGGAAAGGATTCAGCGCAACGGTCGAATAGAAAGAAATTCATTTCTTTTTATTTAATAATAATAATAATGTCATTTTCGGAATATTAATTTAATGGGGAAAAGAGCCGTTACACGACTTAAGGAATCCTATGCCGCACTCACTGCTCTTCTTCTTAAATGATTTGAGTTACTCTTTTATAAATCACTTGTACGGATTTAAAATTCGTGTAAGTGGATTGTGCACGGGTCGCGTGCAGGTTTGGTGGGCTGTCAAGTTCACACCTCTTTACTTTTTACATGTGTTTTGGTCGTTACCTTCATGTTATGTTAGTGTTACCTTCATGTTATGTTAGGGTTACCTTCGCGTTATGTTAATGTGACCTCATCTCTAGATTTCATACCCTTAGTTTAAAACCACTGAACTAAAATAAGTAACACTAATATAATATGAATGTAACACTAATATAATATGAAAGTAATATTAACATAACATGAAGATAAAAAACAATGTTAATCATACCTTCATATTATGTTAGAGTGACCCTCACGTTATGTTAGGGTTACCTTCATATTATGTTAGTATTACCCTCAACTGGAGCAAATCTTGATGGGTTTGAGCGCACCCAGCAAGCGCGTGGGGTGCATTGGGGCACGTGAAAATGCGCATCAGAGGCGCATGGGACGGGTCGACTCGGGTGCATGGATCTAGGATTCATTGCACAAAATATTTTGCCAAATGCCTTTTATAAACTCTACCCATAAATTAAAAATTATTTTATTTGACTAATATATTCTTCATTATTTACATTTTTACTTTATCTTTATTGAAATTATATATATATATATATATATAAAATAACAAAATCATTGGAAAAAATTAATTTTCCCTCCTAAAAATGTCACATCAAGATTTTATCTTATAAAAAATTCTAAAAGATAATGGTGTTACTAAAAAAGTCAATCATATTAGTTAGCACATTTTCCAATGTAATATATTATAGTTATTTATATTTATAATAATAATAATAATTATTATTATTATTATTATTATTATTATTATTATTATTATTATTATAATTATAATAATAATAATAATAATAATTATTATTATTATTATTATTATTATTATTATTATTATTATTATTATTATTTGTTGTTGTTGTGGTTGTTGTTGATGATGATTGTTGTTCATTGTTCAAAAATAATTTAATTATTTTGTAACATGTTCACTTTAATTACTTAATGTATAGAATTATTCTCATTATCAACTTTAAAGTTTAAGATTTTTTTTTTTTGATTATAAGAAATTATGTATATAAATAAATATCAAAATTTATATTGTTAATTTGTCACTTTTAACCAATTACAACAATATTTTTCTTATCAAATTATTTATCAAGTCTTTCAAAAAAACTCAACAAAAGACAGAAACAGATAAAATGTAAGCTTTCTTTTTTTTCTTTTTTTTTTTTTTGTGTGAATGTTAGTTACTTAATGTCTAGAATTATTCTTATTATCAATTTTATAATTTAAAAAAAATCTTAATATATTTTTTGTAACTATGAGAAATGGTGTATACAAATAAATATTTATTGTTAATTGGTCACTTTTAACTAGCTCCAAAATTATTGGCTTATTAAATTATTTATTTAACCATGAAAAATATTCAACAAAATACGAAAATAAATAGAATGCAATCAGGTTTTAAATTTTATTTTTTGGGTTAAACTGTAATTACATAATGTTTAAAATTATTATACTCTTAATATTTTTTTTAATTATGAGAAATGTTGTATATAAAGAAATATTTTAAAATTTATATTGATAATTGATCACTTTTAACTAACTCCAAAATTCGTTGTGATATTGAAATTATCTATTGAGCCGTGGAAAAAATTCTATAAAATACAAACAAATAGAATATAAGCATTCAAGTTTATTGTTTAAGTTATTTATAAATTTTGTATTCTAACGTTTTAATATTATAAAGTTTAATTTCGAATGATATATACAATTTTTGTTAGTTGAATTTAGAATATCAAGCCACTAAAGTTGTAAAAGACACACAAGAGATGGGGTGAATTCAACCAAATTATATTTTCTTCGGTTAAAACTGTACTTTACCTAACAAATTTTTTCAAATTATAAAAATACATTTTTAAAACTCAATATAAATATGAAAACCATATTTTTATACTATGCAAATTTTGAAATAATAAAGATATATGAATAACTTTATTATATTATTATAAATTGAATATATTACAAAAATAATAATAAATAGCACATCGCGCGGGTGAGATACTAGTACAAGTAATATATAAATCTATTAATGTATTAATAGATCATGTACAGAGACATATTATGGGATTAGTACCCGAAGATCACTTAAAATGCAAGAAGTTAAAATTTCCAAAATGACATTTATTATGAATAGGAGGTAGTAATATTAAGAATTAATTATATTTTTAGGGCAAAATATTTTGTGCAACTGGTGCATGGATTTAGGATCCATGCACCCGGGTCGACCCGCCTCACACGCCTCTGACGTACGTTTTCACGCGCCCCAACGCGCTCTCACGTGCCCTCACGCGCTTGGTGGGTTCGCTCAAACCCACCAAAATTCGCTCCAGGCAGTCATACCCTCATGTTATGTTAAGGTTACCTTCATGTTATGTTAGTGTTACCCTCATGTTATGTTAGTGTTACAATCATGAGGGTAACACTAACATAACATGAAGGTATCCCTAACATAACGTGAGGGTCACTCTAACATAACATGAAAGTATGATTAACATTGTTTTTTACCTTCATGTTATGTTAATGTTACTTTCATGTTATGTTAGTATTACCTTCATGTTATATTAGTGTTACCTTCGTGTTATTTTAGTTCATTGGTTTTAAACTAAGGGTATGAAATTTGGAGGTGGGGTCATATTAACATAACGCGAAGGTAACCCTAACATAACACGAAGGTAACACTAACATGACGTGAAGGTAATGACCAAAACACGCGAAAAAAAGTAAAAAGGTGCGGGCTGGGTGGGCCAGCCCAGCCCGCGCGCGGTTAGTGCGTAGCCTAGTTGTACGGATTTGAGATCCGTGCAACTGGAGCACAGGAGAGTAACTCTATTTTTAGTCCATTAACTTTTCGATTTTGGAAATTTTTGTCATTATCTTTTCGCATGGGTGATTTTACCATTAATTTTTTAAAATTCAGAAATTTAACACAATTCAGCTCAAACATCTAATTCGCATATGATTAACACGTACATTCTGGTTTTCGAACTATTTTTGTCCATAACTTATACATTCGGCCAATTTTTTCTATTGACTTTTGGGATTATCCATCATTTTAGAGAGCCACATAACAATGATATACAATTAAGTCTGATTTGATCAAGTCAAATTTAGGCTACTACCGCAAGTGTACGGTGCAGATTGCAGAATACGGTAAGCAAGATCAATCCCACAGAAACTATTATTTAGGAATAATCGATTACCCAAAATTCAACCCCTAATTTTATCTAGGCTATCAGATATCAAAGAATTTAATTAACTATACTAAAACAAAAACAAATAAATACACGGAGACAAACAAATATAACTGAGACAGGTTCTAGAACATGTTTTCATCTAATTCTCATCACGATATCACTTGATCATTCCATTTCAATGATTAACTATCCTATATGAGCAATCACGAATATCAAATTAAAAGCTCTCTCGAGTCAATTTAACCGGTTGATTATTATGCTACCAGAGGTATCTCTACTCGATTTGATATAACACAACAACTCCCAAAAGCACCTAGGATTGAAAATCTCATCACATATGTCATTTATCTCTCGATCTCATGCTGCATATATGTCACGTGTTTACTTTTCCGTAATTAAATCTCCTCTCTCGAATTTTGACTTAATTACTCAAACATGCTCAATTAGTGGCCACATAATCAAATAAGCAATCAAACCATAAACACATCAATAGGATAAAGAATCAAGAAATTGAATTGAAATCAAAGATCCATCAGATTTGAATCAGACTACTAACAAGCCTTAGAAACCCATGGAAAACTAGTCAGACATGAATATCAACAAACTCATAGACAAGATTGAATATATCATATCAAACTAAAATAATCCAACAATAAAAGGGAAGATAAAGAAAAACTCTATATGAACGATGATATCTCGATTCTTCGATCTTTGAAGTCTTCCCCTCCTCTCCGGATGCTCTCAGAATATATGTTTTCTCTCTATCAATGTTATTTCTACCCTAATGATTGATCCTCCTCTCTCACCTCTCCTTTTTGGGACGAATTTGGGTATATATAGCATTGGAGGTCTCCAAGATGGTTTAGAAGTGTGAGATACGTCAAAAATCGAGTTTGGGATGAAATAGGAGTTTCTCGGGCACGACCGTGCCCCAGGACACAGTCACCCGTGAGCCAGTGCTAATGTTTCTACCCAGTGGGACACGACCGTGTCTCAAGACCTGGTCGTGCTCTGGTGCACAGTTCCCAATTTGACTTTGTCGTCTTCATAAAAGTTGTAGGTCTTGAAGTTAGATTTCCAATGCCACAAATATAAACTCAATAGCAATCTTCTAGAAAAAGTTATGATCAAAATACTAGAGCCTTGTCACGACGAAGAACCGAATGCACAACTTCCGTCTTTCCTTAATATTCTGCTTTCTTGGAGAACGAATTGGAAAAAGTGCTCAAAATAAAAGTTGTAGATCTCTTCCTTAGCTTTCCAAAAAAATTAAGATCTTCCAATTCGGACTTCTAGATAGTGAGATATATCATTTCTTCGACAACGGACTTCTAGATAGTGAGATATATCATTTCTTCGACAACTGCGCATGTGAGCTGAAACTTGTGATTTTTGCACTAAAAACGCAAAACTAAACACAAAACCATCAAATGCAACTAATATATTAAAATTATCTAAATCACTATAGAAACGTACATAAACATGCACAAATGAACACATAAACATACGTAAAAATATAGTAAAAACGAAACTTATCAAGTCACATAACAATCATATACAATTAAGTCTGATTTGATGAAGTCGAATCTTGGTTAAATTTCTAATTTATCATAAGATAAATGATAAATCATTACCCACAAAGATAATAGGTTGTAAGAACCATAAAGTTAATGAATAAAGAAAATAATTAATTCTTTTATTTAAAATTAAGGGCATGATTGGTAACGGTGGATTGAGGTGGTATGAACTCACCATTCATACATTCATTACTATTTTTTTGATTTGTACGACTTATGAATGGGAATCACTATTTTCAAAGGAATTAGTATTACTATAAATAGAGGAATGATCATTCCTTGCTACATCAGAATATTATATATTCCTGGAAATGAATTTTTTTAATTGATTTTGGTAATTATCATTTTACTATATTAAGTTATATAAATAATATTGAATTATTTATAATCAATAATATAATAATTAATAATGTAAAATAAAAATATAATGAGAGCAAAAAAAACAAAAAAGAAAATATCAATAAATATAGAAATATTATAAAAATAACTAATAAATTTAAATTATTAACATCATAAAGATAATAAAATTATATGTGTTATATAATATAAATAGTTTTAATTTTGTTATAAGATTTATTTAACAACTTTATTATTATATTTTTGTGAATATATACAAATAAGATATATGGATATAAGAATAAATTACGGTTTATACAGAAACATATAAATAAATTGTAATTAAAATTTTTAGATAATATAAAATAAGATATCATTTAAATAATATACATCATATAAAATAATTGATATAAAAATGGTTATAAATATTAAATAATTTTACTACTTTATAAAGTAGTAAACTAATAATAAAACAAAAAAATAAAATATATCAATATTATATACCTTAATATTAGTGTAAGGTTTAATTTTCTGCATTTTTTTAATTTAAAAATAAAAAATATCTAAATTTGAGGTATATATTGAAGAAGAATATTAAAATAAAATTATATTGAAAAATAATTCGGTTAGATGAAGATGTTTTAATATTTATACATTTTATTTATAGTTATCAATTATCTATATATAAGAAGAATGACCAAAAGTGTCATGTGACACTCATACAAAGCTTGAACAAATAATTAATTTTCACATTAAATGTTTTTTTCTATTTAAATAAATTATCTTATAAATATAGATATCTTTTAGATACAAATAAAGATGTTGGTCCCAAGTGGTACAGAGGTTTAGAGGGGGTGAATGAACATCTTCTTTTTCTCGATTTCTCTCTTTATCAGTGCAATCTGCTGTAAGCTATCGCTGCTTGCAGCAAGTTGACAATTTATGTTCTGCTTGTAGCAAACAAGTTACTGCAGCCTAACCCTTAATGTTTTTGTGCAAAACGGAAATGTGATACGATAGAGAGTTCAGCAAATAATATAGTATTTTTAACTATGGAGTTTGTAAGAAGAAGTACTTAAAGATTTTGATGAGACAAAACCGTTGTAACATTACTGATCTTATTTTCATATATTTCCCATTGTTTTTCAATAAGTAGCAAAAACCCTACTATGAAGTCTTCAACTGAAACCTAGCACTGCAAGCTGTAAGCAACAAGGAAATGAAGAAGTCTGCATACAGCGAGCCACACTTGGAAGAATTTTGAGAGGAAAAGTTTTTTTTGCATGGTGTATGCTGGAGGCTGCAACCTACAAGAAACAGCAACTCTAGCTGCAACACCTACCAATAAGTTGCAGCAACTGAAGAAAGACATGAAAAGTGGAATCAACATCGAAGTAATCACCATCCACTGCATGATCAAGGAATACGAGGAAACATCAACTTCAGTTGAAGCTGCAGTGCTCAACAGGTTGTTACATAAAGACAAATTCATGGATGGCAAGCTAATAGAGAACTGCCACCTGGCTTGAGCAACAACCTGCAATCTGCAACAGAAGGACAGCCGTATTTAATATTGCAGGAGCTTAAAGAGGAGCATGTCTCTACCTTTTTCAGGAGCGCATTAAATGGGTGTAACTTGAAGATTAATGAAGATTAAGAAGGAGGAATACTGGCCATCCAGCTCGTATCAAAGAAGGATATTCTTGAGCGTGAATGGATCAACTATCAGGATGCAACAACAGAAGATAGGAGCTTAAAAGAAGACACATGGAATGTGCACACTTCAACTGGTTCATTCTACCATCTATAAAAGAAAGGAGTGAGACTGAAAAACACAAGTGTTGGAAACATTTAAGTATGTTTTGATGAGACAAAACCTTAAAGAAAGTAACCCTAACTCTATACGTATAACCTAGCTCGAAAGGTTACTGCAACGAGGTTCTGCAGAAGAAAGATAGATCAGAGAAAGTGTCAAAGGAAGGATACTGAAGAGAATGGTGAAAGAAATCGGGTTAACTGAAAGGATACTGATGACTGCAGGAAGCTACTGGAAGAGACCTTGTCGAAGCAGATTGCAAAGCAGCAAGCTACCAGACAGGAAGCTACCTGAGAGACCATGCCGAAACATACTGCAGAGCAGCATACTACAGAAGCCTCAAGCCACCTGACGGAGCAAGCCAGAGAAGAAAGCACCAGAGTGAGGGCGAGGAGGAAGCTACAAAACAGGCATGGGAAAGAAGTCAAAAGTTACCGGTAGAGAGAAGAGAAGAGGAGCCAATCAGAAGAAGATACGTGGAAAGCGAAAAGTTTGCGTGTGTCAGAAGAAGTGTGGCGCGTTCAATGATGGAAATCTACCTTCCTTCAACGGGCAGATTTCCTAATCTATAAATAGAAGAAGACTAAAGACTAAGAAGGAGTGTGAAGAGAAGAGAACGTGCAAACAGAAGAGAGAGCAAGAAGAGAGTTCAGAAAAGAGGGGGAAGGACACATAAAAGAAAAGGAGAGCAAAAGTGGGAGAAAATAAGAGTAGAGAAAAGAGAAGCTCAAACACCCCACACCCCAGAAATGAACACTCAGTCACACAGTCCAGTCAGCAAGCAACAACAGTTCAACCTGCAAAAGAAGTCTAAGCTTGTTGCATCCAGTTGAAGAAGAAGAAGACAAACCCTTTTTAAGGACTGTCTTGGAGTGCTCAGTGCAAGGAATAGAGTCCTGCTGAGCTGTCCACTTTTTGAAGAAGAAAGTGAGGACCCTGGGTGGATTAGGTAGGATCCTGTGTGAGTCATTTAGGAAAGTAGGCAAGCAGCTGTGAGTAGCTATGTGTAAGCTTGCTACTTACTTGTTAAGTGAGAGTTGTAATATATAGTGCTATGTAAATCAACTAGCTTAACAAATGTTCCCTCTTGAGAAGAGGCAGAGAGGATGTAGAAGGATTACTCCACCTTCGAACCTCTGTATATCCATGTGTTTCTATATGCTTACTTTCTATATGCACATCTTATGTTAGATGCATGTCCTGCATATTTGGCCTTCACAGGAGAGGAAGCTTCCACAACACAACTCTGAGGTTATTGACTCCCGACCAAAGCCTCCTGGAAACAAGAAAAGTTCGAAATATGAGTAGGCTTATTCACCCCCCCCCCCCCTCTAAGCCTTCCACCACTTGGGACCAACAACAAAGACTTAAAATTTGAATCGCATATTGAACTCTACTTACAATGATCATCAAGCTTAAAAGACTACAAGTGTTTTTAGTCCCTCACTCAACCCAGAAGCAAAACATTCCAACATTGAAGATCTTTGGAGTGTCGTTTCTTCTCCACAGTTGGAGAATATTTTATATTTAACCATTTTGCAAAGAAATAGCCCGCTTGTTTCTCGAGAGGAAATGGGAAACATGCTCAATATCATTTGATTGAATAGTTGACCCAGCCCTTTGTTGTTTGAAGTGTTGTTTGAAGAAACCCTCCACTTCAATTGGTTGTTGTGTGCGTAAGTTGTTTTATTTGGTGTCTACAATTGATAACATCCTGTGTGGATCCCTGTCTGTTTGCTGAAACCTTGAGAGGGAGTAAGAAACTTAGTAGGCTGTGTTTATTCATAGGTTGTTTTAATAGGGAAAAGAGTTTTGTGAAGGAGAAGAGAGGACGTAGAAGGGTTACACCACCTTCGAACCTCTATAAAACCTTGTGTTTATTTACTACTTTCAGCATACATTTCTTATATCTACTGCATGCATGTTTATGGCTTTATTAAGTGTTTATCTATGATCTAGCCCATTAACTTTATAGTTAAAAGAATTAGTATATATTTGCTGAAACTCTCTATTGCTTTAAAAATTCCAATGTGCATATACTCTAAGTGTAAAGCTACAGTGACCAGTTTGCTGTAAGTTGAACAAAGTCTGTCAAACTACTGCAAGAAACGATAGCTTTAGCAGCTTGTAGCAAATAGAGAGAAAAGGCAAAAAAGAAGAGATGTTCATTCACCACCCCTCGACCTCTGTAACCACTTGGGACCAACAAGTGGTATCAAAGCTTTGGGTTAAAAAACCAACTCATCTGGTTGCCTACCCAGATCTACCCAAGACCATTTGTCTGCTTTCTGCTTAAGTGCTCTTAATTGTTTCTTTCATCATGGATTCTATGCATGCAAAACTTTCTATGTTTACAATCGAGGATTATGATGACTGGAAAATTAGAATGCAGGCACATCTATCAGTGATGCACAACGAGATGTGGTATGTTTCAAAGAAACAAATATTTGTTTTTGTTAATCTATGTGTGACCTTATCCAGGTAAGCTGTGATTTGAGAGCTAAGGTAATCGTGATTTGAAAGCCACATCAGTTGAGAGAGAAAAATAAGATAACACGTGATAGAATACGCCATGATAGAATACGTTTCTTGATATCTCAAATTGATAATTTTCAATCTTTCGAACTGATAAAATTTATCTTTTATAACTGGCGTTCATAGATAAGTTTTCTTTCAAGTTTGGATCGATAAAATCCCTAAATCTCATAATAAAAATTTGGATAACTATTTTAATATAATAAAATATATTAGTACGTAATATATGATAATAGATATTTGGATAGCTATTTTAATGTAATAAAATATATTACACGTAATATTTGATTATTATATATAATTCTTTTTTTAAATCAAATAATTTGTTTCATTTTTATTTTTGTTCATATTGATTATAATAAAACTTATAAACACATCCCATAACCTGGAACAGCTGTATCGAAGCCAAATAGTTAGAATTCAAATCTGTATCTTATTGATTATAAGATATTTTATTAAACTATGTTTTTTTAGATATTGAAATTGAAATGTAAAATATTATCTGACAATATTCGTAAAGAAAAAAAATCAATAAAAAATTATATTGTACAACAACTCAAATTGGATTATATTTGAAATTTGAAATAATTGAAATTTGAAATTCAAATTCAGCAATAGTCCCAGGAGAGGTCATGAATTAAGGAGCAAGGATCTTTTACAAAAACTTCCAATCCAAGGATTTTACTGAGATATAGACATTTTGATGTTTGATTTTCCACTTCAAACCCTAAACATGCCTGAACGTCCACTCTGGCTTTAGCGGCAATTAAAACGGGCTGAACATTAGGAACTTACAAACATCTCAGTCTAAAACTCAAATCTGACTGAGTTTCTAACCTTTCCATTAATTCATGATTTTCCTTTTCTTATAACATTTTAACCATGTTTACAAGAATCAACTATGATCTAACATATATAACTTAGCCTTCCATATAGGAGGCGATCATAAGAATATTAAATTAAGAACAAAAATATAAAACAACCTTAATATAAAAAGAACACCAGCAAAAGAAGTAGAAGAAGAATAGCACTTATGGTTGAGGGGTAAAAATTACAAGAGGGATAGAGAGAGAGAGAGAGAAAGAAGGGGGCGAGTAAACTCAAGCGTACTCATCTAAAGAAAAGAAAACCTATATATAGATGAAAGAGCCGGACATGAATCCCCGGATTTCAAAATTTATAAAAAGTAAACAGTTTAATTACTGTTTAATTTGACAAGTGTCAAAAAGGACAAAAATTTAATAATTTCTGTCTACAAGCTGCTTTATCTTGCTTTTTGTCTGTTGCCTGAAATTATTCTAGAAGCATGAGGAAAAAATAATCTTCCTCTTGTCGATCAAGAAAATATCTGATCTGGAACAGAAAAACATCTTTCTGAAATTTGATATTTCTCCATACATGAATAGAATTTTTTGTCATGTATTTTGATTTTCTTCAAAATCTTCTTTTGTCTTCTTATAAGAATCCTAGCTTTTCTGCTTGTATCTGTTCTGGAGAGAAGAGAACTCCTAAATTCTGAAAATATTTGTTGAAGTTCAATTTTTTTCCTGGGAACACATTTCTTCCCTATTTACTTTCCATTGTTGAAAGCAAATACATCTGGAACATTCTTTCCTATGTTCTTCCATTTATTATTTCCTGCAATTTTGGATTATTGAATCCTTCAGAATATCAAAGGATAGACTAATATCCTTATGAGGAAGATCATCATCTGGATCTTGAGCATCTTGGAGGTTCATTGAACTATTACTATCAGATTCCATAGAAAAATCTGATTTTTCACCACAAAATTCTGGTTGACTAAGCAAATCTTGCTTCATTTCTTCAATATATAATTCAAGAATTTTCTCTTTTGAAAGAGAACCAGAGTATTTCTTTAAAATCCTTTGAAAGGACTTTGAGATATATTCTTTTTATCATCTTCTTCTTTTTTAAGCTTATTAAGCTTAATTATCTCTTCAAGATGAGTTATTGTTTCTTGAATTCCCAGTTCACCAGTTTCTGGATCAATTCGGGATAATTTATCCCAGAACTTTGAATAACCTGTTCTCCAAAAAGACAATGGATTCCCCTGTCACTATATCCAAATTCTGGACTCCACTTCCAAATCCAAGGGATGCTTGATTCCATAAAGAACCAACAAAGTGTTTGCCCCGTAATTCAGGCTTTCTGAATAATTGGTGTAGAAAGAGTCTATTCTTCCATAAAATTTTTAATTTTTTCTGGTAGAATTTCCACCGAAGGACCATATTTATCCCACTATAAGAAAAACCAATTTGGTATGATTTTGTGAAAACAATTTCCACAAATTTTTATAAGCCAAGTGTGTTTTTTCTTTTTATTTTCAAAGAAAAGAGCTTTACCAAAGCTTTCAATATAATCCCAGTAATTGAATTTGAATCTGGCTTTGGTTATTGGATTCATAACCTCTCTTTCAGTTAATGGAGAAATTCCCCACTCTTCAACAGATATAATCTGTTTGATTATAAACTTTGAGTAAGCATAATCATTTTGGCTATTTCCAGGATTAGTGTGTTCAATATCCACACTTTTTAAAGAAAGAAGGAGATTTTCATAAAATCCTCTTGGTTTATATGAACCATTTGTATAAAAAGTATTTGGAAGATATTTTTCCAAAACATTCCAAGGGTTATCAACCCATTGAATATCTTTTTCTTCTATAAGAAGAATAATTTCTTTATATTCATGTTTGATAAACATGATTGATTCACTTCTTTCTTCATTTGTGATTTTAGCATATGATGCCTGTGAATCAGAACTTTCAGGAATATCTTCCTCTTTTCTTTGTTCCAAGAATTTCTGGAAATCCTTGTATAAAGGATGATTTTTTTCAGGAATATTACCCTGTAAACTCCCAGAAATATTATGGTTGAAAAGATGTTTCGTACCATGAGATACGATAGGTGATTTGCCTCCTCGAGAAGGAAATAAATATAAATAAATATAAATAAACATAATATTTGGTAGATTTCTAAATTTGGAAAGGAAAGATTTGGTCGGAAAAACATGGTTAATATTTTTGGGTGACTTCTGTTATTATATATATATATATATATATATATATTTATTGCATATAGATTTATATTAATTTTCAAATTTATTCGTTGATTTTTATTAGACTTAATCTCACGACCTTATTAAATTTATTTTTATCTTCAAATTTAATTATTAGGCAAAAACTTGTGTGCACCAGGGGCACGGATCTTAGATCCGTGCCCCCGACCCGACCCGGCGCGTGGGCGCGCGTGGCAATCCGTGCCCCCGACCCGACCCGGCGCGTGGGCAGCCTCCACGCGCACCCCCACGCGCGCCCCTAACTAAGGGGGTGTGCGCCCACACACACCTGATTACCTAGTTGATGATTCAGTGATGGGTATTACGCATATACCCTATAAGTATTACACTTATATTTCTTAAGATTTAATGATAGGTATTACATGCATACTCTATAGGTATTACAAACTTACTTAATTAAGGTATTGATTTTTTGTTCTATATTTTTTTGTTCTATAGGTATTACATGTATACTCTTAAGGTATTACATGTATACTCTTAAGGTATCATGTGTTCATTCAATAAAGGTATGAATTATTTGTTTTTACTTTTGTGTAGGTATCACATGTTTACTCTATAGGTATTACATGTATACTCTATAGGTATTACAAACTAACTCAATTAAGGTATTAATTATTTGTTCGAATTTTTGTTATATAGGTATCACATGTGTACTCTATAGGTATTACATATTTACTCTATAGGTATTACATTACTGTATGGTGAGTTTAATATTTCTAAACAATAACAAGAGGTAATAATATTACCAACAAGAATATTTGCTTCAACTAAACAAACCATTTGTTTTGTACATACTACATATATTTATTGGAGATGATAGTCGTCGAACAATTGTACTATCCTTCAATTTTGTTGTGAAAATTACAACTAGAAAATAAAGTTTCCAGTATATAGTCTTGAATGCCATGTCCATATTTGAAGAGATGAGCTAAGAAAGATTTCTCGATTTCGTTTTCTATAGGTTGGGCAACAGATGCAGGCCAAGGCTCAATGTGTTGTCGACACTGTAAAGAATGCCACTGGCATGAACAAATAAGAGCAGCATCCTCTTTCCCACCACCCTCGGCGGTGAACAATGTCGACATTGATGGTGGATCCGTTAACCTTCTCACGAGTGATGCGCTCGATGGGTGAACGCATGTTGTACTTGGATCGGAGGTCACCGGAGAGTGGCACGCTCATGATGACGCGACGGATGCTCGACGGCGCCGTGAAGTGAGCCTTCCAGCTCTTGCGTCAGGAACTTCATCTTTGCCGCTGCTGCTCTGCTTGCTTCTTCGGTGTTGAAAACCTACAAAAAAATTATATATAATATCCATTCGGATCGAGTCGGGTCAGGCGGTGCGGGTTGGGGGCCCGGATATAGGATCCGTGCCCCTGGTGTACCTAAGTGCTACTCTAATTATTATCTTGATATTTTTACATACTTTATAAACTTTTAAACATTTTACCACCCTTTGTAAGATGAAATTTGAGTATAACAACAACATGTGATTAGATCTATGCTTAGGTTAGATCTTGAATGGGTTCAGTAGGGAATCTGGCGTTAGTAATTGAAGAAGATCTGACAACCCTGTTTGCCCATTGTTTGCCGGATTGGCATGAGTCAGGGCTTTTGGGTTTTGATCTTGACTTTAATTACTTTCTCGACGGATCCTTTTCTGGTAATTGGTTTCCCCCAATTCAGATCTGTAATTAGATTCCTATATGCATGATGCTTGATCACATGTTTATGTTATGTCTGGGTCGTGAATGGTATCAGAACCATGGGTTTGTTGTTTGATTTATGTTTAAGTTTAGATATAATCTTAACACACAACTTTTATGCTCATGACAGAATATGTTAAAAACATTAATAATATTGAATATAATATTCCTGAGGATATAGATCTACTTAATAAGTGGACTATCCCAAAAATTGATCCTAAATTTATTTATAAATTTGGTACTTTTGAAAGATTAGGATTTAAACAACTTGTTAAAACTGTTGAATCCTCTATTTCTTTGAATCAAGATGAGATAGTGATTAAATTACTGTCTTCAAAGGATATATTATCCTATAAGAAGGATTATAGATTCCTTCATATTGGGTTAGTGCAAATTGCATTCAAACCTTTAACCCTCATAGGGTTACCTGAGAGTTTTATAACAGCTCTAAGAGATGGAAGAAATCTCAATTGGAAACAATCTCTAATAGGGATTATTCAATCGAGTCTGGCACATGGTCCAGTTTATTTTGATGTTTATCCTAATTACAATTATCTTTGAGTGATGTTAATATACAAGATGATTTAACATTAAATGTTAAAACTAATGGTTATAATTATGCTTCAGGATCTGAAGTTATTTGTATATGTTATAGAATTTATTATAAACCTTTGTTTACTCTAAATCCTCATTGTAAATTAAAGGATAAAACTATAAATGAAACTGTTTTAATTGAAACTAATTGTCATAGATCTAATATTGTCACTAGAAGATCTATTAAATGGGAAGAAATTGTTTTTCCTGAAAATTGGATAATAGAAAGAGCAGTTTCTGCTCAACCAAATACTTCTTCAAAACTTATGAATGTTTTTCAAAGTTCTGAAGGTTCTGTAAATTTACAGTTTGATAATACGTTTGATAAATCTAGATCTATAAGATCTACTTATTCTTATATATCTCCTGTTGATTATCAAGTAGAATATCCTTCTAGGGCTTCTACTTCAAGAATTTCAAAATCTGATGAGAAATCAAAAGAAGAAGTTATATCTTTTTCAAGTAAAATTAAAAATTTACATATTGGGAAAGATAATATTGTGAAAGGTGCTAATATTAGGCACATGGACACAATGTCTGAAATGAGTTTTCCATATTAATGGATTTTAAATCAAAAATTGATCTTAGTCTCGGATCTGAAGCCAGGCAAAGTATTAAGAAAGAATTTTTAAATTCTAAATGGGATTTGTTTAGGGAATAGTTTTTTGATAATTTTAGTATTCCTGAACAAAATATTATTCAAAAGGAATTTTATGAAAAATGTGAAGAAACAAACACTTTGATTATGTTTGTTCCGTGGTTCATATCCACCTATGTTAATTCATATCTTTCAGTTTTGGAAAGAAATTATACTTTGTGGAATGGTAACATGATTACTAGTGTTTTTCCTCCACAAGATTGTTTTAAAATTGAAAAAGATAATCATGTTTGTAATTTTCTTGCATTTTCCAAATTACTAGATGGAGATGTTTTACAAGTAACTTATAATCATATAAATCTAATTTTACAACAAAATAATTATTGTAATCTCTATGTTAATATACTAGGAGAACATATTTTGAATCTTCAAACTAAAATTGATAATATTTATAAATTAATAAATAAATCTTTAAATAAAGATTTGAAAGAGGAAAAAGGAAAGGAACCTATTCTTCCTAGTGTTCAACCTCCTCCAGAAATAAAGGGTTTCAAGATGGAATCTATTTCTGATTTTGAAAAATTATTAAATGAAAAGTTTGAGAAATTCTCTTTACATACTTTAAATGAATAGTTTGTATCTTCTTTAGAAAATAAATCTGATTATAGACAGATTATTGATGATGAAATCAATAAAATTGATACTAAATGGGCTGATAAACCTAATCAAAGGTTATATTATTATTGGAGACCTACTCCTATAGATGTTCTTAATGAAGAACATGAATATACTGTTAATAACAGTTACTCTGGTCGTCATATTTACAAATGGAATATTGACAGTTATACTGAGAAACAGATTTATAATAATGTTCATAGAATGCTTATGTATTCCACTGTCTATAAAAATAATGGTAATACAGATAAAAATATATCATCAATGATAGTTGCTGGGTTTACTGGTCAATTAAAAGGCTGGTGGGATCATTATTTGACCCAAGAAAATAGAGATTCTATTTTTAGTATGATAAAAATTGAGAATAATACTTATGAAAATGCTGTTTATACTTTAATTATAAATATAATAGAACATTTCACTGGTAGATATTCGGATAACAGTGAACACATTAGAACTCTATTGCAAAATCTTAGGTGTAAAACACTTACTGATTTTAGGTGGTATAAAGATACTTTCCTTAGTAGAGTTATGGAATTACCAGAGAGTAATAGTGCTCATTGGAAGTCTAAATTTATAGACGGATTACCTTATTTATTCGCTGAAAGAATTAGAAAACATTTAAGAGGCAATAATATTGCTATATCTTATGAAAATTATACTTATGGTAAGTTGATAGGTACCTGTATTCAAGAAGGTTTAGCTTTGTGTAATGAGATAAAGTTAAATCAACAGATTAAAAGACAAAATCTTTCTGAAAGAAAACAATTAGGGCAATTTTGTGAACAATTTGCTATGGATATGCCTAGTACTAGTAAAACTAGTAAAAAGAAAAATAAGGAAAAAGATATTAAATCCTTATAAAAGAAGAAAATCTTCTAAGAAACAAATTGAAAAACATCGTTTTAGAAAAGAAAAACGAGAAAATGAAAAAAGATATAAGAAGAAACTTATAGTTTGTCATAAATGTCAAAAAGTTGGTCATTATGCAAGAAATTGTTGGACTAAGAAGAAGATTAATAATCTTAAAATAGATAATAATATAAAAGAATTAATATCAAAATTATTATTAAATGAATCTGATTCAGAATATTCGTATTCTTCAGATAGTAATACTAATAAGATAGATTCAAAAGAATTTACAAAGCAATATATAAAAAAATTATAAATTAATTTAGATATTTCAGAATTAAATTTAGAATCTGAGTGTGAATCTAATTGTGATTGTAATGAATGTATACAAAGAAAATCTTGTATAAAAGAGGATAATAATCCTGAAAATTCTGATGAAATTTATAGAATATTTTCTCTAATGAATGATTTAAATATTAATGTATTAAATCATGATAATATCATGGAATTATTAAAAGTAATTAAAGATCCAGATCTAAGATCGAAAATTATAGATCAAGTGGAAAATATTCCTAGTACATCTAGTACATCTAATATTGAGGAAAAGGTTAAAATTTCTCAAGAACCTTATATGATGAGTCATGTCTATAAAATGATAAGAGAAAAGCAGAATAATAATTCTCCTGCATCTTTCAATGATTTAACAGAAGAGATTAATAATCTTAAAAAAGAAATTATTTTAGTAAAACAAAATAATTATTCTTTTGAAAAAAGAATAACAAATATAGAAAATAAGTATATAGATAAATCATTATCTATAAATGATAAATTAAAAAGTCCTATTAATAATAATGAAGGATTTTTAAATATTTTAGAGATAATAACATCTCAAAAATGGTATGTGAAAATAACCATTTGTATTCATAAATTTTATAATAAAGAATTTATTGCTCTTATTGATAGTGGAGTAGATTTAAATGTTATACAAGAAGGGTTAATCCCTACTAGATATTTTGAAAAAATAACTCAATCGTTGTCCCATGCTGGTGGTGAAAAACTTGATATAAGTTTTAAATTACCTAAAGCTTTTGTGTGTATTGATAATACATGTATTCCTACTAGTTTTTTACTAGTAAAAAATATTTCAAACCAGGTTATACTTGGAACTCCTTTTATAAATCTAATTTATCCTTTTATAAAGGTAGATAAAGAAGGTATAATAGGTACTTATAATAATAAATCTTTACAAATAAAGTTTATTGAAAAACCTTTTACAAAAATATTACATAATATTATGGATAATATTAATACTAAAGAAACCAGATAAGTTTTCTAAAATCAGAGGTTAATATATTAACCATAGAAGATAAACTTCAAAATACTAAATTACAAAATAAGATAAAATTGATTTATAATCAGTTTTCTTTAGACATTTGTAATGATCATCCAAATGCTTTCTGGGATAGAAAAAAACATATTGTCTCTTTACCTTATGAAGATGATTTTAATGAAAATCAGATAACTACTAAAGCTAGGCAATGTCAAATGAATTCTGAATATTTAGAATTATGTAAAAAAGAGATTAAAAATCTTCTAGATAAAGGATTAATAGCTCATTCGCAGTCTGCCTGGTCATGTACTGCTTTTTATGTTAATAAACATAGTGAAATTGAAAGAGATGTACCTATAATGGTAATAAATTATAAACCTCTAAATAAAGTCTTAAAATGGATAAGACACCCGATTCCTAATAAAAAGGATTTACTTGATACATTATATAATACTGTTATATTCTCTAAATTCGATTTAAAATCAGGATATTGGCAAATTCAAATTGATAAGCCTGATAGGTATAAAAATGCTTTTAATGTTCCAATAGGACATTATGAATGGAATGTTATGCCATTTGGTTTAAAGAATGCTCCTTCTGAATTTCAGAAAATTATGAATAATATATTTATTCCTTATAGTAATTTTATAATTGTCTATATAGATGATATTCTTGTATTTTCTACTTCAATAGAAGATCATTTTAAACATCTTGATATATTCAAGAAATTAATCATACAAAATGGGTTAGTTATATCTAAACCAAAAATGATTTTATGTCAAACTAAAATAAGGTTTTTAGGACATATTATTGAAAAAGGAAATATTATTCCTATAAATAGAAGTATTGATTTTACTTCAAAATTTCCTAATAAAATAACTGATAAAACTCAGTTACAAAGATTTTTAGGAAGTTTGAATTATATTTCTTCTTACTATAAAAATCTAGCAGACGATACTGCCATCTTATATGAAAGATTAAAAAAGAATCTTGTTCAGTGGTCTGATAGACATACTGAGGCAGTAAAAAGAATCAAAGAAAAGGTTAAATATTTACCTTGTTTATCTATTACAAATCCAAATTGGATAAAAATAATAGAAACTGATGCGTCAGATATTGGTTTTGGTGGAATACTAAAATAAATTGATCCTTTAGATAAACACAAAAACTTTTATGCATCAGGTGCATGGATCCTAGATCCATGCACCCGACCCGACCCGAGCGTGTACGCGCTTCCACGCGCGTCCCACGTGCCCTCACGCGCTCCCACGTGCCTGGGCGGATGCGCTCAAATTCGCTCGTTAAGGATACCTTTCAGTTATGTTAAGGATACCTTTAAGTTATGGTAAAGATACCTTTCAATTATGTTAAAGATACCTTTAAGTTATGGTAAGGATACCTTTCAGTTATGTTAAGGATACCTTTGAAATCCTGATTCCAGGTTACATGCCACGTTATGTTAAGAATACCTTTTAGTTATGTTATGCATACCTTTAGGTTATGTTAAGGATACCTTTAGTTATGTTAAGAATACATTTTGGTTATATTAAGCATACCTTTAGGTTATGTTAAGAATACCTTTAGGTGATTTTAAGGATACCTTTGAAATCGTGATTCCAGGTTCCTTTGAAATCCTGGTCACATACCTTTACGTTATATTAAGGATACTTTTAGGTTATGTTAAGAATACTTTTATGTTATGTTAGAGATACCTTTGTGTACAAAATGTGTAACACAACTATGTTATGAATAAGATATTTCTAACATAACATAAAGGTATCCTTAACATAACCTGAAGGTATCCTAAACATTACCTAAAGGTATCCTTAACATAACCTAAAGGTATGTCTAACATCACGTAAATGTATGAAATCTGGACATAAAGGTATCCTTAACATAATGTATAGGTATTCTTACACATTATATAATGGTATCCTTAACATAACTAAAAGTCATGACCAATTTTTTAAAAAGTTAGCGCGAAAAAAAAAAAATAGAGAAGCGGGTCGGGTAACCCGGATCGGACCCGGTTGCATGGATCTAAGATTCATGCACCTGATGCACAAGAGACTTACTCTTAGATTAAAAGGAATATTTAGTAAGATTTCATTCTGGAAAATGGAATGGAAGTCAAAGAAATTATGCAACTATAGCAAAAGAAATTCTTTCTATAGTTAAATGTGTTCTAAAATTTCAAGATGATTTATATAATCAAAAATTTATCATTAAAACTGATTGCAATGCAGCAAAGTTTATGTTTAAAAAAATTTTTAAATATGATGTTTCTAAACAAATGTTTGCTAGATGGCAGACTCATTTAGCCCCATTTGATTTTGATATTATATACAAAAAAGGTGAAGAAAATTCTCTTCCTGAATTTTTAACCCGTGAATATTTGCAATGATTACAGGTATATATGCTGGAGACCGAAATTCCTCTTATAGGGGAAGAGGCAGAGGAAGACAAAATCAGAATAATATTCTGATTCAGCATGGAAAGAAACAATTGATTTCTTCCAACATATCAGGAATATCTGATATAAAAGATTATGATGAATTTCTAAAATGGAAACAATCTCAAGGAAGTAATACTTCTCAGGGTGAATCATCTAATTCACAAACTCAAAGTTCATATGCTTAACAGTTATCAAAGGATGATGATTCTGATTTTAATAAAAATTTTCATAGATTACAAAAAGAATCTGTGATTATGATTGTCAGTAATACTGATGAGAAATGGGAAAAAGAACCATGGAAAATTATGGAAAGATATATCCATACTCACGGTTATACCTCTGAGGTTTATAAATCTAGACCATATTATGAAGGTCTATTAAAAGATTGTGCATCATGTGAAATTACTCATATGACTGGTGCTAAGGAGGGAGTTTATAACTTCTCCAAAGCAATTATTAAAAAGCTTTATACAGCTGAAGATTGGGGAATATCTCCACTCAGGGAAAGAACATTTTCTCCAAGTAACAATGTTACATACAGGTATAATTTTTGGGATTATATCTCAGCCTTCGAAAAGATATTCTTTTATGAAAATGATAAAAGAAAACATACTTGGATGATAAAAGTATGTTCGCATATATATGATGCTGAGATACCAAATTGGTTTCGAAAATGGTGGCAGAAATTCCGCCCAATAGAAGATATTCTTCCAAAGTCTTTTGATTTTAATGAATGGAAGTATGTCAGTCCAAAATTGGACAAAATAATTCAAAACCAACCTTTTACTGATTGGGAAAGTGCAATGCACTTTTTTATTGAATTCTCAATCCCTTGGATATGGAAATGGGATATTGAATTTGGTTATACCAAATATAAAATTCAATGTCTTAAAAGAACTTTTTATGTTAGATTTTGGGAAAAGTTAATAAAAACTGATCCTCAAACAAAGGCATTATATGGCCAAGAACTTTTGGATAATATCCAATCGACCATTTCATCATATGATGATGAAAAGAAAAGGACAAAAGAAAGAAAAGTCAGGAGTAATATCTCCAAATCATTAAAAATGAATGTGGATGGTTTATCCAAAGAAAGATTAATCGAGTTATATCTCGATAGTATGAGAAAAGAATTAATGAATGATATTCATGATGAAGAAACTGAAGAAGGTTCTATCCAATCAATGGAAGCATAGGCTTTAATTCAAGATGCCCAAGACCCAATGGAGGACTTACTATCAGAAGATCATATTGAAAGAATGTTTGATTACCTTAATCAAGGAATAGAACGAGGAGATTCCTCTCAAAAGAAAAAATGAATTAATGGAATACATTGAAAGATTAGTTCAGTTCTATCAAATTGATAAAGAACATAAAAAGAATTGTTCAAGATGTTTTTGTTTTACTCAATGGAGTATTAACAGAGAAGAAATGTGCTCTCGAGAAATCATACCCAGGATTCATAATCCTCCTTCAAGAGACCAGAAGAAAAAGAAAAAAGTCATGAAAGCTATTGAAGACCATGACAAAAAATTCTACAGATGTATGGAGAAATATCCTTTGACAGAAGATTGTTTCTCAGCAGATTTCAATATCCGGGATTTTTTGGATCAACAAGAAGAAAATTTTGATTTTCTTCTAAAATAGAATAAAACAAAATGTAATAGTTAGATACTATCTATCAACAGTAAATTATTGTTGAAGTCGTATTCGTACAATATAGTACTGTACATTTTTACTGTATACACAGTAATTTTACTGTGTACTTTTTACTATGCACATAGTGTTTTTACTGTGCACTTTTTGACTTTTTTGTCTTTGTGTCGGCTCTCTCCCTCTATATAAGGAGCCATTTGTTTAGTTTTTTAGGTATGCTTTTGAGCCCCCTCTTACTTCTCTCTACTTTATCTACTCTTGTAATTTCAAGTTTGTATTTATAATACAACTTTGTTTGTGGTTTAGCTAGTTTGGATCGAAGACAACTAGCATACAGGTGAGTTTAATTTACCTTTCTGTTTTGAGGATGAGCCTTATAGGCTAAATCCTATGTGTGTTAAGGTTATGTTTAAACTTGCATGATTAAATGATTAGCCTATGCTCCAATATGTATTTATGATTTGAGTATAACAACAACATGTAATTAGATCTATGCTTAGGTTAGATCTTGAATGGGTTCAGTAGGGAATCTGGCGTTAGTAATCGAAGAAGATCTGACAACCCTGTTTGCCCATTGTTTGCCGGATTGGCATGTGTCAGAGCTTTTGGGTTTTGATCTTGACTTTAATTACTTTCTCGACGGATCCTTTTCTGGTAATTGGTTTCCCGATTCAAGTCTGTAATTAGATTCCTATATGCATGATGCTTGATTACATGTTAATGTTGTGCCTGGGTCGTGATTCGTATCAGAGCCATAAAAAATATGTTAATTCATAAAGATATGTTGTGCATGTTACAGATTAATATAGATATAAGTATCATGATTAATATATTTTTATATTTTTTAATTCATACTTATTAACAAATGTGCTAGTAAATAATTCATTTGCATTCACAATTATACATTTCTTTAAAATTTTTGGTCTAGTCAATGCAAATAACTTAATTATTTTAAGTTAAAGAAAAAATATAAATTTAATCAAATAACTAAAAGATCTTGATATGTATTTAAATAACGTAGCTTGTTCAATATTCAACTCACTTGTATTGACAAATATATCAAACAATTATACCAAAATGTTTTTCATTGTTATTAATTTCTCAAAAAATCTAAGACTTTTTATTTCAAAAATTATTCTTTCAATTTCCTAATCTATAATTTAATTTAGTCATTTATTTTTGTATTTGCAACCTTGTTAAATACAATTTTGCACCAAAATGTAAATATAAGATTTATATTTTTCATAAACTAAAATAAGATTTAAAATAAAAAATAATTAATTTAAAGATTATAATTTATATGAAATAGAGAAAAAAGATAAACTATACTTCATAATCTACCTACCTATAGGTATAGACCCAACCTAGTGGGCCCCACAACCCTTAAAAGTATAAATCTTAGTAATTTTTGATTTATTTAATTTATTGTAACTACTTTCTTTCCATCTTTATATATATATATATATATATATAAAGTATAAAAAAAAATATGTACTACCTCCGTCCCATGATTTTTAGCCTACTTTGACCGACACAAATATTAAGAAAAAGCTGTTGACTTTGATTAGATGTATTATTTTAATATTTTTGAGTTGCAATTTTGTAATTTAAACCAACTTTTTGAGTGCAAAAGTTGTAAAATGAAAGAAATGGAGGGGTAAGAGAGTAAAATTTTTTTTGCCATTTTGCGGCTGGCAGATTTAATTGGGACAAACGAAAATGACAAGTAGGCTGAAAATAGTGGGACGGAGGGAGTATTTTTTATGGAATAAAGAATAAAAAATAAAGGGGCTCAGATGCGCAGATACTCAGTCCAGGAATCAGACACGACGGTTAACCCTAACCACCTTTTAGCGCAGAATATATCATCACAGCACCACTTTAATTGCGTCGCACAGGATTCGAACTCACGACGATCACAATGCTATTGAACCGGTTTGATCACCATGCACTTTGGTGATCTAGATTGAACACTAATTTTATTTTATCAGATCACTGAGCTGCAACATATTTTTGGTAAGTTGAATTTTAATAAATACCTTGTCTTCGATTCAAATAAATATCGTTTTTGTCATAAATCACGACATATAAAAATTAGGTAAATGTAAAAATGTATCTTATTAAGCACCTAAATCTTTATTATTATTATTATTATTATTATTATTATTATTATTATTATTATATATACTAAAGGAATAACCATAAAGGACACTTGTCAATCTCACAAATTTTCTAATTTTAATTTATCCCTTTACAAATTGAATCTATTTAAAACCTAATTAATGTTGTTATTAAATCCTATCAAGATTAATTTAGATAATATACATTAGTAAATAATATAAAGAATTTAACTAAATTTTTAAAGTAACACATACTACAAAAATGATTTATATATTTGAAATTTTGTTAATTTAAAAAGGTTAAAATAAAATATAAGTCAATAAATAATGAAAAATAAAATAAATGTGGGTTGATTGAAAATTATTCAGACATTTCAAACTAATTAATTATTAAAATTATATAGTTTTTTTGAATATGCGTGTTTTAAAATAATATATGAAATTTATTTGAAAATATTTGACTTTAATTTTTGTATCAATTCATAAAAAAAAAATTGAGGGTTTGAATAATGGATACAAAAATATTTAAATTTTCTAAATAATAGAGGAAAAAAATAACCATGTTCTTTTAGAATTATAGTTAGATATCATTCACATTAGAAAACTAATGCAACATTAATATATTTTCTTATATAATTAATAATTAATTTTCTCTCTAAAATTATTAAATTTAAGTTAATTTTGTAATCTCGTGTATTTCACGGGTTGTATACTAGTCCATATAAAAGAATGAGAACAAGTGCATCATGGCAAACCCACAATTTTTCATATTTATTTCTTATAATTTTTAATTTAATCTATAATAAATAAAATTTTAAAGTTAATTAATACGACTAATTAATGATATCAAATTTAATAAACATTTGTAATTGATATAGAAAGTTTAATTAAACTTGTTAAATAGTACATGCTAGATCTAAAATATATAAATTACTTATAATTTTTTTAATTTAAATAATTTAAACCGATTATTAAGTTTTTCTAATTTTATTAAATTAATTTAATTCTATTATTCCGTGTGTTACACGGGCTAGGTACTAGTAAAGAATAAACCAATCTCTACTATACACAATCTCGACATAATTTGAATGAATCATTGAATAGAGAAGTGGGCTTTAGCCCACTCCTCCAGGCCCATAAACGAGTATACAGAAGGTGGGTAATCCAAAGACATTTTGGGCTTGAGCCCATTTATAGAGGCCCACATTGAGTGTCAACTTGACTCTTTTCGTCCCCCCCCCCCCCCCCCCTGTCTCTCTCTCTCACTATCAAGCACAGACGGCGGACCGACACCACTCCACGGCGGGGCCACCTCACCAACGACGGCCAATCGTCTCCTTCCCGACCATCATCACTGCCATCTCTCCTCCTTAATGCTTTCAATTCAAAATCTTAGAAGGAGCAGGTAAGGTGAACTTGTATTCTTACATTATGGCGGTTTTAATCCTTCTATTTTTTTGCATTTTATTTTCAGTACCCACATTTTGCTCTGGATTATCTCAATTTGTGGTCTCTATTTGTATGCTGCTTTATTCTTCATTGTTTGAGCTGTGAGAAGTAGATTTTGGACCAAATATTGCATGTCCTGTATTTTGTTCCAGAATTTCTTATTACACATATATAATGAATTAGGGTTTATGCTTAGAATCAGTGACGGACAATTTTAGTCCGGGGGCCCAAGTGGACAAGTCAAAAAAAAAAATTTCTTGAATAACACTAAATAAAAGTTTAAATTTATCACAATTTGGGCATAATTAATATTACTTTATAAAATTATAATAGCATCCAAGTAACTTAATAGCGTTTGCACATGACGACATTATAAATTATAGTAGTAGTAGTAGTTTTAATAATAAACACATACATAATAAGGTTTCTTTTTATTTTGAAACTGTGCATGATATTTTTAGCAAATATTTCTATTGCCAATAGAATATTCATATTGGAATTAGACGAAGAAAATATAAGTTTTACAAATGATAAAACATAATTAGTGCTTAAATTATAAGTTATATAAAGGAAGATTAATAGGAAAATATTCAACCAATGACAAATTAAAACCCATAGACAAATGCATATGAAAAGTGTATAATTAAGGAATCAAAATTGTTGAATTACTAAATTTTATTTATTTTTTTAATTAAAACAGAAAATTACTTAAATACCCCTACTCAATTTGTAAAACTTTAGGGGGGCCCAGTGCCCCCCTTGGCCCATGTGTGTGTCCGTCCCTGCTTAGAATCTGGTATGAGGTTTGATGACGATGTTTATGCAGTTACACTGAATGCACAACCCTTATTATTATGCCTGATATCTGATGATACATTATATATAAGTTGAAGTCTCTCTCTCTCTCCCCCCAATACTACTGCCTGTTTTCCTTGATCAGGGAGGTAATTCAGTTCCGTAGCTGATTACACCATAAGACAGAGAAGCCTTCAAGTGACCCCAAAATGAAAGAGGAAATCTTTGAATGTCTACCTCCAGAATATTTCGTAAATCTACCATCAGAAGTCATCATCAACATTCTCTCAAGGCTCCCAGTTCGAAGCATTATACGTTGCAAGTGTGTTTGCAAGTCATGGCTGGTATTGATCGAGACCCAGGAGTTTGCCAGCTCCCATCTTTCTAAATCAGCTTTAGGACTGGCTGTCTATAAGTCCGATATGAGATCAGGATCAATGAGAATTTTTGAATTTGATGATGAGCTGGATCTTGAACGCCATTTGCTTCAGTACAATCTAGTTATCAAGTTAGATCTTCCGTACAATATATCGATACAGGGTTCAGCTAATGGCTTGCTTTTTCTGCGCAATCTAAGAGTCGAGTCTAATGCTCTATACATATACAATCCAATCACTCTTGAACGTATGGAGCTGCATTGTCCCCAAGAGTTTGTCTGCACCTCTCCTCAAGTAGTCACTTATGGATTTGGTGTGAGCAGAGTAACTGGCCAGTATAAGGTGGTTAGGATTTCCCTTGATTGTGTACGTGATCGAGTAACACATGCATTGCTGAGCATTCCTAACATTGAGTGCCACACATACACTCTTGGAACAGGGTCATGGAGAAGAATTGGACCTGGTGCCCGCTTTGAGTACAATAGCCGTACAATTGGGGCATTTTTTAACGGAAACCTTCATTGGTTGGTATCAGATTTAAAGGCCTGCCGCTGGATTTCTTGTTTTGATCTTGAAACAGAGCGTTTTGGCATCTTTTCTCCTCCTCCTCTTCCAGATCATCAAAGACATTTGGCTAGTGTGTCTGCTTTGGAGGATTGCTTATGTTTATGTGATAATTCATCTTGTGAAGAAATTGTTATCTGGACAATGAAAGAATATGGAGTTGAGAAATCTTGGACAAAGGAATTTGTCATCAACAAAGTCCCTGATTTAGCTGTTCTATCCCATGAAATTGTTTGCCCTATCAAAGTCTTCAAAGATGGTGACATATTGATGAAATGGGAAGACTACTTTTTGTTCTGCTACTCCAACAAGACTAAAAGTGTTCAAAATATTGATATATTTGAAGTGCATAAAGCTGGTCCTTTCAACTCAATCCTTCACACCCCAAGCTTTCTTTCACTCAGACGTTTTGAGTTGGAGAACGTAAGTTATTTTTTATTTTATGAGTTTTAGAATACCAATATGTAGCTGTGTTTTTGTTGATACAACTTTTGCTAAATGAAACCATTTTTTAGTAAGGCTCTGATGATGAAAATGAAATTACTATATTGATGATGAAGATAATATCATGTCAAAATGACATATTTGCACGTTAACTTGATTGGCTAAGTTGATGTAGATCATGTAGATATTATGATAGTTGTTTCATGGGTAATTGTGTTGTAGTTCGTTCTCTTTTTTCTTTCTTTTTTTTTTTCTGTAACTAAATTAAAACTGAATTTCTATTTTGCACCATTGATAAAAAGACAATGATTTAGGTGTGATGATCTTGCAGATCTGTGAGATGGAGCTGAATGATCTGTTGACCCTTTGCTGGACCCTGACCTTTGTCTAATTTTATACGTCAGAAAAACGTTTCAGTTTCTTTTCTCTCTCTTCCATCTCGTTCCAGTGCTAATATTTTCTCCTGTCTCTCTCACATGTCATCTTTTCTGTGTTTATTTTCTGTTAATTTGGATTCAATTTCTTTTTTACCTTTTTTTGGGCTTTTAGTTCCATTATTCTTAATTCTACTTCAGAAATGTTGTGAATTTCAACTAATGGTATGTCCTTTCCCTCCCAATTTTTGTAATTTACTGATGTATGATGGATTTAGAATTAGTCATCTTTATTTATGGTATTTTGAAAGACTGTTTATGTGAGATTAGCCTTGCTTTTTATTATTACTGGTGGTGTTTTACATTGATATTATGGGTTATCTTCTAGGTAATCTGTGCATCTAAATCATGTGACCGGTTGAAGATGGCGTGTGCTTGGACGAAGAAAGAACCAGTCGCTGCTCTGTCTTCTGTTCCACAGACTCAACTCCCTAATCCAGAACCAATACCCAATGAAATTGAAAGTTTTCAGAAAGAACATGATGGTGGTAGGGGTGAGAAAAGGAGGCTAAACTGGTCGAGAGAAGAGGATGTGCTCTTAGCAAAATCTTACCTGACGATCAGCGATGACCAGGTCATCAATAGTGATCAGAAAGCTACGGCTTTTTGGGCACGTGTAGTTAGCTACTACAATGCACATAAACACAAAAATCATGTCCATAGATGCTCAAACATGATGAGATCGCACTGGCACAATACAATTCAGAAGAAGGTGAGCCGTTTCAGCATCATTTACAATAACATTTACAGTTCACATCAAAGCAGTCATAGTGAAGAGGAAATACTGCGCATGGCATATGAGAAATACCATGATGAACAGAACGGTGTGGCATTTAATCTCGAGCATGTATGGAGGATTCTCAAAGACCGTCCAATGTTTGCTCCACAATCCCCTGATCCCATTGTTGGAACAAAGAAGGCGAGGACCTCTGAGTCGGGGGCAAGTAACATCTCATCCAATCAAGACACCAATAATGACATAGGCTTGAATGAAGCAGAAGATGCTTGCCCAGTTGGACAAAAGACTAAGACTGCAAAGAGGAAGGGGAAGAACAAAGCTAGATCTGACCTCATAGATACAAAAACGGAGTACAACAACATGATCACAGAGTTAGGTAAGCTTACAAGTTTAAAGAAGGCTGAAGTCGAAATCAAGAAAGCCCAGATCGAACTTGATAAACTTAAAGCAGCAGCAGCCAAGGCGAAATACGAATCCAAGATGGAAAAGATTCGGATGAAGGAGTATGAAATTCTACAGAGGGACACAAGCAACATGAGTGGATTCCAGCTTCAAGCTCATGAGATGATGTGTGAAAGAATTAAGGCCAACTGGAAGATGTAACTGATCAAATTATTTGCATTTGTATCATGTAATTGTCTGTTATTGTATGATGACTTCTGTTTCTAACTTGTGATTGAACTGTAAAATTTGGCTAAATGTTAAGAGTAGTGGTCATATTAAGGTTAGTGAACTTCAACCTATGACTAAAAATCAGAGTTGTTCACTTGTGGTGGGTGGGTAATGTTGATACTAGTGAGGGCTAAGCATTATAATTATATGTTGTTGAAATTAACTCCTTATTTAGTCAAGATTTATATGAATACACACACACACACACACACACATTTTTTAACTATACATCAAAGTTGATAATGCACATAATTACTTTTTAACTATACCTCAAATATAATTCAAATTTTTAATACATATGATATAATAATAATTTGATAATAATTAATGAAGTGAGAAGATAAATAGACCATTTGAATTTGGATAATTTCGCACTTGGGCTTAATGTTTTTTAAGCCCATTTTTAGACCCATATTGTTTTCTTCTATTTCTCTCGCTTTCTCACTCATCTCTCTCTCCAACAGACGACGAAACCGCCACCACTCCGCGGCGGAGTTAACCTCCAATCTTCTTCCACCGTCCATATCACTACACAAGAAGTCCATCCAAATCAAAACTTATTCAATTATGTTTTGAATTCAAATTCTCTAAAGGAGCAGGTAAGATGAATTTGTATTGTTATATTTGGGCGATTTTTAATTCCTCTAATTTGCGATATATATATATATATTATATGTATATATAGTTTCCGTGAATTGTCCCTTGCTCTGTGTTATCTTAATTTGTGATCTGTATATCTATTGCCTGATTCTTCACTCATTTGCTTCTTGTTCTGGTAATACAAGTTGTGAGGAGACTTTTTTTTTTTTTTATCAAATTTCTACAAATTTTTTATCTCAGAATTCCTTTTTATTACAGCGAATTAGGGTTTTGGCATAGAATCGATTCAGCATTTGGGTTGGTGAGGTTGTTTACCAGTTATACAAATGCACACCCTTAATTAAAAGATACATTTTCCCTACCAATTTCTGGACCCAGTTAACTCCATATTATGTTAGATCATTGAGAAACCTGATGAAAAGTTATATGTAAGGTTAAATTTCTCTATCAACTCCAACACTTCTGCCTGTTTTCATTGATTAGGGAGGTAGTTCAATCTCATACGCTAAGCCAGAGAAACCTTCAAGTGATCCAAAATGAAAGAGGAAATCTTCATAAATCTACCATCAGAAATCATCATCAAAATCCTCTCAAGGCTCCCAGTTCAAACCATTGTATGTTGCAAGTGTGTTTGCAAGTCATGGCAGGTTTTGATCGAGACTCATGAGTTTGCTAGGTCTCATCTTTCTAAATCAGCTTTAGGACTGGCCATCTATGAGTCTGATGAGAACTCAGCATCAATCAAAGTTTTTGAATTTGATGATCGGCCCAACCTTGAACGCCATGAGCTTCACTATAATCAAGTTACCAAGTTAAATCTCTCTGATGATGTAATGATACAGGGTTCAGCTAATGGTTTGCTTTTATTGCACAATCCAAGAGCTAAGTCTAATGCTCTATACATATGCAATCCAATTACTCGTGATTATATGGAGCTTCGTTGTCCTCAAGAGTTTGTCTGTACTTTTCCTCAAGTAGTCACTTATGGGTTTGGAGTGAGTAAAGTAACGGGCCAGCATAAGGTGGTTAGGATTTTCCTTGATTGTATACATGATCGAGTAACACATGCATTGCTGAGCATTCCTAACACCGAGTGTCATGCATACACTCTTGGATCAAGTTCATGGAGAAGCATTGCACCTGGTGCCCCATTTGTGTACAATAGTCGTACCATTGGGGCATTTTTTAACGGAAACCTTCACTGGTTGGTATCAGATTTGAAGTGCCGCCCGTGGATTTCCTGTTTTGATCTTGACACAGAGCTCTTTAGTATCTTTTCTCCTCCTCCTATTCCGAATCATGAAAGGCATTTGGCTGACGTGTTTGCTTTGGAGGATTACCTATGTTTATGTGATAATTCATCTTATGAAGAGATTGTTATCTGGACGATGAAGGAATATGGAGTTGAGAGATCTTGGACAAAGGAATTTGTCATCAACAAAGTCCCTGATTTAGCTTTTCTATCCTATGAAGCTGTTTGCCCTATCAAAGTCTTCAAAGATGGTGACATTTTGATGAAATGGAAAGACTACTCCTTGTTCTGCTACTCCAACAGGACTAAATCTATTCAAAAATTTGATGTCTTTAAAATGCATTCCACTGGTCATTTCAACTCAATCCTTCACAGACCAAGCTTTCTTTCACTCAAAAGTTTTGGAGTTAAGAATGTAAGCCTTTTCTTATTTTATGTGTTTAGAATTTGAATCTGTCATTGAGTTTTTGTTGATCTAACTTTGTTTTTTTGTGGTTCTGATTGAGACATCTGTTAGTGCAGCTTGATATTGAATATATTATCATGTCAAAATGACATCTTCAAACATTAATTTGATATGAGTCCAGTCTTTTGTATTGCAAGTGACTGCATATTATGATACATGTGTTAGGGGTCATATGTCATATGTTGAGTTCTTGGTAAAAAGTAATACTTCATAAGGCTGAAAAATAAAACTTCAAGCTCGAAATGTAAAGCATTAAGAATATGTTACTCTCTTCATTTCAAACTGTCGTTTAAGGTATCGCATAGAGAAATCATATAATAGATATGGTTATGCATATAACCACCAAACTAAAGATTAGTTGAAAAAAATGTAAAATATGGAAGCGAAGTTAGATAAAGATTTGTAAGTCTTCTTGTTAATCAAGAGGCCACAAATAATTTGAAATAAAGTCTGTTTTCTCACTTATTTTACTAAGGAGGGAGTATATTTCAACTAATATGGTTCTTTTCCCTTCTCGTGTAGTTTATTTTTGTATAATGTTTTAGCATTATCATGTATCGTGTTCCTTCTATTTTATTTTGTATACAGGACACTGAATCTATGATATCCTGGTTTTTACTATTACTGTTAATGTTTAGCATTAATACGTTGCTTTTCTTTTAGGTATTCACTGAATCATCTAATATGGCGAGTGAATCATCTAAATCATTTGTTGGTTCACCTTCTAAATCATGTGAGAATTCGAAGAAGACTGATGATGCAACGGAAATAGTTGCAAAAGAAACAACACCAAAAGTGAAGAAAAATAAGAAGGGGAACAAATAAGAGAACATGAAATGAAGAAGAGACAAAAGTTAAATGAAGAAGAGCAGAACTTGAAGATGGGAGATGATGCAATGGAAGAAGTAGTGAAGGAAACAAGAAAAGAGAAGAAATACAAGAGGGAAGAAGAGAAGATTTTGGTACAAAAGAAGTGGACTCATGGGAGAAAACATCAAAAGCAAGATGATGGCAGGTGAACCTTATGCTTTATAGTTATCCAATACTTTTTACTTTTGTTAGTTTAGTTCATTCTTTATATTTGTATTCTATTCTATATTTGTTGATTGAAACATAATAGTTTGTTATTTTAGGGAAGATCGAGACTTTTTGACTCAGTGCAGACCACAAGGTCTACATGATCTTGTTAAAAATCTTACTGAAAAGCAAAAAGATGATGTGGAGAGTATTGGTTTTGGTGGTCTGCTCAAAATATCTCTGCGATCTGTGCCGATCACTCTGTTGAAATGGTTAGTGAAGAATTTCAATGGAACCAGCAGAATCTTGACAATCAACCCAAACAAAAGTTTTGTTGTTACGGCTGATGATGTCTATGATGTCTTTTTATTGCCAAAACATGAAGGAAGGAATGTTTTGAAATTGCGTAAGAAAGAGATTTTGGATATTATGTGGGATTTGAAGGCCAAGTATGGGATTGACAGTAAGTCCTCATTAAGCTCTCTGAAAGATCTTATTCAGTACAAATTGACAGAAGGTGGAGATGACTTCAAGAGATTTTTTGTTCTTTACAGCTTGTCTTCTTTTCTGACTCCTAGAGCAAACCGATTGGTAGATCTGAGTGCTTTGAAATCTGTTGTCGATGTAGATCAGATTTCTAAATTTGACTGGTGTAGTTATGTTTTGAATAGGCTTTGCAAAGCTGTAGATAAGTATAATTTGAAGGTTGACCAGAAGAATGTTAGTGGATGTGTTTTGCTCTTGCAAATTCTTTACTTTCATAGATTCCAATGGCGTGGTAAAGCTGAACCATTTGGTTTGCCATTGATTCAACATTGGACCAGTGAGAAGCTTCGAAAAAGAGTTAGAGAAGAGACATCCGCTGGCATTTATGGTCAGGGCGAATGGGTAAACAACTACCCCATTAGCTTGAAAGGAAAGAGAGAATTTGAGGACAAAGAATCTAAAGAAAATGTCTGTCAATTAGGTGAAAACAGTGAAGCGGTAGAGACTTCTGATTTGGATGAATCTACAAGGTTTATCAAATTTGCACTACCAAGCGGCGAACTTAATGACTCTGAGATTCATAAGATTGCAAAAAACGTAAGATTTTTTTTGTCTTTCTTCAAAACTCAAAAGTACTTTGCTTTTATGCTTAAAAGTATTAGTTTTGCATGAAATACTATCTTGCTTTTCATTACCAATGTGCATGATTATTTTCTAAAACTTTTAACTTACCCAATATCATATTTTTTGGGTTGGTTTTGTTTTCCACCGGTGATAAATATCAATTTTAGTTTTCACTCTTATTATTCTTATAATTTCAGGATATTCATGAAGCATCCTTGCTGTTAAAGAGGGATATTTTTGTTGTTACAAATTTTCATCTGAACAAAGTGATTAAAATGAAGGAAAAAATGGAACTGAAACAGTCAGGAAGTTCATCATCAGACGCTCCTGATTTTCCTCAGAGTCGGAAGTTTTATTCAGATGAAAGGGTTTGTAAGTACATTGATGAAGTGGTGGAATGTTTTGTGTCCATGAAGAAACTTTTGGAAGAAATACCATCCTGATCTATGGACACCTAAGGGGAAAAGAAGACATTGAAGACGAAAACGTGCAAGCATGTGGATGAAAATGGATGGTAATGTTGACAGAGAGTAGTGTTTAGACAAACATTTTAATGGTATGCCTTTTCTATCTAAAAGCAGTGCTTTAATGCTCTATGCATATGCGATCCAATCACTCATGACTATAAGAGTTTTGTTGCTCTCAGAGATTTCTTGCTTTGATCTTGAAACAGGGCTATATAACATCTTTTCTCATTTGGTGGGGTGTTTGCTTTGGAGGATTTGATTGCCTATGTTTTTGTAATCATTATTCTCATGAAGAGATTGTTATCTGCTGGTAATTTCCAAAGCTTTCTTCACTCCTGATTTTATGCACTTTGGAATGTCAATCTGTAATTGTGTTTCTGTTGATCTGTGTAACCAATCCATTTGCTGGCTAAATCATTTGATGATGAAATTTATCATGTGGATGATGAAGAAAGTAGAACTTTATTGCCTATAAGTTAATACAGATGGGTCTTCAAATGCTCTTAATCCTTAATACTGCATATTATGAATTTAACACTTGTTTAAATGAGTAAATCTTGTGTGAGATCGTTTTATGGATCATGTTCTGTGAGACGGGTTTACCCACAATTCACATTTCATAGTTCACATATAAATAAGTGGAAATGTGTTTGATTCATGAGTTAATATAATTCGTGTTGCGAAAACACTTTGTCAGATCATCTCACGTAAGTTTTTGTGTGTTTAAATTAAAAGCTTAAATTGAAATTATCTGTTTAATGACTACCAGTGGTGGTGGAATGATCATTTACACCAAAATCATTACTACTTTGAGGAATATCATAGACTTGAGGGACTGAAACGAAAAGAACCCAAAATATATTACCAATTCAGAGGTTTTACACATATTTTTGGCAAACTTTTCTCTTCCATCGATAATATTGATTCCATCAACATCTAAATTAACATTTTAATACATATGATAATATAATTTGATAATAATTAAGTGAAGTGATAGATTGATGAGCTTTTTTTCACTTGGTCTCAATATATAGAAGTCCATTCTCTTAAGCCCATTTGAAGCCCATATTGAATTTCTTTTTTTTTTTTTTTTTTTTTCCTTTTTAACTTCCACATAAACCGACGACGGAGCGCCACCACTCTGCGGCGGCAGGTCAGATGAACTTGCGTGCTATAATTTGGCGATTTTATCCCTCTAATTGGCAATTTATTTTTCGTGACTTATTCTTGCTTTGTGTTATTTTAATTTGTGATCTGTATATTTATTGTTTGATTCATCACTCGTTTGCATCTTGTTCTGGTAATTTGAGTTGTGAGGAGAGATTTTTTGATCGAGTTTTGTAAGTTTATTTATTTCTCAGAATTCCTTATTGGTCATGCAAATCGAATTAGGGTTTTGGCTTATATTCGATTCAACATTCGGTTTGGTGACGTTTATCAGTTATACAAACGCACACACTTAATAAAAAGATGCATTTTTCCCACCAATTTTAAGACCAATTGAACCCTACATATTATATTAGATCATTAAGAAATTTGATGAAAAGTTATATATAAGGTTAAATTTCTCTATCAACTCCAACACTGCTGCCTGTTTTGTGTGATTAGGGAGTTAGTTCAATCTCATTTACTGATAAGCCAGAGAAACCTTCAAGTGATCCGAAAATGAAAGAGGATTTCTTTCTATATCTAGAAACAGAGCTCTTTGGCACTATTTATCCTCGTAAAAGGCATTTGGCCGGAATGTTTGTTTTGGAGGATAACCTATGTTTATGTGAAAGTTTACGTACTGAAGAAGTGGTTATCTGGACGTTTATGTGAAGTCGTTTCTTAAAAAAAGAAAACTTAGTAGAAAAACCCTGTAATACAATACTGAGAGTTAATTAAAATGAATTAAAAAGCCTACACACATTCACCCTTGGAGTTGGAACAGTTATATTTCTTACTTTGATCTCAAAACAGAACTATTTAACGTCTTTTCTCAAAGAAGAAAATTAGTATAAAACACATGTAATACATGAGATTTAATTAAATAAATTGAACTTATTAAAGATAGAAAAGTTTAAATATTTTCTCGAAATATGAGAAATTGTTGTCCAAAGCTTTCTTCACTAAATAAATGTAATCATTTGCTAGTTAATTAACCACAACTTAGTTAACTTAGTGTATACAGATTGGTCCTTTTTAGCAGTGGTGGTGGAATGATCATTTACACCAAAATCATAACCACTTTGAGGATTATCGTAGACTTGAGGGACTGAAATGAAAATAACCCAAAATATATTACCCATTATTTTCTATATATAATAATAAGGGACAAACTATACACACCCCATCAATTCCTAAACACACCCCATTTAAAAAAAATAAAAAGTATATATATATTAAAAGTCCAAAATACCCTTACTATTAACATTTCTAAACACACCCACTTCATCTTCTCCAAAACTATATATATATATATATATATATATATATCGATTTCATATCAATTTGGCCATGAACCTTGTGGAAATGTCGAATCCTCCCAATTCTCAGGCCCGAGATTTTGTTGCCTCTCATTCTGCTCTCTCTCTCTCTCTTATTCTCTCTCCTACTTTCATGAAGAGCTTCGAGGAGATTACTGCATCCCCGTCTTTCGCTGCTAGCACCGGTGGAGAGAGTGAAGTGGTCGATCTAGTGTCTGATTCCGGCGAGTCTCGGGCGGATTTGGGGTACTTTGTTGGGAGCTTCTGTCGACGAGCTCGGGATTCCTCCTCTCGTTCGATGGTGGTGGAGGGCGACTCGAGAGAGGGAGAAAGAGAAGGGAGCGGGGGGAGAGAAAGGGGGCGGGGAGAGAGACTGGAAGGTGCGCGAGAGAGTTGCAGGTTTTTATGTTATTTGTGGATATGTTCTGGGTATGTTCGGCCCTGGTTGGCCGAACAATGCTAAGTGTGTTCGGCAATACGCCGAACAGACTTCATAGTGTTCGGCCACCCGCCGAACACTCTGTAATATGTTCGGCGTATTGCCGAACACTCTTCAAGATGTTCGGCCACCCGCCGAACACCCTGTAAATTGGTAAGGGTAAATTGGTAATTGTGTAAATATTTTAAATTTATTTTTTTAAAATGGGGTGTGTTTAGGAATTGATGGGGTGTGTATGGTCTGTCCCTATAAACAAGCGGGAAAAGAAAGCCCTTTCTTTCTAAAGGAAAAACCTCGATTCCACGTCGCAGCAATGGCGCCAGTCCTCCACAGCTCTCAGCAATGGGTCGAGAAATAGTAAATTCATCTCTCTCTCTCTCTCTCTCTCTCTCTATCTCTATTCTCTGATGGTGTGAATTGGCAGCCGACCTAAGCAAGTGAAGGATGTTGCTCACCAAGAAGAGGTCGTTCGAGTTCTCACCAACACCCTTCAGACATCTAATGTAATTTTCTCTATTTTGATCTTCTTTTTCTTAATGTTTCCACTGTTTTCATTGTCTCCCTCATTTTTTCTTTAATTTGATTTTCAGTGTCCACACATGCTATTTTATGGGCCTCCTGGTACAGGGAAAACAACTACAGCTCTTGCTATTGCTCATCAGCTTTTCGGGTAATTTTTCCTTTTTCTTTTTGTTGGCTAGATTTTCATGAGAGAGAGAGAGAGAGAGATTCGACTAATGGTTTCGGTTAATATATATTGGAAACAGATTATCTTATTTAGTTATATCTGTCTTACAAGAAGTGACTTGATATTTGGCTGAATACAATTTTTGTTATATTTGATGTAGTACTGTGTTTGCACTGAGGTCATAGAGAAAAAATTAAGTCATTTTGGAAAGAACAGATTTTTGCTGGCAGCTGAGCTTAAATGATGTGCATTGTTTATCAATGCTGATTTTGTTGTTTTGGTTCTGTCGTATGGCACATACTGTATAGTGGTTTGATATGATTTGTGATTCTCTTTTACGGAACTAAAGTAGTCTCATTTTATAGGCCTGAGCTGTACAAATCTAGAGTACTGGAGCTGAATGCTAGTGATGATCGTGGGATCAATGTTGTTCGCACGAAAATTAAAAACTTTGCTGCTGTTGCTGTTGGATCTGCACGCCATTGGTATGCTTAATGTCTCTAGAATGTAGCATACAGCTTATGTCACTGCATTATTGCTCCATATGCTAACCTGGATGCTTTTCTTATTAACTGTAGTGGTTATCCTTGCCCACCTTATAAGATTATCATTCTTGATGAGGCAGACTCAATGACTGAAGATGCTCAGGCGAGTATGCTGGTTTCTGCATTTAGTATTTTGTATCATGCATGTCTTACTTAATATATAACTCACAGAATGCCTTGCGGCGCACCATGGAAACATACTCAAAAGTTACAAGATTCTTCTTCATTTGTAATTACATCAGCAGGTAAAGTTTTGGCCCTCCTCTCTGTTTCTGTGTGTCTTTCTTTTCAATATCAAGTACACGATCAACTTGTAGAGTTAATAGTACACATTAAAAACTCATGGAGACAGAGGGAAAAGAAACAAGGGAGAGTATGCAACTATGGTTTTTATCTCTCAACAAGTTATCATGAATAGCTTTAATACTTGTGCAACAGGAAAATGTTAATGCATAATCATTGGCACATGAAAGACATTTATCAAATGCTTAACATGGACTATCTGTAGTTAGATCAAGATATGTAAAAATAATAAAAATTGGTAGGTGGGTGTACCAGATATGATGGCCTGTCTCCTCATGAGAACTGACTTGGGAAATGATTTGATCGGTACAGAATTATAGAACCCCTTGCATCTAGGTGTGCAAAATTCCGATTCAAGCCACTTACTGAAGAAATTATGACCACTCGCATTCTATATATTTGCAAGGAGGAAGGTCTTAACTTGGATTCAGAGGTATGAATTGACATTCTTGACATTCATGCTTGTTAAACTAGTTATTTGATAGGGCATGTGAACTCTCTCGTGCTCTCTCTCACTAGATTAATTATGTTGTTTCACCTTTTTTGATGCAGGCTCTTTCCACCTTAAGTTCTATTTCTCAAGGTGATCTGCGCCGTGCTATAACGTATCTACAAGTAAGACATATCCATGATTTTAAACTTGCTTAAATGACCATCCCTTAGTGACCATAAAGGTTCTTTATTGACATTGGATAACTATATGCACATTCTGACAGAAATCTTGGATCTAAACTTTCATCATGTGGCTACCAGTTTTTAAGTCCAAACTTTTTTTTCTCTGTAGAAGTAGTTGATTGCAAGACTTGCATTAAGAATGTTGAAAATCTTAGAAAACCAAATACTAAGATAATAGATTGCTATGGACGATTTTTCTGGACTAGAAACTATTAAAGATTGGAAGGCACTATATTGGGAAAGTCAGTATGCTAGATGTTACACTAAGCACCATTGAATCAGTGCTTTTTCATCATTTATTAAAATGCAGATTACAAATTATCTAAATTTTCATATTCCCTTTTATTCCAGGGTGCTGCTCGCTTATTTGGATCTTTGATTTCATCCAAGGACCTAATTAGTGTGTCTGGTGTAAGTTTTCTTTACTGTAATGATGGCTTAAGATGATTTCTTAATCTTAGATGACCATAGAGTTTGTGAATCTAATTGTAATTGCATATATGTAAATGTATGCCTTTTGAGGTATTAAGACCAACCTGTATCATAAGATTTAGATTTTAGAAGTTACCATCAAATCTTAATTGTGGATTTGTGTACATTCTCTACAGAATGATGTTTTATTGGGTCCATGATGCCTTTTCTCTTTCTTCAATGGTGTTAGAAATTTATAGAAGTCTCTTATATTCTTCGTCGTCTTGGTTCACTTTGAGGCTTACTTATTATTGATGATTTGGCTCTATAACTACTCATGCTATGGCTAGCTTTCAGATAGATTTTATCAGTTCATTAACTCTACCTTTTGATTCTTTATTCATTTTGTACTAGTCTTTCTTTTTGTATACATCTCCAGTACAGAATATTATCTGTGTTTGGTAGAGTGATGCAAACTATGGTTGCTTTGAAGTTCCCTGAAGTCCTCTTGAACAAATTATGCATTATTTCTTATTTCAATTAGAATGGCTTATTCATAGATGTGATTTTGCCTCTACTTAAAAAGGCTGATGTATCCTCATAAAACAAATAAGTTCAACTAGAAAGTTGAAGTTCATTTCATAGTTATCTTTCCACGAATAAGAATTTAGAAGTTCAAATTTTTACTTACCCACACTTCTGACCCTGATGACATCTCCATGATCAGGTCATTCCTGATGATGTTGTGCAGGCTCTCTTTTCTGCTTGCAGAAGTGGCAATTTTGACTCGGCTGACAAGGAAGTCAAAAATGTGATTGCTGAAGGATATCCAGCTTCTCAGATGCTTAGTCAGGTTCGATTGATACTAATTGTTTGATTATCTGTTGCTTCTTTCCTCCTAAATGCTAACCTACTTCACATTTCAGTTGCATGATGTAATAGTCGAATCAGATGATTTATCAGATGAGCAGAAAGCAAGAACATGCAAGAAATTTGCCGAGGCAGATAAGGTAAACTTTGATATTGCGCATTTCCCCTCACCTTGAGAGTTCTAGACTTGTGATGCTGTTTTAAAGGAATCAAAGTCCAGTCTCCCGAAAATAATGCTTGCTTTCAGTAAACTAGAATTGTCGTTAGCACTCTATTTCTCGTGATAGCAACTACGGATTGTGATTTTCTTGTGTGGTATTTATTTGCAGTGTCTTACAGAAGGAGCAGATGAGTATTTGCAACTGTTGGATGTTGCTAGCACCACAATGCGTGCAATCAATAACATGCCACTTGAATTTCCATTCGGCAGTTAGGCATCCGTCTCCTTCACCGATCTCTAGTTTCCATCGAGACATAGAGGAAACGACCATGGAATTCATGCCCGACTATCCATCCACTTGGATTCTTGTTTAACCATGAATCTTCTCTGTATGTCTAATAGTGCGTAGGAGATTTTCGTGTAATCGAAAATGGTTGTATTTGGAGGTTAATTTCACTCTCATATGAAGCTTGCATCTTTTTTGAATCTGCGATTGAAATTTTGATTCATTTCACTTTATTATTTGATGTGTGCAAATTTCTGCACGCCATTATAAATTAACACAAAATGCTTTAGAGTAAGATGTTGAAATGCAGAAGTGTAGAAAATAAAGTGTAACAGAAACAGATTAAGTGGTAAAGTTTAATAAGATGCATACTTTAAAAGGTAAAGTATAATCACCCTTATGTTTATTTTATAAATTCCTACTATAAATATAAATTTTCTTGAAAAACATAAAATTTTAAATTGGGTACAGAATATTGCCAGCATAATAGAGATGTATCACTATTAAGTATATAATTGTAATATTACTATTTGAAATTACATCAGATTAGTTGGGGTCATATATTATTTTCAAATAGTATTGAATTCCTCATACATATATTTTTTTGTCGTAAACTGAATAATCAAAGTGGTCCCATGCTATTAGTCCTCTCTTTTACAATAATCGTAACCATGAAGTTTGAAATCAATTTTAGTTTTAAAATCAAAATATATTTAATTATCAACACGAACATTATTATCTAAGAAGAGCTTTTGATATTAAAACAAAAAAAACAAAGTAGAGCTCATAAAAATGCACTTGAATAACAGAGCTTCGTCTCAATTTTATCCATAAGATGGTCTTATATAAATATCTGTGTTCGATATTATGTTCAACTTCAAAACTGAGGGGAATATTTCACGCTTGATCTGGAAATGATTTAGAAAAATTGAGTCCATAAATGTAAAATCAGAGCATGATACACTTAATTATTTTGTCTAGCAGCAAATCACAACTTCTATCTCAAGATGTCATTCTTCTCTGATACACAAATGTCAAAATTAGGGCTTCATTTTTCTACTCCATTCTTGGACCCTACTTGACTAGTACCATTTATTAGAAAGATTAATCTTTCATTTAAAAATGTAATCTTGAACATCAATCGCTAAACATATCAACACTTATCAATAAGGAACATTTAATCATTTAAAAAGTTATACAATAAAATCAATGCATCTGATATATCCGCATCGCAGTATTCAGTATGAGACGAGATTCGAAATCTTGTTTTCTTCATAATGTTCATCTTATACTATTATAACTGTTAGATTGTCGTTGAAATTTCACTCATGAAATTTAATATTTTCAAAATGTGGGATCTCAATGAAAATGAAGATATATATGTAGTAGACATTAACAAATAATATGATAGTGTAAACATGAACTTCCAAAATAGTAGTGTTACATAATGCCTAACATGAAGGCTTTGATTTGAACAAGAAGGGCCCATAAAGCTCCACTTCCTACGCCTTTGATCAAGCTTTAGACTGATCCATTATTTCTAACATCAAACCCTATAAATACATTTCAACACACCTTTATCAACTTCCACTTAACTACCATTTTCATTTCTCTTACAATTCAAGAACAACATGAAAATAGATGATTCCTTCAAGAAACCCGGGTCGGTTCCCTTCAAGTGGGAGATCCGGCCCGGTGTCCCGAAGCTCCAAAACCCACAACCCAAACCCGAATCCGGACCCGAAAAGCAGCATCTAAGGATGCAAAAACATGTCCCAAAAAAGATTAGCCCATTTCAAGAAACCCCAAGAAAACTCAAACCACCCCCAGCCGGGTTACACCATGCTCCAATGGAGGCCCGAACCCGAGCCGACTCGTTCCGGTCATCTCCACACGCATTGTCGAACCGCTTCGCCATTCCGGGCCCTGCCCAGCCCGATGTTGTTTCCTTAGGTGGGTGCTTCCCTTCTCCTTTGGTGAAGCTTAAGAACGTGAGGAGAGGTTCGGGCCGGTACCCGAGACCCGAACCCGACTGCTATTCGGATCTCGGAACCCCATCGAGGTGGTCTATTTCAAGTAGGAAATCCGTGTCTCCATTGCCATCATCATACCAGTCCTCGCCCCGACCCGTTTACAATCCAGATTGGGCTGGTTTCGAGTTGTTTTAGAGTAATATTAATCACAATTACAAACAAAGTCTTTTTTTCTTTTTGGATTTTGAGTACATCCATGATTTCTTCTTCTTTCATGGGAGTATACATAATATTATGAATATGACTATGAATAACATCGATGATGAATGTTAAAATTATGGTTAAAATCAAAACTATGTCAATTATTTAGTTTTCGTGGTTATATGTTTATAGCTAAGTTATTATACCAGATCAAGATATGCTTATAGCTAGGTTATTATACCACTCTTGATCAAGATCATGTTGAATTGTTTCTATAAGAAACAAGAATTCAACATGTTTTGAAATTTAATAAGTTACGGAGTGTGTAAAGTTTCATCGTTATTGAATCCAACTCATACCAGTCCGAAATGAATAAGCAGATGTCAAGTCAACTAATTTATTTACATTCTAGTCCCATATTAAATCAATATTTTTATGGTGACCACAAAATGTGAAATTCGAATATTGGTGCGGTTATCACGGAAATATTGCGCTGAAATCAAGCCACTAAAATACAATATATTATATATATATAATGATATTTAAGAAAAATTTGAAAAAAATTGAAAGAAATCTAGAGAAATAAGACAGTGAAATGAAGAGGGTATTTCCACACTAAAAATTATGTTATAAAACTTATTTATTAAGATATATCCTAAAAGCCTGATTAAGATGATGATACTTGTATTTGTATGAGAGTTGGTGTAGGAATGGGCTCTTAATTGGGCTGAAAATTTCCCAGTAATTTATGTGACAAAATATGGGCCTTTAGACCTATTTAATAACATGCAGTTTTTACTTATTTATTTATTAGAAATCAGTATCAACCATCAAGTTATGATCTTGTAAATATTTTTTATATGGAAATATAGTGAATGCATTAATCAGGATCGATTTACACGTATAAATGAGGAGTTAGTATCCTGTGAACGGGTGCACATACAATTCGGGTCGGGTTCGGGTCGATCGGATCCGCACATTTTTTTTTAAAAAAAATTTTCGCTACAAACTGTTACCGTTATGTTATATGAGTATGACTTTTATGTTACATAAGTGTGACATTTATGTATAAATGTAATGACCTTTATATACTCTAACTTAGAAAAAAAAAGGGAAAAATTTTAGCAAAATTTATACATATTTACCTTTATGTAATATTAGTTGAACCTATTTCCATCCTAAAAATGCGCTGAATTTTGAAAACTTCCATTTTTTTCAAAGTTATGGATCATAAAGATCATAATATTTGTACATAAATGTCACAACAATACAACATAAAGGTCTCAATTTGAAGTGAAAAAACCTGAAAATCTTCATTTTTTTTAAGTTACTGAACATAAAGGTCATAACATTTATATATAAAGGTCACACTTATATAACATAAATGTCACATCCATGTAACATAAAGGTAACAACCTGAAGCGAAAAAAAAAAGGAAAACCTAAGTACGCAGATCCGGGTCGGATCGCCCCAATTGCACAAATCTAGATCTGTGCACCTTGGGCACAAGAGCATTTGCAATAAATGAATATATGAACTAGAATTTTCAAATAATCACAAATATTATATTTGATCACATAGGTGTAATATTTAGAAATCCACACACTTGTACATAAGAAAAAGAATTTTAGTTCTCATCAAACTCATTAACCAACAATATTGTCACTTTTCCACATATGCTCAGTTAATATGTCACTCAGTAGGATGATAATTAATTTTAAATTGTGTTCATCATAATTATGTGCATATATATTATATATATGATTATCTCACAAAAAAAAACTATAGATATATTAAGATATGCTTATAGTGAACACACAAACATTTTTTTTCAGTAATTAACAAAAAACCCATTCATTAAACCACATTACAAAACATTTTTTTTTCAAACCACATTGGCGTGGAACATTAGAAATTGTTAATAAATTATTGAAAAGAAATTAATACGACATATTCTATTAAATTTATGGTTCATAGATTGGAGATGGACATGACTCATGAATTTGGCATGAAAAAATAAATAAAAACGTATATGATTATTTGTTTTAAATGTATTTAAAATAGTTCCAATTGATAGGAGACAAAAAGGGAAAGAAAAAAAAAATTACACTTAATAAGTCATCAAAGTTGAAAAATTAGTAACAACTAATTCTGGACAATTGACTAGCCAACAAATTAATATATATATATGCAGCTATAAATGCAGCCATGTTTATTTAAAAGTGACTTCAGCTATTGCTATCAGAATCACAACAACAGCAGCTCATTTCATGCCACTTTAATTAATTTGATGTTAAATTATGAAGTTGCTTAAACTAAATTAAATTAAATATTGGGTTAATAATGCATATTCTATCCTTTTAATTTCAACTCTTAGTCTCTTACCCACTATTGACTTAATTCATTTCTTATACTTTCATTACTTATAGCATTCTACTTCTTGTATTTTTAATCTATATAGTCTCTAACTAATTTTTTTAATAATTCAGTCTTAAGATTATATTTGATTAGTTTAGGGATATGTAACAGTTTGATCCATCTAAGTTGTTACTATGTCAACAAAGATTCTACACAATCAGGATTCAAATCAACGTTCACTGCTTATTCTCGACATGGTTTGCACTTTGCAACCATCCAATTATGAGTAAATCTTATATGAGATCGTCTCACGGATCATTTGTGTGAGACGAGTCAATCCACAGCTCATATTTTACAATTCACATGTAAGTTCATGGATATGAGTTGGGCTAATGGGTAAAAATAATCCATCTCACGAAAACTATCCGTGAGACGGACGCAAGTTTTTGTGTTAATCAAATTATATATTAATGCTAGCTACTACTTTATGTTATTCAATAAATTGTGAATACCTAGTCAAATGTTGTTATCTATGTTTAATAGAATATAAATACAAATTTACTAACAAATTACTACTAATTAATTATATCTTACGAATTCCCTTTATCTATTTACCAAACTCATATGCATCATTTTGAACTTATTTGAATATTTGAAACATTTTTTTTTCTTTTTAAACTTTGAGTGGTCCTATGAGTTCACAAAAAATTTCGTGAGGCGCTCTCATAGGAGGCTTATTCTTATAAATTGGAACAATATATCCATAATGTGAGTATATTAAAACAAAACAGAGAAGCTAGGCTAAAATCCAAATAAATTAAATTCACATGAATTTAGGCTAATTTAAAGACGTTCAAACGGTTCCGAAAACCGAAACCGGGGCGGTTCGAACCGCCGGTCAACGGTTCCTCGGTTTCGGTTCCGAACCGGAACCGCGAACCGCCGGGGGGCGGTTTGGTTCCGGTTCCAATTTTTGCAAACCGACGAACCGGCGGTTCGAATCGCCGGTTTTTACAATTTTTATTTTATTTTTGAATTTTTTTTGAATTTTTTTATTTTTTAATTTTTTTTAATTTTTTTTAATTTTTTTAATTTTTTTTTTATGACATTAGGACACAAAAACGATCTAGAGGTAACCCTACCCAAGAGTTAGACTCTTATTTAAGTGCTACTTATGAATCTATTGCTTTTGAGACTTCAAGTAATTTGTTGAAGTGGTGGTCACGAAGGACCACCATGTATCCTATTCTAACCATTATTGCTAAGGAATAATTGTTTTGATTCCTTAATTTGATTAGAATTAAGGATACGTAGGCAATTTCATTATAAGTTTGGAATTGAATTGAATTTCCAAACTTAGAAAGAAACTTAAGCTCTTTCAATTTTTTTCCCCTTCTCTTTAATTTTTAGATAAACTTTTGTAATTGTAATAGATATATTTAGTTTGTAATAGTCTAATAGATTAGAATTAAGATTATAAATTCATTAGAATTGCAATCATTAGGTTAGAAACTTAGAAATTATATAACTTGTTATAATTTTGCAATTTATAATGAAAACATTTGTGCCGGTTCGATTTTGTGTACTCTATTAGTCTATTTCAATCATGAATTATATCGAAACAAACATTAATAAACAAATTCGGAGTTGCAAAATCAAAATGAACAAGAAAAATGCAAAAAAAAAAAAAAAAAGAGGAACCGGCCGGTTCGAACCGGCCAAACCGCCCGGTTTCGGTTCAACCGGTGGTTCGGAACCGAAACCGGAACCGGCCACCTACCAGTTCGGTTTCGGTTCCACCAATCCGGAACCGCCAAACCGGCGGTTCGAACCGAAACCAGAACCGCCGAACCGTTTGAACATCCTTAGGCTAATTAGGCTCTTTAATTGACTTTTTATTATTAGTGCCACACTAGAACTAAACAGCTACTAAATCGCATATAATGACAAGTCACAAAATATGCCACGATCGCTATATAATTATGAACCCCAATACTAGTTTGTACACTTTTAATAAAAGGAGTAAATACTTTTTTACAAATTATTTTAATCACCAACCAAAACCTTGGAATTAAGAAATAAGGATATATATATATATATATAATTTATTTCTGCTGCCTTTCAGTTTCTACTTAATCTTTTATATATGACCGTTTAATTTATTAAACTAACTTGGAGTTTAGTTAGATCAATAATCATAATTCTTGTGTATTTAATTCATAATAGTGTCCGACATATAAAATCTGATCACTGAAAATTTAACAATATTGATTCGAATAATGCAATATCTTACAACTAATTAAATTAAAGGATCAGAATTTTTTTTTTCTTTTTGCGAGTTAGCCAAAAATAAATAAACCCTAATCTATTATTGTTATTATATGTATTATATACCACTATATATAATTATTGGGTATAACAGCAAGATTCTACTCATAAAGAAGTTTGGCTATAATACTATTGAGGACGTACGTCCAACTAAACTAACTAATCATAATTAATTAATTACATGTGTGACAAACTATATATATGTGACAACAGGTATGACAAATGGCATGGGAATATATTTTGCGATTCTTAATTAAGTAAAATAATTAAGTCAAATAATTAGGTTGTAATCTTTTCGTTGTCATAGCAATTAATTGTGTGAATTGTGCGTTGTTTGCTGGGATTTCATTAAATCAATATCCACAAACACGATTTTATAGTTTTCCGAAAACGTAAAAACTTGTGTGAAACAGTTTCACGTATAATTTTTGTGAGATCGATGGATCCACTTTGTCCACTAACGCAACCTATTTCCACAAATTTATATGTAAATTGTGAAATTTGGATTACAAGTTGACTTATCTCACATAAATGATTCAGTGAGACGGTTTCACATAACACTTGCTCTTTAGGCCCAAAGTATTGATTTTTTTTCCTTTTCATTAATTAAGTTTCTCTTTCTACTTTTAAATTACTTCTAAATTTATTTGAATAAAAAGTTTCCTGAGATTGTTTTACTTATTTAATTTCTTGTGTAGTATATATATATATATATAATTCTTTATGTTGAAAGTGCAAAATTTAAAGAAATCAAAATTTAAGGCAAAAATATTGAATGAAAATAAGGGGAGAAATATTAAAAATCACGTGTTTTTTTACGAAAATGATCAAACCAGATAATTTATAAATGTTTTACCCCATGAATTGTCAACTATCATTTATGTCGATCTTTCTATAATGTCCACACAAATTTTACATATTTTATGATGTAAAATCAATTCTCACTTCTTCATTGTCATCTTTTTCTGTAGATAGACTGTTTTCACAATAAAAAGAAAGGGTGAAAACTCGGACCATCATTCAAAATAATGTGACAATAATATATATATATATATATATATATATTAAAAGCTAGTAAGTAAAATTCATGTTAATCAATTTAACAAAATAATATATATATATATGATGTGGTCGAACTGACCACATTCAAACTACCTCGAAAACCTGACCCGGACTTGAAGGACGATCGACGCGAACAAGTTAGGAAATAATGAGTTCGTTCAAGCGAACAAGTATATGTGGCATGTCAATCGAACTTATCCAGCTCGTAACCCGTAATGTCGAACTGAAACATGAGATGCCGAGCTAATACGAGCGAACTAATTCAAATTTGAGATAACTCCCACGATTGCGAGAATCTCGCCACTTCCCAGGTTTTTAGGAGAAAATCTTAACTGCCACATCCCACTCCTAGGAAATCACGTTTCTCTCAGGGAGTATATATATCCTTTGTTTTTCTAATTTGCACACACAATCACAATCCTAATTTTTAGACTAATCATTCAAAATTGAGAGCAATATTTTTTGTGAGATTACTGACTTGAGCGTCGGAGTCCCTTCGCCGGGAAAAACCCCCGGTGTTCTTTGTTTTGCAGGTTTTTTTGATCGGAGAACTCCAATCATCGTCGGAGAATTTCGAACGGTATCGGAAAAGTGAAGGATCGGAATCGAGACAAATCAATTGGCGCCGTCTGTGGGAATTATTTTTTGAACTTTGAGCATTTAAGACGTAGAAGACTACCAAAATGGTGAATACCAGAGGATCAAGAAGAAGGTTGGATGAAGGAGCACCATCCGTGCAACAAAATGAGGATCGGAATTCTGCGCCGGCCAATCCTCCCGGCACTGTCACATTGACGCCGGAGGAACTCTCGGCTTTAATAGAGACTGCTGTTCAAAAAGCCTTGGGCAAGCAGAAGGTGGATTCACAACAGGATAACACTGACATACCTGTTGGAAGGGAACAAGAGGGCGACAGATCTCGGATGGATGAACAGGAAAGCCAATCTGGTCACCCTCGTGGCCAAAAAAGAGGACATGACGAACTATCTGAGCGAGTAGATGGTTTACGAAGGGAGCTACGGGAAGTTCAGCGAACTGTTCGACGTATTCCTCGGAGTTCCAGAGGTAACCCTTTCTCTGAGGAGGTGATGGAAGACGAGTTGCCCGCCTCTTTTCGGCCGGTGAATTTCGAATATGATGGTGCTTCGGATCCATGGGATCATATATGTCGATTTGATAATACTGCTCTACTGCATCGGTACTCCGATGGTATTAAGTGTAGGGTGTTCGCCACTACCCTTACCAAGGCTGCTCAGACATGGTTCAGTCAGCTGAATGATGGGACGATTCATAATTTCGAACAACTATCAGAGTTGTTTTTACATCAGTTCGCCAGTTCTAGAAAGCAGAGACGATCTACCCAGACGTTGTTCGGTGTGAGGCAGAAAGCGGATGAAACCCTACGGAACTATGTTAAAAGGTTTACTGCTGCTACTTTAGAAGCTCCTGAGGCTTCAGACGATTTAGTTGTAAGTGCTTTCATCCAAGGGTTGAAAGAAGGGGATCTCCATACTTCACTGGTTAAGAAGACCCCCAACAATTTTGACGAACTGTTACAGAGGTCTACCAAGTACATCAACTTGGAGGAGGCAGTTCGAATGAAGAAAGGAGAGACTTCAAGTCGTCTGAGCCGAACACAACATGATAATGAAACAGCCAGGAGGAGAGATGGGGGCGAGCAACGAACAAGATTTGCTCCACCCCCTTTAAGGGAAAATAAGACAGGGCGAAGGTACGAACACTATACGCCCATGACTATGCCCCCTGGACAGGTATTAATGGAGATATGGAACTTGCCCCAGTTGAAATGGCCGTCGACCTGGAGTCCTAATCCGAAGAAACCAGCCACCTTCGGCAACGGTAAATTGTGTCGATTTCATAATGAATATGGGCATGGAACTGATGAATGTTTACATTTGCGAGATGAACTGGAGAGGCTGATCAGAGAGAACAAGTTAGCCCGTTTTGTTCGTCAGAACCGATCAAACCGCGAGCATCGGAATGATCGAAGAGAGCCCAGACAAGATAGAAGGCAGGAACAACAGGAATTACCTCCACCACCACCACCCCCGGCGCGAGCTAGACCCGAACAAGAAGAAAGGCCTACTATTCACATGATCATGGGTGGGCCGACAGATGGAGATTCTAACAGAGCTCGTAAGGCGAGACTCAACTCTGTTAAGCACGAACAGAATACAGTTCATTCTATTTTCGAAGAGGTTGCAATTGAGTTCGGAGTTCGCGATCGAGTTGCTATTCAGAGCCCTCAGTTTGATGCTATGGTGATCGTTGCGGAGATAGGGGGTTTTAACGTTGAACGGGTTTTTGTGGATACTGGCAGTTCGGTGGACATCATGTTCATGGACTGTTTCAGAAAGATGAGATCTACGGTAGAGGTAAAACCTGTAGAAACTTCACTTTATGGTTTTGCAGGGGAATCTGTAACGGTGTATGGCAAAATTCAATTGCCTATGGTCTTAGGAGACGAAGAGTGGAGGCAGAACAAAACGACGACCTTCCTTATAGTGGATGCGCCTTCTCAATATAATGTGATTTTGGGTCGACCTTCCTTAAGTTCGTATGCTGCCGTTATCTCACCTGCCCATTTGATGATGAAGTTTCCGGTTGAGAATGAGGAAGGGAGAATAGTTGGAGTTGGAGTTGTTCATGGCGATCAACAAACTGCTCGGCGTTGTTATGTCGCTGCAGTTCGACAATCCGAATCTCGCAAGCGACATAGCGAACAGAGAGACGATAGCGATCGTGGAAGGGATAAAAGTCTGAAAAAAGATGGTAGTACAAGCACAGCAGAGTTCGCAGAAGGTGAACTAATGAGTGTGGAGTTGATCCCGGAGCTACCTGGACATTCAGTTCGTCTTGGAAGTCAATTGTCAGAACAAACCAAAGAGGAAATTGTGGCTGCTCTTAAAGACAATGTGGATTTGTTCGCCTGGAAACCAGAAGATTTGAAGGGTATAAACCCAAAAGTAGTTATTCATAAGCTGAATATCAAGCCTGATGTTCGACCTGTTAAGCAGAAGCTAAGGCATTTCGGGGAACAACAGAATAAAATCATCAAGGAAGAGATTGAGAAGTTGCTCGAAATTGGACATATTGAGGAGATCCAGTATCCTCGATGGTTGGCAAACGTTGTGTTAGTCCCGAAGCCAGGGAATAAGTGGCGGATGTGTATCGACTTCCGAGATTTGAATAAAGCATGCCCCAAAGACCATTATCCTCTTCCGCGGATCGACAAGCTGGTGGATTCTACAGCCGGATGCGAACTATTGAGCATGATGGATGCAGCCCAAGGATACCATCAAATCATGTTACACCCAGAAGATAAACCCAATGTGGCCTTTATCACATCATCAGGTACATATTGCTATACTGTTATGCCATTCGGACTGAAAAATGCAGGGGCTACCTACCAACGAATGGTGAACGAAGTGTTTAAACACCAACTGGGCCGCAATATGGAAGCATATGTTGATGATATGCTAGTAAAAAGCATACAGGCGAACACCCACGCAGATGACTTGAGGGAAACGATGGCCACAATCCGTAAACATGGGATGCGATTGAATCCAGCCAAGTGTTCGTTCGGTGTGCGAGCAGGGAAATTCTTGGGGTATATGGTGACGAACAGAGGGATCGAAGTAAACCCCAGCAAAGTTCGAGCTATACAAGAAATGACGCCTCCTCGAACTATTAAAGAAGTGCAGACATTAACAGGCCGCATTGTTGCCTTAAGTAGGTTTATATCCAGGTTAGCGGACAGAGGTTTGCCTTTTTTCAAAATTCTAAGGAAGAGTGGTCGGTTTAGTTGGGATGACGAATGCCAGAAAGCGTTCGAAGAATTGAAGGCATTTCTCCTCACACTCCCTTTATTAAAACAGCCTGTGAAGGGGAGTATGATGGTTGTTTACTTGGCAGTTGGAGAAGAGTCAGTCAGTTCGGTTCTTGTTCGAGAGGAAAGAAGGGATCAATTCCCCGTGTACTTTGTTAGTAAAGTTCTACATGGGGCAGAAGTTCGCTATACTGAAGTAGAAAAAGTTGCTTATGCCTTAGTCACCACGGCCAGGAGACTGAGGCCATATTTTTTGGGTTATGAGATCACGGTACGAACGAACCATCCGCTGAGTATAGTGTTGGGCAAACCGGAGGCATCTGGGAGATTAGTCAAGTGGGCGATCGAGCTGGGACAGTTCGACTTGAAGTATGAACCACGAACTGCCATAAAAGGTCAAGCCTTGGCTGATTTCATTCAGGAAACAACCAGGTTACAGGATAAGAAAGAGTGGGAAGTTTTTGTCGATGGGTCCTCGTCCCGCCAGGGCGCAGGAGCAGGGATATTGCTGATTAGCCCCGAGAAAGATGAGTTAGAGTTCGCCATAAAATTTCAATTTAAGGCATCTAACAATGAAGCAGAATATGAAGCTTTTTTGCAGGGTTTGAAAATAGCCGAGCAGGCTGGAGCTCGCGATCTGACAGTTAAGTCGGACTCACAATTGGTTACACAACAACTCAGAAACCAATGTGAAGTTAAAGAAGATCGTATGATTTCTTATGTACAACAAATACGAGAAATGGAGAAACGATTTGAAAAACTACAAATCGAGCAAATACCTCGGAGTGAAAATCAGAGGGCAGATTATCTTGCTAAAATAGGGAGTTCGCTGCAGGACTGTTCGAAGAGAAGTATTACAGTCATGGGGGTAGGAAAGGAAAATGAAGTGCTGAATATTGATTTGGCCGAACAAGACTGGAGAACTCCTTTCTTAGAATTTCTAGGTGGAATCAGAGATGGATTAGCAAAAGATTTCGAGAAATTGGAAAAACAAGCTCGGTTCTACTACATGTTAGATGGGGCGTTGTATCGAAAAACTTTCCTACCAACAGATGCCAGATGTTTATCCAAAGAGGAGGGGTTTAAGGTTTTAAAGGAAGCGCACGAAGGAGGATGTGCCGAACATGCAGGGGCTCGAGCATTGGCTCGCAAGGTCGCACGAGCTGGTTTCTACTGGCCAACGATGAAGAATGACGCCGAAGAACTAGTTCGGAAATGCAATGCCTGTCAGAAACATGGTTGGCGAATTCGCACGCCAGCAACAGATATGCTTACGGTATGTTCGCCTTGCCCTTTTGCCAGATGGGGAATTGATATAGTTGGTCCACTTGTTAAAACCAGAGGAAATAAGCAATTCTTGGTAGTGGCTGTGGATTACTTCACTAAGTGGGTTGAAGCCGAACCTTTGGTTAAGATCGCCGAACCAGATATGATCCACTTCATATGGAAGAGTATTTGTTGCAGATTCGGCTTACCCAGAATTTTAGTGTCAGATAACGGAGCCCAATTCAGAGGCAAAAAGATTACAGGATGGTGTAAAGAGATGAAAATTTTACAAGTGTTTACCCCAGTAGCTCATCCTCAAGCGAATGGACAAGTCGAAGTGGTTAATCGAATAATTCTGGATGGAATCAAAAAACGGCTGGAATTTGAGAAATCGAACTGGGTGGACGAACTGCCATCCGTTTTATGGGCATATCGAACTTCACCTAGATCGACTACGGGAGAAACTCCTTTCAGTTTGGCATTTGGCATGGAAGCGGTAGTCCCAGCTGAAATTCAGGGAGAAGCTCTACGAATCACTAATTTTGATCCACAGCAGAATGAAGGAACAGATTTGTTATTTCTGGAGGAAATTCGAGATGAAGCCAGAGTTCGCCATGAGTTATACAAGAGGCGTATTCAAGCAGCTTTCAACAGAAAAGTCCGAAAAAGAGAGTTTCAAGTAGGGGATTTGGTTCTAAGGCAATCGGATGCCTTGTTGGAGATCGGAAAGCTTGATGCCATTTGGGAAGGACCATACACTGTTACAAAAGTCTTACCAGGTGGATCATACGAGCTCGCCGATGAACATGGAAAGGAACTGCCAAGACCTTGGCACATCAACCACTTGAAGAAATTTTACACTTGAAATCTCAAACCCCAGTATGTTGCTTTTTATTTTTTCAAGTTGTTGTTTTTATGAATAATAGATATTTTTCTGCTCCGTGGACGTAGGTCGATTTGACCGAACCACGTTACATCTTCGAGTCTTTTTACGTTGATTTTGCTCAACTCTTACAAAAACACGATCATATTGTGGAACGAACTCACAGTTCCCTCGGAACTCAACGATTACGAACTCACAGTTCCCTCGGAACTCAACGATTACGAACTCCCAGTTCCCTCGGAACTCAACGATTACGAACTCACAGTTCCCTAGGAACTCAACGAGTAAGCACGAAGCAGTTCCCTCGGAACTCAACGATCAAGAACAAAGCAGTTCCCTCGGAACTCAACGATTAAGTACGAGAAGTTCCTTCGGAACTTAATGATTAAGCATGTTAAAGTTCCCTCGGAACTCATGAATCGAGCATACTGAAGAAGTTCCCTCGGAACTTACTGATTAAGCGAACTCAATGTTTATCGCAAATGGAAGAAGTTCCATTGAACTTGATGACTAAACAAAATACAGCGAGGAAGTTCTACCGAACTCAATGATTAACGCAAATTAAAGAGTTCTATCGAACTTAAGGATTGAGCGAAGTAAAGGGAACTCTTTCACGATTCACTAAGTAAGTATTTGATTAAGTATTTGATTCATTACTTAGTGAAAATTCATTCGAATGTTAGTAATTGCATAAACTAAGAACACGTGAAGATAGGCGAACTATATTCGATAAGCAAAAAAGTTTTCATTACAAAACGATTACAAAGAAAAAAAAAAAAAAGTACAAGTATGGAAAAATCTATGTACGATCGGGAGAAGGAGTAAGTTGGGCATCGACTGGCTCGAGGGTTTCGAACATGTCTTCGGGAAGAGGAGGAGTTGGACTCCGAGGAGTTGCGGCTGGAGCAGGAAGTGACGAACTTGGACCAGGAAGATCGAGCTGGTCGTCTGGAAGGACTTCCTTTATAGCCTCTTCTAAGCAGCCCGACCACCACTTAGCGTCGACATCGTCTTCCGGGTTTCCCCGCCATCCAGGCGGAATGGAGTGAGTCTGCATCACTTGCTGCGCTAGTTCGTTCACGTTGAACTGAACCGCCTCTCCAACTCGCTCCTGGCACAGCCGAACTCCTTCTTTGAAGTAAGTTATTGCCATAGGAGCCGCCTTGGACAAAAAGAGGACAGAGTCCCAAAGACGAGCTACGAGCCTCTCTCGGAAGGACTCCGATATCAGCTCCATCTCAGGGCTCCGAGCGAACTGGTAAAAGCCATTTCGATACATGACTTCACCGAATTCAGCTCGAGAGCTCTCTGCCTCTTTGAGTTTCTCTTGCAAACTTCGAATCTCAGCTCGCGCATCTGAAAGCGCAGCTTGTTGCTCCATGGCGAACTGCTCCTTAGCCAATAACAATTCTTCCTTTTTGGCCACTTCGGAGCGAGCAACCGCTAACTCCACTTCCCTCTCTTCCAACTGAGCAGACAGATTTTCGGCTTTGCCGGCATGTTCACTCAAGTCACTCTCCAAGGTCTGCTTTTCCTGGAGAGTGTTCCTCAACCTATCTCGGCGGCGGAAGGCCTTTACACCCATGGCCTCGAAGTACTTGACCGCACTCGACATCTTAGAGATGTTCGCCTTGAACTCTTTTAGTTCGTGGTCTTCCTCCTTTGTCGCAGCCCCCTTGCTTGGAACTATTGCCCCAGCTTGTTCGGGCACGGCCTCAGCTCGCCTAACATCGGATGAGGTGCCTTCCTCCGTTCGCTGTTTCTTGGAGGGTGCCTTTTTCTGTGAGCTTGAGCTGGAGGGCACCTTTTTCTTTCGCCGAAGAGGAATCTCTTCGGTCGTTTGAGCACGAACTGCTGGTGATGAACTGGAGGGGCGAATACAGGCATCCTCGGCCACGTCCAGATTGACCCTCGGCACCAGCTCGCTCAAGCATTTTTCTTCCTTCTCCCGGAAGGCCGCCGCCTGCCGGCTGTTCACCGCATCATCCGCCGCCGAAAAAGTAGGCTTCTGGGGAACAGCCGAGTCTACGATGAAGAATTTGTTCATCTCTTTATCTGTAACAGCAAAACAGTCAGTTAATATTCGCAGTTCGATACATTTGGAAAAAGACAACAGGATATGAAAGAAAGATTAAGCAACCTAAGTTGAATTTATGAGGAACTGGTGTGTTCGGGTAAAATCCCCAGAACGCCAACAATTGTTCGCATGAACTCATGCGAACTATGTCGAACATTCCCTCCCGAAATAGCCTTGCTAAGGCCCCAAGTTCGAAGTCCCTCGGAGGAGCAGGCTCATTTCGGTTCGAACTCTCAACCCAGGGGAGAGATCCAAAGGTTCTATTATTTGGAGCACGGATGAAAAAATAATATTTTTCCCAGGAGCTAATTTTTTCATCTCCTGGGGACAAAAATTGGGCACGCTTTTGTCCGCTTCGGGGGCTTAAATAGAAGCGGAATGGATTGGTGTGCTTGAGTACGAAGCAAGAACGAAATTGTTCGGAGGTCGGTTCAACCCCCATCCATTTGCACACCATATAAAATGCTACGATGTAGCTTATGGAGTTCGGGTGCAATTGGTTAGGGCATACCCCGAAGGCCGAACCAACCTCCAGGAGAAAAGGATGGATGGGAGGAATTAAACCTACGCTCACGTGTCGCAAAAACCACGTGTAGCACCCGGAGGGAGCCCGATGTGGTCGATCATCGGGGCCGGGAATTACTATAGAATAGCCCGCCGCTGTAATAAGCGAGCTAAGGAGTATGGTGTGTGTAGGAGTGGCTTTTGTGGCAGAGAAAACATCTTGAACAGATTTTTTGCGAGATCGCTTAGGAGGGGAAGAGGAGGAAAGGATTTGACGACCAGAACAAGAAGCCGTCGGGACTGGCGAATCTGAGGCAGTTCGCAAGGGAAATCCCTCAAAACCTTCCTCAGATTCACTCTCATCCCTCAAATGAATCAAGAAAGGGGAAGACATTTTGAAGAGAAATATGAAATGAGAAAGAAGGAAGAGTACCTGGGTTTTTTGTGTTTGAAACTTGGAAAATCTCAAAGAGGAGTATTCTTGCTTAAGGAAAGAGAAGTGAGTTTTTGCAGAAGAGGTTTTGCGAAAATGAGAAAGGGGTTTATATAGGCGAAAATCCTTGATTTTGGGGGGAAAACTGAAAAGTCACAAGATCTCAGCCGTCTGGAGCAGTTTGATCCAACGGTGAAGGTGAAACGTCGCATATCCGACCGTTGGATGCAGTTCGATCCAACGGTGGATACGAAAAGGCGTTTGAAAGGACGGAGATAATCTCGCCCGTTAGATGCAGTTCGATCCAACGGAGATGACAGCTTTGATCTTATCCGTAGGATTCAGTTCGATCGGACGGTTAAAATCAATCGGCGCCTAGGGATTCACATACTGACATGCGATCTTAGCCGTCAGATATAGTTCGATCGAACGGCAACGACGAAAGGGCACCTCGGGATGGAGGAAACGTCGCAGACGAATGATGGATGGGACGTGATGCTTCTTGAAGAAGCTTCATAGATTGATAACGATTCGAACTGTGCGATTACAGTTCGCACTCCGAAAGGGGGGAGTACTGATGTGGTCGAACTGACCACATTCAAACTACCTCGAAAACCTGACCCGGACTTGAAGGACGATCGACGCGAACAAGTTAGGAAATAATGAGTTCGTTCAAGCGAACAAGTATATGTGGCATGTCAATCGAACTTATCCAGCTCGTAACCCGTAATGTCGAACTGAAACATGAGATGCCGAGCTAATACGAGCGAACTAATTCAAATTTGAGATAACTCCCACGATTGCGAGAATCTCGCCACTTCCCAGGTTTTTAGGAGAAAATCTTAACTGCCACATCCCACTCCTAGGAAATCACGTTTCTCTCAGGGAGTATATATATCCTTTGTTTTTCTAATTTGCACACACAATCACAATCCTAATTTTTAGACTAATCATTCAAAATTGAGAGCAATATTTTTTGTGAGATTACTGACTTGAGCGTCGGAGTCCCTTCGCCGGGAAAAACCCCCGGTGTTCTTTGTTTTGCAGGTTTTTTTGATCGGAGAACTCCAATCATCGTCGGAGAATTTCGAACGGTATCGGAAAAGTGAAGGATCGGAATCGAGACAAATCAATATATATATATATATATACACACACTCACACATCAATGTCTCATTGTTTTAGCATATTTTATATATAGACCAGACAAACAACAAAATGGGGCTTCCTTCAAATTATAGACCAACACATCATTAATTTGTACATATATATGTAAAAAATATCACTCACTAACTACTGATACACGATAAATAGGACACAATCATTGGCATATATTGATACTAAAACACGAGATATATGTAATACATTTTACTAATAAAAGATAAAACTTGTTAATTTTGGACATCAAAATCAAAAGAATTCCGTTGCTTTTCTGTATTGATTATAACCTTTTTGTCAAGACAGTGACCTTTTTTATCCCTTAAATAATTAGCTACGGCAAGTTCCATGACCAACAATTAGATTTTTACCACAATGTTAATTTTTTCAATTTATTAAAAAAAAAAAAAGACCTATAATTTACATTCATTTAAAAAGTAATTCCAAGAACCTCGTCCAACTCGGATCACAAAGAGATTAAATAAATTCAAGTTTTTTGTCACTATATGTCCTTAATTTTTCCATTTCTTAGGAAATTAATACATAACCTTTGATTAATTATTATCTATTTAATGAGATGTTACTCGAACAGGTTACATTATATATCCATGCACTATAAATAAAGGCTATGATCAAGAAGTGAAGCATCATATATTTTCCAAGTTGATCAAAGCCCCCCACACACACACACTTATATATAATCTAATATATTTATATATACACATACCATAAATATATATGGAAAGCAGCTTACAGCGGCAAGGCGGCGTCGGCGTCGGCCATAGCAACCGTATAGTTGCTGTGCCGGAGACACCAGCTCACGGCGGCGATTACAGCAAAGAAGAGTTTGATCAAGAACAGGTACTTATGGTCCATTAGTTTAATTAGTCATGTGGAATTTATTGGTTTAATCTGGATTACTTCTAATTAAATGGGTTGTTATATATTATAATATATATATATATATATATGTTTGTACTTTGTATTGATGAAATTCTTGATTTTTTTGGTGATTATATAGAAACCTGGATGGAGAAAGTTCTTGTCACATGTTGGCCCTGGTTTCTTGGTTTCACTGGCTTACCTTGATCCTGGAAATTGTGAGTGTCGACCCAACCCGACCCGTCATGTCAACACATGCTGACGAGACTGATGGGTCACGTTAGCACGTGGTGATGAGGGGTCGATTTAAATAAAAACAAAATCGTAATTTTGATGAGTTAGTAATGTTTATTCTTTGATAATTGTAGTGGAAACTGATCTACAAGCTGGAGCAAACCATGGATATGAAGTAATAAACAATTTGAATCCAGTTTCTTATGTACATAAAAAATTGTGTAAATGAATAAAATAGGAATTGCATGAATAATTATGGAATTAAATTTGTTGTAATATGTGCAGCTGCTATGGGTTATCCTTATCGGTTTGATTTTTGCTCTCATAATTCAATCACTTGCAGCAAATCTTGGAGTTAGCACTGGTATGTATTTATGTAAATAAATGTTTTTATTATAATAGTATTATTGCATCAATTTAATTAAATAATTGAAAGTGAATTTTAAATGAAAAAGATGGGTGCATGGTGCAGGCAGACATTTGTCAGAGCTTTGCAGGGCTGAGTACCCAATTTTCGTGAGATATTGCTTGTGGATTCTAGCTGAGCTCGCTGTTATTGCTGCTGATATTCCAGAAGGTAATCGAATACAAATATTTACGTCTCGTCTCACATGAAATAATCCATAGGACGGCTCACACACACATGTATCATCTCGTGAATTGAATTTATGTGTGATATTAAATTTGGAACAGTGATTGGGACGGCATTTGCGCTGAACATATTATTCCATATTCCGGTTTGGGTTGGGGTCCTCTGCACCGGGTGCAGCACTCTACTTTTTATCAGTCTTCAAAGATATGGGGTAAGTGATCTTTTAATTACTTTATTGTGATCGAATGAGTTACACAAGACGGTCTCACTAATAGTTTTCGTGAGATGGATCCTTAACCTAATCCATTTCCATAAATTTATATATGAATTGTGAAACATGGGTTCTCACAAAAAAAAGATTCGTGAGACGGTCTCATATGAGACTTCCTAAGTTAGTTGACATTGAAATCAATTTAAAATATGATTGTTTCTTTATCTTAAACTTCAACCACTCCGTAGAGTTGGTTCATTTCATGCCTGGAGGCTAAATTACTTAATTAAAAATATGGTATTTGGTATTAAAGTCAATACAAAACGTTAAGATTTTATAAGGAAAAGACGATTATCTTATCTTTATGAGAATGATATGATCATGTGGGTATAATAAGTTTTATAATTCAATAAAGCCTTGAACTTTTCACTCTCAAAATATCAAATTTTCATTATGATTTTTGAACAATTTTATATCAATTACGACAAGTTAGTCATAATTAATAAAATAGTTGTGATATGATGATCTACGATTTGAGAATATTTAACAATGCGTCAGATTTTTTGTTTTTTTTTTTTTGTTTTTTTGAAAACAATATCCTAAATATTTTAATTTCAAATATTGTTATTTAAATATCCTATAAATTAAGTTTGACATGGAAAGTTATAGGTATCTTCACTGAAGATTCTTCTTGCTCCATATTTTGGTTTTTTACAATTAACTTTGGTTGTATTAAAATATATTTTACATTTAGGTCAAAATCATATATATATACATTAATGTATTTATATACTAATGTATGCTTTCAAAATTTTCTCAAAAATCCATTTATTTTTGCTGAACTGACTACCTATAAAATTATGGTCCAGGAAATATTAAAAAGAAAACCAATTTGCAAAACTATATGTCTAATAATTGAATACTTTTTACTATATAATTTAGAGTGATAATCTTGTATGATCGTCCGATAAATCTAATTATCTTAGGCAAGATAACTCATAAAGAGTAGGTTTTGTGTGTGACCGTCTCATTGATCTTTTTTCGTGAGACGGGTCAATCCATTACCCATACTTAGCAATTCATATGAAAATTTATGGATATGAGTTCTATTCATATGTAATAAGGATCCATCTTACAAAAACTATCCGTGACACCGTCTCACATGAATTTTTGTGACTCATAAATCATATATCAATTTGCATAATGTGTTCGGTGACTATATATAGTAGGAGTGGGTTTGAGGAATAATTATTAGTTTGTAGAACTATTTTATATGATTTTCTTGAATAATTTATTAAATTTGAGATACTTTTAAAATAGGAGTGAGAGTTTTTTACAAGTTGACCAGATTTTATATATACGTCCATATGAAAACGATAAGGGTAACGCTGTCTAGATAAGCTTATTAAATCCAATTATCTTCCAATTTACTAATGATCTGTCCATTTCATTCTTTTATTTTTTTAACCAAAGAAGTTAAATATCATGAAATTTTTATCTCAATTCTTAAATGCAATATTTGCTATTGTTTCATATTACTTTCCGACAGTCTTGCTACTAATTATGTGCCATGTACAATGATCCGACACAATTATTAATTTCAACTCACAAGATTTAAAGGAACGAGATTTTTTTACACATCAAACGTTGAACATATTAATATATACACGATGAAAATGTAAGCAGTTTTTGATTCTTTGGTTATAATTTTGAAAAAAAAAAAAAACAGGTGAGAAAGCTGGAGCTGTTCATAGCAATACTAGTGTTCGTAATGGCAGCATGTTTTTTCGGAGAATTGAGTTATGTGAACCCTCCGGCGAATGAAGTGATGAAAGGAATGTTCATCCCAAAGCTTAGCGGCACCGGCGCCACCGGAGACGCCATCGCTCTACTCGGTGCCCTTGTTATGCCGTACGTTTTCAACAAAATCTTGCACGAGATTGATCTTTTTGACTCATAAATGAAACTCATTTACATTAATTTACATGTGAACTGTGAAGTGTAGGTTGTAAATTAACTCATCTCTCACGCAACATGATCCGTAAAACAGTTTCACATGAGACTCGTCTTTTATATAAAAAGATGACTTCTTGGTTATATTATGTGATTCGTATCAATGACACGTTCCAAATAACAGGCACAATCTATTTCTTCATTCGGCTCTAGTCCTATCAAGAAAGATACCTAATTCAGTTCAGGGCATCAATGTAAGTATTTATTATCGAATTTTGTAGCATGCTTAATTTCATATTTTATTTCAAATTAATCAATGAAAATTGACTTTTTATCAAATATAGATTGTGTATATTCTACTAATTAGTAATCAAAACCTAGTGGTTAATTAGTGAGTTGGGCAAGGCCTATAGCTAGTCCATCAGCTTGCCTAACTCAAGCATAATCTTTACGATTTACGACATCATTTCACAAATTTAATTTCATCAGCGTGTCAATTTACAATTCACAATTTAAAAGTAAAACATTAAATTATGAAATGTATTTGAGTATTCCATAGTGGACCCTGCCTTAGCAAATTACATTAATGAAACGGTCTTATATAATTTTTAATGTAATTTTATTATCTTTCATTATATGACGATCTCAGTGAGCTCGATCTTTTTTAATTATATGTCTATGAAAAAGTAATTAAATATATGCAGGTTTAATGATTGATAATTCGTGAATGTTATTACAGAATGCTTGTCGATATTTCCTAATCGAGAGTGGATTTGCACTGTTCGTAGCATTCCTCATAAACGTTGCAGTTATTTCTGTGTCTGGAACTGTTTGTAAAGCTAAGGATATCACTCCAGACAACTTAGATCGTTGCAACGATTTAACACTTAATTCTGCCTCTTTCCTCCTCAAGGTTCTAACAATCCTTATATCTAATATTTCATTGCAATAAATTTTACAAAATTGAATACAATTTAAAATCTCATTACAATTGGTTAATTAATGTGATGTAGAATGTTTTGGGGAAATCGAGTTCGGTTGTGTATGCCATTGCGTTGTTGGCCTCAGGCCAAAGCTCGGCCATCACCGGAACTTATGCTGGACAATTCATTATGCAGGTACGACTTAAGTTCTTATATGAAATGATACGTAAATCAATTTGAGCTATATAGTTACTGAACGTCACGTGTACAGTACTGACGAGACAAGACTGGACCTAGTGTTGTGAAATGCTATTTTGTAATAATAGTAACAAGTATCCGATATTTGTATATAAAAACTTGGTGCTAGAAACTATATGGGAAAATATCAATTTTAGTCTGGTTACTAAAGTCTTATTCAATTTTAATGCACTAACTTTGCGTTTTCTAGTTTATGTACCTTAATTATCGATCTTTTTTCCAGTTATAGTCATTACTTATCGGAACAACCAATATTGTTGACGTGGACATGGTAGCCTAATTCCTGCTGACACGTCAGTAATTTTGGTTATTCTGACAAAAAATGATAGAAATTGAAAACAACATCGAAAGTTAAGAGATCAAAATTCGAAAAAGGCAATGTTAGTGCACCAAAATTGTGCATGGCCTAGGATACTGGACTAAAATTGATATTTTACCAAGCTAAAAAGGTTAAATGTAGTAATTAATTGAATTGTTTTTGACATGTAGGGTTTCTTGGAACTCAAGATGAAAAAATGGATTAGAAATCTATTGACAAGATGTGTTGCCATAGCACCAAGTCTAATAGTTTCAATAATTGGAGGATCATCGGGGGCTGGTCGACTAATCATCATAGCATCGGTTTGTATAATATATCCTAATTTTTCTCATTTTCATTACCAATTTATCTAAATCTAAATCAAGAATAAATCGATCATGTGAAACACGTGTTGTATATGGTTCTTTCAGATGATACTGTCATTCGAGCTCCCATTTGCTCTTATCCCACTTTTGAAGTTCAGTAGCAGCTCTACTAAGATGGGGCCACACAAGAACTCGATATTCGTAAGTAAATACGTTTTTTTTATGCACAACAGACGATCCATATCCGTTTTCACTGCATTTTATTACAACCCTAAAAAAACGGGGCCGATCCAAACCCTAAACAAGAAACGGTAATTTTATGTGGGCAGATCATCGTGTTTTCTTGGACACTAGGGTTGGGAATCATAGGCATCAACATCTACTATCTCTCCACAGCATTTGTAGGCTGGATTATCCACAACAACTTGCCAAAAGTTGGGAATGTGTTCATCGGACTCGTAGTGTTTCCTCTAATGGGAGTTTACATCATATCGGTTATCTATCTCATGTTTCGAAAAGACAGGATTGTGACGTTCATCGCGCCAACAAAGCTCGACCCGATTGCTCAAGCACAAATGGAGAGTGGGATTGAAGGATCGGAGATGCAACGTGTTCCATATAGAGAAGATCTTGCTGAGGTTCCATTGCCTCGCTAGATCTCTTCTTCTACTTTTTTATCAACAAATGTGGAGCCTAGCTTGCCACCTTTTTTTTTTTGTGTTTGTATATTTCCGCAAGGGAGAAAATCAAAGTTTGCTGTATGAGCCTTGTGGAAACTATATGACTAGGGTTATGTGTCATGTTAAAGAAACTTGTCTCTTTGTTTGTGCCTCTCTAATTCTATGTCTTAAATCTACTTTTTTGTTTAATGAAAAGGTAACTCGATATTCATGTTGCAATTGTTATAGGAGATGTTAGGGCATGGACATCGATGATTCTTGATACTAGTTCTTAGGTAAATAAATAGTATTTTAAAGATGAAGAGAGAAGAGAGAGGATGATATTTTCTTTAATTTTCTAATCATTTTTTATTTAAAAATAATACACCACTTATCAATATATCCATGCCCTTAGAAGTAATCAATCTTCATGTTACAATTTGTAAGGTTCTATGTTGAGAGAAGAAGTTGTGTTCCACCAACCTTGTCAGTGATGATGTGCGACCATTCATCACAAATCTCATCTAAATACATTATCAGAATGTCGTAAGGAAAAACATAAACGATAAAGTCGGGAAAAAACATATAAATAGTAAAAAAACGATGAAGATATAAAAATGACAAGAAAAGATATATATTGTTTTTTGCCAGAGTTGAATATTCTTGTCCAATAAAGTACATTTTCTGCATAAAAGCATAAAAATGATATTCTCTCTCTATTAAAAAAGCCCCAAGGTGCTAGGCCCACTGGGCCAGACCTATTGGGCTGAGTTTCCTTGAAGTGGACTCGAACCGATAGATAATTTTGGGGCCTTGAGTTTTGACGTTGGACCTTCAAAGACCTTGCTCATCATATGTTTTCTTGGGCCGCTCTTTTATTAAAAGATTGGGCTTAGGCCAAATATTTCTATATCTGTATCACTACTTTATTTCCATACAAACGATGGTGTTTGAAACCTTTTTTTCCTTCCACAAATTTCGCTTTTTTCTTTTCTTTTCATTTTTAAGTGAAGTAACTGACTACTCCTCCGTGTCAGTCGAATTTGTCTATTTGTCATTTTCGTTTGTCCCAATCCAATTTGACAATCCATAAATTACAAAGAAATTACATTTTTTAAAGCAAAAAAATATAAAAAACATTTTTTTAATAAAAAAGTGAGCAAAAACTAATCTAAAACAACAAGTCAACTGCATTTTCTTAAATTTCGTGCCCGGTCCAAGTAGTCAAATTGGACCGAATAGTTCTTGTTTGATATCGTCTCACAGATTTTTTTCGGTAAGATGGATCAACCCATAACTCACACATATCAATTCATATAGAAATTTGTGGATATAGATTCAATTCATGGGTTTTAAGGATCCGTCTCACAGAACTATCAGTGAGACCGTCTCACATAAGTTTTTGTGAATTACTTTTTGTGAATTGAACCGGGTATTTATGATTTAAAAGATAAAAGCTCAACTTATACATTTATCTCATAATTCAGTCTTTGGATTTAAGGATATTAAACATATATTCACATTTCACATATGTTAGACATATATCGAAAAAAAGACTGTACATACCAAAGACATCCAAAAATATATTTTTATACCTATCATTTGTGAAGAAGATGGGGTGACTTAAACAAGTTGTGGTTACGTATAGTCTGGCCCAATGTTTTATTGAACAATTTATCATCATCTTCTTCAGAGTGGAGGCTGCCCAGAATCACTCTGGGAACCCTCTCAATGCAGTCGCCCAAATCGATCCTAAGGATGAAAAGACCAAAAGGCCCCTCGCCGCCGCCTCCGCCTCCTTCAACCCCTCCAACGCCGCAACTGCAGCAATCATTCACCAAGCTCATCAGATCCGTTTCCACAAAACGCCGCAACATTTTCCAAAATCCCCAACCCGCCGCCGCCATTGATTGGAAGCCCCTCCACATCACCAAGTCCGAGCTCTATTTGCCACTCACTTTCCCCACCGGCCAGACTTTCCGGTGGAAGAAAACCGGCCCCTTACTATACACTGGCCCCATCGGGCCCCACCTCGTCTCCCTCAAACAGCTCGAGGGCGACGACGTAGGGTACTATTGTCATTTCACAGGCAGTGAAGATGCTGCAAGAACCGATCTTTTTGATTTTCTGAACATGGGTATTTCTTTGAGTGAGATGTGGAGTGAGTTTAAGGCTTCCGATGAGAGGTTTGCTGAGCTGGCTTTGTATTTGGAGGGCGCTAGGGTTTTAAGGCAAGACCCATTGGAGTGCTTGATTCAGTTCATTTGCTCTTCCAATAATAATATTCAGAGGATTACTAAAATGGTGGATTTTATTTCATCGAAGGGGAGATTTTTGGGCACTGTGGAAGGGTATGATTTTTTCGAGTTTCCGACTCTCGAAAGACTGGCTTTGGTGTCTGAAGCTGAGCTTAGAGAAGCTGGTTTTGGTTACAGGTTTAGTTTCTTTCTTGCATTTTCAGTAGATGAGACAATATTTTCTGTGATTTTGATGTTGTTTGATGTGTAGGCATGTAATATAACTAGTTTTGGTGTATGATTCGAGCAAAATGTTATGCTTACTTGATTGTATTCTGATGGAAATCTGCATTTTCATTGGAATGGTTATTTCTGTAATGCTTACACTCTTATGAATTGATCCCTTTGCACCTTAAAATTGTGTACTTGTTAGTAGTGAACTGAATTCTAATGTGTACTATAACGAGCTAGTTTGCATTGTGTTGCTAGTTGCTAAACTCGTGTTGGGATATTATAAAGTTTGTTTGGGGGATTTGAAAACGGATGAGCTGATTATCCTAGAACTTTTCTTTCATTGGTAATCTTGACTGTTTTAACCAACATCTGCGAGACAAGTTACGAACTTTAAGCCATGGGTTCTAATCCACCACAGTTTTGAGGACAAATAAAATATCGTTTCATATTTCAACACTAGGGCTCTGCATTTAAATAAATATCAACTTTGAGTAGTATCAATATTCTCCTTTTTGCCAACGGTTTTATCCTCTTCCTGCTCCATAGAATTGAAAAAGATACTTCCATTTGTCTTGAAGGGTTCTAATTCTGTCTTGAAAAACATGCAGGGCCAAATACATTGTTGGCACTGTGGCTGCTTTGCAATCGAAACCTGAAGGAGGTGTGGAGTGGCTTGCTTCTCTTCGTAAATTAGATCTTCAAGGGGCAATTGATGGTCTCTTGACTTTACCTGGTGTTGGTCCGAAAGTGGCTGCATGCATTGCACTTTTCTCTTTAGATCAGCATCATGCCATTCCGGTTGATACTCACGTGTGGCAGGTGAGCTTTTCGAGAAATATACAATCTGGCTCAAAGGTCTAGTCTGAGCTTTTCTTTGTGTTTTTAATTCAGAATTGGGATGAAGAAAATAATGTGTTCTTTACAGATAAGTGCATCTATGTGAGCTTTATTACCTGTCTGATTGAACTACTCTGAGCATTCATACATGGTGGCTTGATTGCCCGAGTTATATTCAAGCAGTTTATTATTTCTCAATGATCAAAATATCAAGAAAAGATAACTTTTAAGCATTGATAATTTGATATCCCTCTTGTGTGATAACTATCTAAAGCAGCAATGTAATGAATACAGGGACTCCCGAGACGGCTTTTCTTGATTTAGCTTTTACCTGTGCATCTTCCCATTATATGTAAATGCTGTTAATTACTATAAATGAGTGCTTCATCTGTATCTCCATCTTAAATGAAAGACACTCATTTTGTTGCTTGCAATTAGTCAATTTGAGTGATGATAAACTGTAATAAATAATGCAGTTTTTATATCCAATTCATTTTACTGACCATACATATTCTCTCTGTCATGTAAAGATCGCAACCAGGTATCTGATCCCTGAACTGGCGGGCACACGGTTGACACCAAAAATATGCAATCGTGTAGCAGAGGCATTTGTTAGCAGATACGGGAAGTATGCTGGATGGGCCCAAACTCTTCTCTTCATTGCTGAATTGCCTTCTCAGAAAGCCATCTTGCCATCAACCGAGGAAAGAAGCTCGTCTAAACTCCAAACGAAAACTCAAGCAATACAAGAAACAAAAGACAAACCTAGTAACAAAAGAAAAAGGACTGGTAAGTGAGAAAGTAATACATGGAAGGCGCTCTAAGACCTCAATTGAGAAGATCCGTAAGAGAAACTTGGGAGAGACGACGTAGAGATTTTCTACCTCGGCTGGGATGAAGGTTGCTTCATGTTTCATCGGCGGTTCACATGGATGCTTTCTCCAAAAATTGAGCTCTGCATTGGTACAAATGAAGAAAGAAGATTTGAGGTCACAATTGTGTAGGTTTTATTAATGAAATTTAACTTGTGATTGATAAAATGTAGAATCACAATTGTGTTAAAAAATGATAGCAGTTGCCATCGAGATATGTAATGATGTTTCGTCCCATAAATCAAGATCTGTGAGACGAAGTGTTTCGACTGTTGCATTTTGATTTCAATCATGATCTACATCGGTAATTATGTGCATTATAGTTTTACTGGGTGTTTATGGGGGAATGGAACTGAACCAATATTGTGCAAGTATGGAATAAACTTTCAAATTTACATAATAATAACAATAATAATAATAATAATAATAATTTTCCTAATAATAATTCTCTTAGACCATCTGCAACAGTGCACAGGATTTTCTGTTAATCTTACACAATTTTTATGTAATAACTATCAATGATCTCCAACAGTTTACATTATTCTCTGCACCAAAAAAGAATATTCCATAATATTCTTTATTAATTAATTAATTTAACATTTTATTTATTATAAATATTCGTTATTATTGTTAAATAATCTATTTTTCATCTTTATTATTTTCGTAAATCTAGTTCAGATATATCCTCATCCTTAATAATATTTATAATAATATTCAATATGGATATTTTACAAATATTTTCGTAAATCTAGTTCAGATATATTCTTATATCCTTAATAAGTTCTATAATATTCAATATGGATATTTTACAAATATTTTCGTAAATCTAGTTCAGATATATTCTTATATAAGTTCTATAATATTCAATATGAATATTTTACAAATATTTTCATAAATCTAGGATATTTTACGAATATTTTCGTAAATTTAGTTCATATACATCATCATCCTCAATAATATCAATAAATTTGTAGCAATCTTATTATTAATAAATCTTTATCAATTACTTACCTAATATCTATATATAGGTCATAGATCATACATTCATTTGCACTTCTAATTTCTTTTTATACATATTCTTTGTAATGTCTATATCTCGTGGTCAAAGTTACAAGGCAATTGAAGATCGACATTTGTGTCGTATTTATTTAGATATTACACAAGATTCAATTATAGGATGGAATCAAACCATGAAAATGTATGTTGTATATTGTATTGTATTTTTTTTTTCAAAATCGGAATGATTATAATAGCACTTAATATAAAAAATGAGGAAAAAATGAATACAAAGTAAAAATAATAAAAAAGAACTTAAAAACAAAATAAAATAAGAAAAGAAAAAAAATAAAATAAATAATAAATAATGATAAGAAAAAAAGAAATACAAAGTAAGAATATAGAAAAAAAAATTAAAAATAAAATAAAATAAGAAAATAAAATGAATAAAATAAATAAATAAATAAGAAAAAAAAAAAAAAAAGATGGTGCGGAGATGCTCTTAATCGACTTATTCACTCCATTCTTTGAAAATTCATATTTCTCTGTTCTGCAATTTCAATTTCTGGGATTTGTTTTCCATCTTCATTGATTGGGTTTTTCATTACTCTCTCATTTTCAATCAAACGCGCGTGATTTAGGAAATCCTTCAAAATTCTCAAATTTCTTCTCATTTGCAATTCTCTCTCTCTCTCTCTCAAAATTCTCAAATTTCTTCTCATTTGCAATTCTCTCTCTAGAACTGGTAATTCACGCGCGTGATTTGGGAAATCCTTCAAAATTCTCAAATTTCTTCTCATTTGCAATTCTCTCTCTCTAGAACTGGTAATTCGAAGTCATAGCGATTACTCTGTAACTTCCCCTGTTTTTGCCTTTTCAATTCGATTAAGCATGAAAGAAAATGCTTGTTTTTTTTTTTTTTAGATTAATGGAAATATTGAACAATTAATACTATACCTTTTACTTCATTGAAGAATCCTAGAGAATGAAAACGAGAATCTGGTGGATTCAAAATGCAATTGAAATTGTTTTAATTGGTTTCTTATCACTTGCAATTGTGATCATTGCTAAATTCAAATGCATAACAATTTAATTTTGGCAGAAATGTTGATGCTTGCTGCTTAGTTGTTGTTATATCTCGTTTTTTACATTAATGGTATATTATCTATTAAGAGTTGAATTGAAATGGCATATTGTTTGCACATCTCTCTCTGGAATTAGGGTTGTAAAAGAATCGAATCTTTTTGATTCGATTCGGTATTCGAATTCGAATATAGTGATTCGAATTCGAAAAATACAAATAAGAATCCGAATAAGAATATTTTTTTATATTCGTATATTATCCGAATATGAATAAGAATATGATGGTATTCGATTCGAGTATTCGCGAATATATTCGAATAATTATATATATCAATAATTAGATATTTTACTTTTTTATATTAGTATTTAGTAATGCCTAAATACATATTAGTATTACATAAAACATAACTACATATTATATATATTGTAAAGTAAAAACATTTTTGTTGTGATACTTGTTTGAAGGATTTGACTATGAATTTTAATTATGTTTATATATTAGAACCTTGGATGTCAATTTGCAAGTTGATTTTTTGTTGCGGTACTTGTTCGATGATTTGACAATGAATTTATATTTATGTATTTCGAATCTTGAATGTTAATTTGGTTAATGAATTATTGAACTTGAGTTGATGAATTTTATTATTTATTTAAGTGCTATGTAGGCATATTAATTTGTGAAAAAATATATATTTGATTTTTGTTTGTTGAAATTTTAAGTTTAAAATTTTCGAATACGAATATTCGAATATATTTGAGAATATTCGCATATGTTAAAAGAATCGAATAAGAATTTTATTTGTTATTCGAATAATAAAAGAATAAAAAATACGAATATTCGAATAGTTAAAAGAATACGAATAGAATATCATGGTATTCGATTCGATTCGATTCGTTTACAACCTATCTGGAATGCCATTTCGACAATCATATGCATATCTTTGTTGAGTGTTGTATCAATCTTTGATGGATATGATTAACCCTTACAAATATGCAGAATTCCTTGATCATTGTTCAAATATGCAGAATCCCATTGTATCAATCTTGATCATTATATACAATTTGATGGTGTAATTGTGATTGAAATAGCAGTTACAGAAATTGCAAGGCAATGTTCACTAATTTTTACTGCAGAAGTTGTGAATTTGTTAACGATTTCGATTTCTTGTTTGTTTAATTCCCTTTTGCATTACAGTGTTCTTTTGGCTTCATCGATGGGGGATGCAGTTGGCTCGTTTTTCTCAGGATTTGGCCATGTTGTCGGAAAAATTCTTGGACATCCTCTTGATTTCCTCTCCGGAAAATCTTGCAAGTAAATATTTCCATGGTTTTATCCTATTTTTTTTTTTTGGGCTTTTCTTAAGCATCATAGGCTTATTCCAATGAGCTTTCTTTGTAATATATGACAAAACTAAAACTGGTTCTCTCTTTGTTGCTCTCTTGGCATTATGCTTGAGATAATGTTTGTCTAACTGTTTCAATTTTATTTATTTTTTCAATGCAGCTCAGTGTGTGGTTCAACATGGGATTTCATGTGTTATATAGAAAACTTCTGTGTCGCGCAATTGTTGAAGTTGTTCGTGGTGGTAATCTTACTCTACTTTGGTGAGTGGTTAAGATGCTTCAATTTCCCCCAAAAAAGAAAAAATCGAATAAAATCTTTAACTGATGGTATTCTACTTCAATGCTTTTGAAAATTATATTGCAGTGCTTTTATTCTTCTATTTGGTGTACAAATTGGGGATATGCCAATGCATTTGTCGCAATCTCTGTCGTACTGTAAGGGCCTGTTTTGCTACTTATTTTTCATCACTAGACTTCTGTTGGACGTATTTATGTTACAAGCTGCGAACGGTCAAAAGAAAGAGAAGGAGAAGGAGAGACATTGAAGAATCTGTTATGCCAAGTGCCAGTATTAGTGAAAACGAGTTTGAATTGGGTGATAATTCTATATTCCAACAACCTGGGAATCTTGATCATGGGAGATCACGCTTTAGTAGAAGGAGAAATCACAAATACGAGCATCTGGCAAGATCCTTAAGGCCTACTTCTCATCAAGCACACTTGAGATTTTCTGGGAATTCCATTC